>SMJT01000105.1:122825-435715 GCA_004349715.1 Crucihimalaya himalaica | reverse complement strand
TTTAGTGCGGTATCGACCGGCATATCGACCCCAAACGGGTCGATAATTCTGAAGACCAAAACTGGGTATTCCCGAGAGTCATACCGACCCACGACCCGACCAAAACCAGGTCGGTATGTCCTTACCGACCCAGGTATCGACCGCATACAGGTCGATACCATTGAAATAATTCGAGTTTCTCCTCTTTTGTAGACACTTTTGGACCACTTTTTGGAGAGATCTTTCATCTCTAAAAAAAAACAAACAAAAACATTATTCTCTCTAGTTTTTAGAGTTTGTAATGATCATATCTTTTTAATCTATGGTTTGATCTTAATTTCCTTCTAGATTTTGCTTAATCTTGTCTCTAGCTTCATTTCTATGGTTTTATTTTTGGATTTGAGTCAATATTCATGAGTTGACTTTTTATGTTCTTGAGTAGATTCTGGGTTTTAATGTTTATGTTGTTTTTCCTAGCTTGAATCCTTCTTGCTTCATCTTGTAATCATGTCTATGCTTGAAGTTTCTATGTGTTTATGTATTGAATTGATGGCTAGTGAGTAGTCCTTTAAGAATTCTTGGGTATGGTAGATTAGGGTGATTCTTAGCTTGTTCTTGATGTTTAGGAGCTAGACTCTTTGTATTCTTTACTCATTGAGTGTTCTTAATGCTAGATTGGTCTTGATCAAGTCGGTTTAGAACCTTAGGGATTTTATCCATCGGGAGATGCTTGATATTATTTCGGAATGAATTCAATGAGTGCTTTTCATACCTTAGCCAACGGGAGTTGATGTTTAAGATAAACTGTGGCTAGTTAGACTTGAGTTTAATGCTTCATTGTCTTTGAATTGCGAACGAGAGTTCTTGTTGATTGTTAGACATTGAAAGGGATCGTTACCACGGGAGTGGATCGATCTTTAGTAGTGTTCTTAGGCTAAAAGAATGCATTTTGTTGAATGTTTGAACATCTTGAACAAGTTAGGAGTCATCCGAAGTCGATAACCTTACCCAAGGATTCGTTTGTGTATCATTGTGTTAATTCAAAACCCATCATTTGTACTTGTTTGACTATTTGAACTTTAAATCTTGCTGCTAAAATTATGTTATTTGCTTATTGCCATATTTTTAGTCTCGCCCTGTTTTAGCTTATTTTTATTCTTACATTTAAATTTCCGTCTTTGCTTATTATAAGTTCGTTAAAAAATTCACCAGACACAAAAACCCCTATCCGCTTAGATTAAACGAGATTCTGTATTCTTGGTGTGTTGTTCTTGTTTCCCTGTGGATTCGATACCCTACGTGCTATAACGATACGCCATTATTGTGGTGTTGTGCACATCGGGTTAATTGGTGTGCTAGAGCGTAAAAACTCTACTATCAGTAAACCGATGTAGTTCCCTCGGGCAGCACCATACCAATACAAAGAGCTGATGTAATTCTAGATGAAAATCTCGCCAATTTTGAAAACTTTGCATCCGGCAGCAGGAAGTCGATGGAAGTAAACCAATGTGGTTCCATCGGGCAGCACCATACAGATGCAGCACCCTAATTTAAATCTGGGTGATTTCAAAAAAAATCAATATCGGCCGACAGGTACCCAATGCAGCCCGTCGATATACATCCTAACACTTCCGAAATTTGATCTTACACACAAACCTTTAAGTACTCAATCCCTACAACTAAAAATTCAATAAGAAGCATAAAGAGAGAGATATATACAAGGATACCATGGGATTGCCTCCCAACATTTTCTCAAGAATAGCTTTGATTTCCCGATTAGAAATATCAACTTGACTGCTTGTTTGAGGATGATATGGCGTTGCAACCTTGTGTTTGACCCCATGCTTATTAAGAAAACTCTCTAAAACCTTGTTGATGAAGTGAGTTCTACCATCACTATTCACAACCCGAGGAATGCCAAACCGCGAAAGATGATAGTTTTGAACATTTTCAACACAACTTTAGTATCATTTGTCGGACTAACGATAACCTCTACCCACTTAGAAACGTAATCAACCACCACAAAAATGTAGTTATTACCATAAGAAAGCGGGAATGGTCCCATGAAGTTTATTCCCCACACATCAAAGACTTCAATTTCAAGAATCAGGTTTTGTGGCATCTCATTCCGACTACTTATATTTCCTTTCCTTTGGCATGAATCACACTTCAAAACAAACTCTTGGGCGTCTTTAAACATTTTTGGCCACCAAAACCTCGCTTGTAATGCCTTAGTGACTGTCTTGAATGATATAAAGTGACCTTCATAAGTGGAACCATGGCAATGCAACAATATACCAAAAACTTCTTCTTCCGATACACATCTTTTATAGAGCTTGTCCTTGCAAAGAGGGTACAAGTAGGACTCATCACAATAAAAATTCAAGTCTTTAAAGAATTTTTTTCTAGCACAGTCTACCAAGTTAGGAGGCTCTTTTCCACAAGCCAATAAGTTCACATAATCTGCATACCATGGCAACTTCTCATTCATTCCCATGATCTCTTCCAACCTCTTCCATCTTGATGGCCTTGTTGACAAGTCTAACCGCCATAAGTTGTTCTTTAAGTAGGGAATCATCAATGGGAACACCATCTTCAACCTTTAACCATAACAAGTGATCCGCTACACCGTTCTCAATACCTTTCCTATCTTTGATCTCAAGATCAAACTCTGGAAGAAGCAAAATCCACCTAAAGACCCTTGGCTTAGCATCTTTCCTAGTAAATAAGTGTCTCAAGACTGCGTGATCGGTGTGAACTATGACTTTTGAACCCACCTAGTAGAACCAAAACTTCTCAAATGCAAAGACAATGCTAAGAGCTCCTTTTCCGTAGTCGCATACTTTACTTGAGCATCATCTAAGGTTTTACTAGCATAGTAGATCACATGAAGCTTCTTGTCTTTCCGTTGACCCAAAGCTGCTCCTACCGTGAAGTCGCTCGCATCACACATGATCTCAAACGGTAGGTCCTAATCCGGTGCTTGTACTATGGAGGCGGTTACCAAGGCGTTCTTGATCATTAGAAACGTTTCTAGACACTCTTGATCAAACTTGAATTTAACCTCCTTGTAAAGTAGTCTTGTTAGAGGTCTAGCTATCTTTGAGAAATCTTTTATAAACCTTCGGTAGAACTCCGCATGACCCAAAAAGCTTCTAATACCCTTCACCAAATTCGGAGATTCCTAACTAACCATCTCCTCAATCTTTGCTCTATTTACCTCAATACCCTTTTCCGAGATCTTATGCCCAAGAAAGATTCCTTCTCTAACCATGAAGTGGCACTTTTCCCAGGTAAGTACAAGGTTGGTCTCCTCACATCTCTTAAGTATCATACAAAGATTAGAAAGAAAACCACCAAACGAAGCACCATACACGGAAAAATCATCCATAAACACTTTAACCATATCTTCAATTAGGTCCGAGAAAATCGACATCATGCACCTTTGAAAGGTTGCCGGTGCATTACATAATCAAAATGGCATCCTTCGATAAGCAAAGGTACCATAAGGACATGTAAATTTTGTTTTCTCTTGACCACTAGGATATATTGGGATTTGAAAACAATAGTATGGGTGATTCGCTATTCGTTCTAGCATTTGATCAATAAAAGGTAGAGGGAAATGATCTTTTTTAGTTGAAGTATTACGTTTTCGATAGTCAATATACATTCTATGACCGTGATTCCATTCTTCTTTGGAACTACATGAATCGGGGAAATCCAAGCACTATCCGAGATAGGATAGATTATCCCCGCATCTAAAAGCTTGAGAATCTCTTTTTTAACAACCTCTTTCAAATTAGGATTTAACCTTCTTTGATACTCAATAGAAGTCATTGATTCATCCTCTAGATGTATCCTATGCATGCATAGGGATTAAAAAATTCATTTTATATCATCCAAAGAATAACCTATAGCGTTGTAAACTTTCTAAATTCACCTAGAAGGGTGGCTATTTTCTCATCACTAAGATCCTCATTCACTATAACCGGGTAAGTAGAGTTTGTTCCAAGAAATGTGTACCTTAGCCCTTTTGGCAGTGGGTCTACTTTTGGAGCCTTGAGTTCTCTCCAATCATCACCAATGCTAGACTTACCATTGCTAGCTTTCTTAAGTTCAATATTATCTTGTACTTCATCCACACTCACATTGTGTGCGAATTGGGTGAGTTCCAAGAATGATGTACTTCCTTCAATAGGCTTGTGAGAGTCAAGGAGCTTCTCATACCCAATACTTTCTACATCAATGAACTCATTATCCCCATTTTTACAAGTATATGCTACTTGTAGAGAATCTTTCAATGCAAGCTCTTCTAACAACTCATCCGCCAACTCATCCATGGTCTCAATCCAAAATGCTAGACCCTTTATTGTTGGCTTCTCCATAACATTTTTGATGTCAAATTGGAGAACCATATCACCCAAGTGAAGATCTATTCTCCCCTTTCTACATCAATGATAGCTCTCACGGTTGCTAGAAACAGTCTCCAAAAGATGAGTGGATCCTTTGGCTCTTCGTTCATCTCCAACAAAATGAAGTCGGTTGGCACCTCTAAATTCCCAATCATAATTGGCAAGTTCTTTAGCATTCCGACCGGGATCCTAACCGATCTATTTGCCAATACCAAAGATATTCTACATTGCTTATACCTTGTGAATCATAGGCGCTTTGCTACCGAAAGAGGCATCAAGCTCACACTAGCTCCCAAATCATACAAGCAACAAACAAAAAATAGGGAACCAAAGCACAAGGTAAAGTGAAGCTATCCTGATCTCCAAGATTCTTTGGTACTATCTTTCGTTGAATGATAGCACTACACTCATGAGTCAAAACTGCCATACCTTCCAAAACTTTTGTTTTCTCCTTAATGGCATCTTTAAGAAACTTATTATATTGAGGAAACAACAAGAGTGCATCAATGATAGGCATGGTCACTTGTACCTCGTTCATTTGCTTGTCAAATATGGCTCCATACTTCTCCATGAGGTGTTTCTTGAAGCGACCCGGAAATGGTAGCTTGGAATCAAAAGGCGGTGGCACAAACAAAGCCTCTTTTGATGAAAAAAACCGGTTGCTTCTCAAGAGTTACCTTACCTTTACCCTTGTCATTCACCTTCACTACCTCATCAACTTTTTCTTCTTCAATGACCTGTTCATCATCTTCAATCTCAATGACCACCTCCCCCTTTTGCTTCTCAGCGTCCGCATTGAGACCCTTAGAAGGAACATCCCTTGTCGGTAGTTCTTTGCCGCTTCTAAGTGTAATAGCGTTGATGTACTCTTCCAGGTTAGGCTCGGGTTTCGCCGGTAAAGTCCTCGATTGTCTACTTGAAGAAGATGCTCCTTGAGCCATTTGGTGATCCAGGAGCTTCAAACTTCGTATTTAACTCGTTGTAAGAACAATCCACCTTAGTATGGATCTCCGCCATGTTTTTCTTCATCTCAATAGCAACATTAGATTTCCCCGCTAAATATTGTTGGAACATACCCTTCATATCGAAGTCTTGAGGAATGTTTCCTTGTTTTGCAGGTTGATACCCTTGTTGAACATTAGGAGCAAAGTTAGGCTTGTTGTACCCTCCTTGGTTACCTTGAAATTTATCTCTAGGAGCAAATTATTATTGTTGAGGAATTGAACCTTGAGCTTAAATAGGTGGCACAAAAGGTATTTGTTGAGCTCCATACTTAGGAAAGACTCCTCTATAGAGGGTGCTTAGGAGTGATGCATTAGAGAAACTGTGGTGAGGCCACTTGGTAGTGTATCCCTTAAACCGCTCCCAAGCTTTGCTAAAACTTTCACCGTTCTTTTGTGTGAAGCTGAAGATCTCATTCCTCAACTTAGCAGTCCTTGAAGTATAGGAAAACTTGGCTAAGAAGGCCTTTTTGCACTCATCCCAAGATTTTATGGAGTCCCTTGGGAGGTTCTTCTCCCATTGATGTGCCTTATCCCCAAGAGAGAATGGGAATAGCCGGAGCTTGAAAGCATATTCCGAAACACTGTTTATTTTCACTGTTCCACACAACATATCAAATTGGTCTAGATGATCCAATGGGTCCTCCATTGGTAAACCATGTAACTTTGATACTTGCACCTTGTTGATTAGGCTTGCCTTGATCTCAAAATTTTTGTTTCCAACCGGCAGAGGCCTAATACCATTTCGGTTCCTATGTATATTCAGTGCATCATAAGCTCCAATCACACTAGCAGGTCTAGGGCCATGGTGAGGAACTTTCTCACCATCATCTTCTTGACCATGTTAATTATGGCCTTGATTCTTATCACCAATGTTTGGGCCTTGATTATTCATACCCAACCGCGCAAGATGCTCTATACGTTTACGCTCATGTCTTGCCGTTAAGTTCTCTCTTTCCAACCGGCTTATGTCGTCAACCAAATCAGCCAAGTTCTCTTGACCTTGGCTTCTCAAGTTCATGCACCTATAAGAAAAGAGAATAACGATCCAAGACAACCAAATATTAAAGAAAAGAAAGTCTTAGTCTCAAATAGACTCCAAATCATAATGGCTATTGCTAAACTCCCCGGCAACGACGCCAAAAACTTGATAGGGATTAAGTTTTTAAACCCTTTGTAATCAACCACAAGCATATAGCTTGTAGTCAAGGTACTACGGGGTCGAATCCACATAGAGTTTAGAATAACGACACTAAGAATTCAAGAAACTATCTAAGCTAAGCAAGATATATTATGGGTTTCATAGCTAACAACTTACTGAAATTAGACTAAGAAGATGATATGCTCAAATATAATACCTTAAAAGTAATAAAGCAGTAGCTGTAGTATGTTAGGGGTCGAACCACAAAGACTCAAGATATCACTCAATAAATTTCAGATTATGAATTAAGCTAACAAAATCAATGTAATTAATTAAAAATAGCAAACGATTAAAAATTGGTTATAAGATCAATGGAGGAAAACGCTAAGCCTAGGGAAATTCACCGGTAAATCAGAATTGTGGATCAAACAGATTGTCAGGAATATATTCAGCACCGTTCTTGAACTTGAAACACGAATATAAAACCAACCAACTTTCGCTTGAAGATTATCTATGTCTAAACCTAGAATTTCAAATTTCTTTGCAAATCCTATGAATTCAAACAAGCATTAATGATCAGGTTCAATTGTTCACAAAATCCTAAACCAAATTTCTTTACGAATAGATCTTTTGCTCATCCAACACTAGTTCAGGAAATCAATCACACTTTCGTGCCAATTAATCAACCTAATATCAGATTCTAGGCCGTGAAGCTATAATTAGCAATAATCACAAGTCTAGATGAAGAACTCTATGGATTTTTCCTAACAATTCAGTTCAACCTAACAATTCATCAAACACCTTTGAATAACCCTAAACTTAACAAAGAATCTACTCAGACATTGTGAATAAAACAAACATCATGAATAAAATAGATTGCATTAAAGAAATAGAGTAAAGAGTACAAAGAGGGTTCCAAATCTTCTCCCAAAACTCTGCTACAAAATCTCTATCTCCGGGTATGAGTCCTCGTCAAAGTGACTGAAAAACCTAATTATATCCTAAAAACACGTTTTGGGCTCAATTGTAAATAATAAAGTCTTCTGGGCCAAAAAGCAGATTCTTCAAACTTGTAGAGATTCACGTTCTATTCCTTGGACGTCGGTATCGACCGATACCATAAGTGGTATCGATCGATAGAGAAGCAGCTAGTTATGTTCCTTCTTAGTGTTAGTTTTGATCTACATTATGTGGTGTTTGTCGATACTTATGCTTCATATCGGCTCTTGAACTGCTTGATCCATGTTCAGCTCCAAAATGCTCCAGAAAACTTCAATAAATCCAATTTAGCTTCAAACGTACCTGAATCCTGAAAAGACTCAAAAAGACTCCAAAAATACTAGAAAAACTTAATAAAAAGGACTTATATCATGGTTAAAAGCGGGTTAAAACCATGATATATCAACGCCCCCAGACTTAGTCTTTGCTTGCCCTCAAGCAAACAGAAAACCAAACCAAAGGACGAGGTTTGAAAACACGGACGCTCTCTTGTTCTTGAACACTGCAAGGACCCTTCTTTCTTATGTCTTCTCATTACTTCACCAGTTCCAAATCTAACCACCATGTACTTCTCCGTAGATGTTTGCAGCTCCCTAGACTTCACACATTATTTCACAACATTATCCATAAAAACTATCAATGTCAGTTTCATTGCTGCGATCAATGTTCAAGAACCTTCTAGACTCTTTCCCATACAATATCATGACAAAAGAATCACCCAAAATTCACTCTCTTCTTTTTTGGTATTTAGTTCTTCTCCCCCAGACTTATTTCATTTCATGTTCTTCTTTTTTTATTTGCACATACACATCAAGGGTCGATACGCGAGTATTGATGGTGTTTGCCACCGAATCCTCGGTTCTTCCCCTCTCTATGTATCAAAGGCGTAAGCGAAAAGTGGTATCACGGGAAAATTTTCCTAACCTCGCTTCCAACCTTTGTGTGATCATTCCTTCTAAGCAGAATAGTGGGATCACTGGAAATTTTCCTAACCCTCTACTTAGAAGTAAATCATTTCATCTTTTCGTGCTTAACTCTTGGACTTAGAGTGAGGAAGAGGTATACCATTACTTTAAAACAGGTGGGTTCCTTTATCAGATATGAATGAGGAATCAAGCTTTATGACCACTAACCACATCGATGAAGTACAAAAATTTTGGCTCAGGTTTCGATGGACTCTGCTGGAAATATGAGTGTCCCCTAGTTAACTGGTCAGTCTTTGGATTTTCCATTAGTCCGATCTGAAATACTGGTTTTGTAACAATGGATACTCAGAAGCAAAGTCAAGACAGTGGATACAAAAGCAAGATCATAATCTCCTATAAATTTTTGACTCATTAAATCAATTTTGACACAAAAACAACTGACTCTAAGAAAAACAAACACCATGTCAGCAACTACCTCCCCCAGACTTAAACAACATTGTCCTCAGTGTTATTTAGCCAGAGATGGCTAAAGAAATCAAAAGAAATGAGTGGGCGTTGAAGCACACAGAAGTTACCCGTGTGTGATGGTTGGTATCGACCGAAACTAGGTGGTATCGATCGATACAGAGACCTCTTTTTCGTGATACTGATGCCAAAAATTCGTGTTTAAACAATCCAAATGCTACATTGAGCACTGCCAGATTACTTGCACACAAGTTAGAAGCAACAAGATCATATAAAACCACAAGTTCAAGATAAATAGAATGCTGACAAGAGACAGAAATAGTTCAAAAGAAAAGAAAAATAAAAGGGAAAAAGAAAAGGAAATAGAAACGTGAAACCATAGGAAGTAGAGAGCCTAATCATCGGAGGTGTCATCGTCGGAGAGGTCTCTACGAAAGGGTCCGGGGGCTGATGGTGAACGAACGTCCGCAGAAGACTTGCAGCTACAGCGAGAGACAATGGTCCAAATACTCTGCAAGCTCTCTACAACGTACCTCTGAAAAGTAGATGTCTCCAGCGGCAACGCCAGATGGGCAGGAAATGAAGTGTAAGAGCAAATGTAGACGTGCATTGTGGACGACGAGATCGGCCTCCAGCAAGGTCGGGTAAGGGTGCATCCTCAGTGTCAGTCAGAGCAGGGGTGCGCGGGGTGTAGCGCGGACACGTGTGGCCGGTGCAACAGAGAGAAAGCTAGAGTCAGGCTCGAATCGCAGCCAAGAAGCATCGCCGCCGATAGCGGTTAGTGCTCTGTCGGGGAGCTGCACCAAGAACTTGCCATCAGTCGTAGGTAGACACCAACGCCGTGTTGGCTTCAGCCAATGCATATGCTGCAGATGCTGCTCATCCATAAGGGAGCGAGCTGTGACAATTGAGCACCCAGAAGTGGAAATGCCAAAATGCTCGAAGATGTGTCCCGAGAAAGGCTTGATCTTCAGAGAGACCAAGTGATGCGCGAAGATGGCTTCCATGTTGACCACGAGGTCCAACTCGGGCCACTCATATCGGTCTTCTGGAATAAGGTCACCTATGGCCTTGTAGAGAAGAAGCAGCTCAGAGATCCACATCTTGTTCGGCTCCATCTTGCAAAGTAGAGTGTTGCTCAAAATGCGGACGATGCAACGGAGAGTGGGGTGGCGGACATCCATCTGCGTGGTGGTCTTGGAGTAATAGGCTCCAAGACCGATATGCCCCCAAAAGACCTGGACATCGTGGAACTGAGTAGGCAGAGCTACCTGCGTGAGGTTGCAGTCAAAGCCATAGATGTCGCAGAGGTCAGGAATTGGCAGCCTGTAGCGTACTCCTCGGATCAGAAAGGTCAAAGTGCCCTCTAGCGCGTCGGGGTGAACCTCGTCCCTGTAATAGACTTGTGCAGTCGCAAGAAATTGGCTGACCAGATCGGGGTAGAGATTGTACTATCATGTGTGAAGTGTCCCCAGGCCAATCTTGTCGAGCATGTTAGAGAGCTCCACGTCGATGCCCAAACGGCGCATTATATGAGGGTCAATAAATCGCGTAGGTACCAGCGCGACACGCTGCCATTCGTTGTACTCGTCCCACTCTTCAGCGATAGGCCTGTAGATGCAGGCATCGCTATCCGTCTCCTCTTTAGGCATACCCGCCCAGGCTCATCTCGGGATGATCTTCTTCCCTTCCAGCTTTGGCCAGGGAGGCCTGGATGTAACAGTGGGTGCTGAGGTAGATGGTGTGGCGTGTGGTGCGGCTCGCAGGTCGCTAGAAGAGACCACTAGAAAACTCTGGGGACCGGTGTCGTTGGTGTAGCCTCCTTTCAAGACCTTGTAGCGGTCATTGGTGAGACAAGCCATCACCACTCCCGCGTGCCAAAACGACCCATCGAAGGCTTAAACTGGATCCTGCAGATTGTACTCATGTCCTGGCGGGTTAGAGCTCAAAGCATCTGAGTGTCTCGGCTTCTTTCGGAGTGCCATCTACAATCAAAGACAAACCAACAACAAGTCACACCAAAATATCTATGTCCTGCACCATAACAATATGTGATACACCAGCAACAATCAACAATAATACGTCATATTCGAATACCAAATCAAAATCACAAACCGTTCTTCACAATGTCAAGAATAAAAAATCTCAAAATATTCAACTTGCAAATTTAGCACATTCAAACCTATGGGGGGTGTCGAAATTCCTCTAATCTCAAGAAGTGAAGGTACAAGAGGCAAAAATCGAGTTCCACAAACCTAGTGTCGGATTGAAAAAGGGAGATTTTTGAGTTTCATACCTTGCAGATCGAAAGAATCGATGCTATAATGACAATGAGGATGAAAATCCGATGAGATTGGGCGTTAGAATTGCACAAATCGGTGAAGAAACAAAGAAGTTGTGAAAGATTTTCAGGGAGTAATCGGTATCGAGCCATGGAGAAAATTGAAGAAGAAGAAGAAGAACATGATGGTATATAAAGGAATTTACCTGGTCAGCGGGTATCGACCGATACCATAAGTGGTATCCATCGATACTCATGGTAAATGAATGCTCCTTCTCCGTGGATGTGGTATCAATCGATACAGGCTGGTGTCGATCGATACGGCTCAGCTGAACCTGGTTCACGTGAAGACAGAAGACACAAAATCGAAAATAAAATTTGAAAACGAAGACTTATATACAAACTCACCAGTGGGTTCTCCCACCAAGCGCTTGTTTAATGTCATTAGCTTGACATGGTAATTGTTCAGGCATTGGGTTGTTCAGCTAGAGGCAGGATGTGACCATCTGGGATTGCGGCCTTCGCCCAATAGTGTTTCACCCTCTGTCCATTGACAATGAATTCCTTGCCTTCAGCATTTATCAGCACGATTGCACCGTGTCGGCAGACTTCCTTAATTGTCAAGGGATATGACCAACGAGAACGCAATTTTCCAGGAAACAATTGCAAACGAGAGTTATACAGAAGTACCTGGTCATTGGGTTCAAAGTGGCGAGAGAGGATCTTCTTGTCGTGATATGCCTTAGTCCTTTCCTTGTACAGCTTCTAGTTTTCATAGGCGAGTTGTCTAATCTCATCCAGCTCGTTTAGTTGAACCAATCGCCTCTGTGCAGCAGACTTGATGTCAAAGTTCATCAGCTTGGTAGCCCATGCTGCCATGTGCTGGATCTCAACCAGAAGATGACACGTTTTCCTGTACAGCAAGTGAAACGGTATAGTGCCAAGTGGAGTCTTGAAAGCGGTCTTGTAGGCCCAAAGTGCATCGTCTAACTTCGCAGCCCAATCCTTCCGTGTGGTGCCAACTGTTTTCTCCAAAATCTATTTGATTTGTCTTTTGGAGACTTCAACTTGCTGGCTAGTCTGAGGATGATAAAGAGTAGCCACGCGATGATGCATACCATATTTCTGTAGCAATTTTGCGAAAACCTTGTTGATAAAATGAGTGCCACCATCACTTATAACGATCCAAGGTACTCCAAATCGAGGGAAAATGATGGTCTTGAACAGCTTCAGAACCACCGAAAAATCATTGGTTGGACTAGCAGTTGCTTCCACCCACTTGGAGACATAATCTACAACAACCAAGATGTATTTATTCTGCCGTGACGAAGGAAAGGGGCCTATAAAATCGATGCCCCAATAGTCAAAAACTTCGACCTCGAGGATGAAATTCTGTGGCATCTCATGTCGCTTACTGATCTTCCCTCTCCTCTGGCAGACATTGCATTGCGAGATAAAGGCGTGAGTGTCCTTGAACACGTAGGCCACCCAAAGCCTGCTTGAAAAACCTTGGAAACCGTCTTGAAAGTAGCGAAGTGGCCAGCATACTCAGACCCATGACAATGATACAGCACCTCTGGTACCTCAGACTCGATGATACATCTTCTGTACATCCCATCAGAACAGTGCTTGTATAAGTAAGGTTCATCCCAGAAAAACCGTCTTACGTCGCGCATAAATTTCTTCCTTTCATACTGCTTGAGGTGCTTTGGCTCATCCTCTGCAGCAAGGTAATTGGATATGTCAGCATACCATGGTCTAGCAGGAGTAGTCACAACAGCTAGAAACTCCTCAGCATAAGAGACACCCGTAGTCGAAATAGCTTCTGTAGGTGACGGGTATCGACCAATATTGAGTAGGTGTCGATCGATACCGAGTTTATGTACTTGGGGAAGTTTCAGATTCTCCGTAGACATGCTGGGAACTCAGTCTCGATGAAGTAAATCTTCTCCTCAGGTAGGGAATCATCGATAGGCACGGCTTCATCGATCCGCATTCTCGAGAGATGGTCTGCACCTCCATTCTCTACACCCTTCTTTTCTTTAACTTCCATGTCTAAGCCTTGGAGCAAAAGAACCCAACGACATAGGCGAGGCTTGAGATCTTTAATCTGCAGCAGATATTTGAGAGCCGCATGATCGGTATGAACACTCGCATCGCACATAATCTCGAAAGATATGTTCCAATCTGGAGGTTGAACAACAAGAGCACTAACCAATGCTTTCTTAATCTGCTCGAATGCGACAAGACATTCGGGTGTGAAATCGAAAGTGATATCCTTACATAGAAGGGCAGTTAGTGGGCGGGCTAGCTTGGAGAAGTCCTTGATGAATCGTCGATAAAACCCGGCATGACCAAGGAAGCTTCAAATATCCTTCACAGATTGTGGTGGTTGAAGGCTCGTCATAACTTGAATCTTAGCTCTGTCAACCTCGATCCCAGCCTTAGAAACCTTGTGACCCAGAACAATGCCCTCCTGAACCATAAAATGACACTTCTCCCAGTTAAGGACCAGATGCGTCTCCTCACACCTCTGTAGTACCTTGCACAAGTTATCTAGACAACCTTTGAATGAAGATCCGTAAACTAAAAAATCATCCATGAACACCTCCATAAATTCCTCAATCATGTCTGAGAAGATTGACATCATACACCTCTGGAAAGTGGCTAGAGCGTTACATAATCCAAATGGCATTCTTCTGTAAGCGAATGTGGCATAAGGACATGTAAATGTCATCTTCTCCTGATCATCCGGATGTATCGAGATCTGGAAGAAACCTGAGTACCCATCGAGAAAGCAGTAGTATGGGTGATCGATGAATGGCAGCGGGAAGTGATCCTTCCTTGTAGCAGCATTCAGCTTTCTGTAGTCGATACACATCCGGTGTCCACTGATCGTTTTTGTTGGGATCAGCTCGTCCTTCTCATTTTTCACCACAGTGATCCCTCCTTTCTTAGGTACCACATGAACTAGATTGACCCAAGAACTGTCTGAGAAGGCGTAGATGATCCCTACTTCCAGAAGTTTCATAATCTCCTTTTTGACCACTTCTCTCAGATTCGGATTAAGCCTCCTCTGATGCTCCATTGAAGCTTTTGATTCGTCCTCCAGATGAATCTGATGCATGCATAGGTCTGGTGATATACCTGAAATGTCATCAAGAGAATAGCCAAGAGCTTTACGATACTTGCGCAGCTTGCTCAGAAGTAAGGCGACCTCTGAGTTGTTTAAAGAAGAATTGACAATTACAGGATATGTGGAATTAGGACCAAGAAAGACATACCTTAGATTCGCTGGGAGTGGTTTAAGTTTAATCTTAGGAGCTCTCTCCTCACTCCAGTCACCAAATGAATCGGGTTGTGTAGATGTGACAACCAATTCTGGTAGAGGCGAATGGTGTTGATAGATACTCTCAGTGGTGTCGATCGATGCTCCTTGGCTGTTGTCAAGCATCTTGGCGTATCCAGCAACATCGTCACTTGAGTATACCTCTGAGTGAGCTGAACAAACCAGTGCTCTCTCTAGTGGGTTCTCAGGATGTAACTTCATGAAGTACTCGTCAGATATGTCGCTGAAAGTGTCAACAAAGAATGTTTGCCCGTCAATGGTCGGTTTTTTCATCATCTTCTCCATGTTGAAAGTCATGATCAAATCACCGATGTTAAGAGATATCCTCCCATTCTTACAATCGATCAGAGCTCCGACTGTTGCTAGAAAGGGCCTTCCAAGAATGAGTGGATCCTTTGGCTCTGCGTCGTACTCCAGGACAATGAAATCAGTTGGGACTAAACAGTCTCCAATCGTTATCGGAACATCTTCGAGTAATCCCTCAGGAAATCGAACTGAGCGATCAGCTAGAATCAAGGAGATTTTGGTAGGTGTGAAATATGTCATTCCCATTTGCTTAGCCACGGAGTATTGCATAAGGTTAACACTGGAGCCAAGATCGTAGAGAGACCGCTCAAATCTTTCTGTAAAAATTGTACAGTCTAACACAAAACTTCCTTGGTTTGGCAGCTTCTCTGGAATTTTGTTGAGCAGGATCACACTGCACTCCTGAGTAATCCTCATCACTCCTTCCTCAAGGTTCACATTGCTTGATACCATCCGCTTGATGTAACTCCTGAAAGCTGGTGAAGTCATGATAACATCGACAAAAAGAAGCTCAACAATCAACTTCTCTATCATTGCCCTGCATTTGGCTTCTTCAACTTCCTTCTTGGTCTTGGTAGGAGGTCGAGGGAAAGGTGTCTTGGGCACGTAGATCCTTCCTGTACTCACTGCGGTAAGTTTTTCCTCCATTTCTAGGCTAGTATCGATCGATGCAGGTGATTGTGAAACATCCTCGGTAGATCCTTGGACAGGTATCGATCGATGTTGTCTAGTATCGGTCGATACTGGATGGGTATCTGTCGATACTGGTGTGATTTTAGGAGTTTCATCATCGTCATCTTCAGCAAGATCGATGAGCTGCTTTGCAGTATAAGCTTTCTTCACTCCTGAACTGACTTCTTTTCCACTCCTCAAGGTGATAACATGAACATGTTCCCACAGATTCACTGTTTTCCCTGGAAGAAAAATGTCTTGTGTCTTAACTGTTTCAGCGGTCCGAGCAACTTGAGTCTCTAGCTTCTTTTGATGAATGTTAAAGGCTTCAATCTTTCCATTCAGATCGGTGTACAGGGCGTCCATCTTCCTGTTGAAGTCAATGGTCATCTTCTGCTGCCCCTCAAGAATCTGTTCAAGCATGGATTCAACCTTGCTTTCCTGAGTCTTGGGTGGCGGAGTTTGGTAAGATGAATTTCTGTAAGTGCGAGTGTAACCGCTGTTCTTCATCGGTTTCTGAGCAAAGGAGTTTGCTCCAAAACTTGAGGGCTTGAAATCAGACTTGAATCCTCCTCGCAGAGAATTTTTGGTGAAACCTTGGTTGTTGAACTGATACGATTGATTCTGAAAACCCTTTCCACCAATGTAGTTAATGTCTTCTGCTTCACCCTCATCTATATTCTCGACTTCTTCAGCAAAATGTACAGCCTTCTGCTGCTTGCCTATCAACAAGTTGTGCACTGAATCCAGCTTCGTGTGCACCTCGGCAATCTGCAATCCATCAATGTTCCCATTCTGCTTCTTTTGCTCGTAGTCTGCATTCTTGGTGCTATTGCTAGACGCCAAGTTCTCAATCAGCACATAAGCATCTTCGGGATATCTTGTGTTGAAATTACCATTGCTCGCAGCATCCGGAGCCATATGGTATCTCCAATCGATCCCTCGGAAGAAAATACCCAGCAACTGAACCTATGTGAACCCGTGATGCGGAAAATCTCTCTGATAAGATCTGAATCTCAACCAAGCAGCCTTAAACGCCTCTGTTGCTCCCAGAGAAAATTGGGAGATCTTGTTCCTTAACTCCTGGGATCTCGCATCATCGTAGAAGTTGTTTAGGAACGCATTCTTCGTCTTTTCCCAGGTGCTCAAAGATCCGGGAGACAACTGCTTCAGCCAGTAAGCTGCATCCCCACCAATAAAGTATGGGAAAAGCTTACAGAAAAGGAACTCATTGGGCACTCCATTGTACTTGATACTAGTGACTAAATCTTTGAACTTCTTTATGTTATCCATTGGTTGTTCGTGAGAAAGATCGTGAAAAGGGTGCTGACCCACAAGAGTGTAGTATGCAGGCTTCAGCTCAAAGTCATTCCTCTGAAAGGTGGGAATATGAATTGCAGACCGATTGGCATAGAACTGATCGGGTCTGTTGTACTCTCCAAGCGTCCTAGCGCGATTAACCAGAGCATTCCCAGCGTTCCCACGCGCAGCAGGTAGCACAGCTTCGTTGGCTACTGGTGCAGGGATAACGATGTTCCCCTCTGCATTTAGCCGCTGTCCTTGCTCATTTCACAGATGACCTTTCTGGTCTCTCATATCTCCAGCTTCATCGCGAGCGAGCACAATTGGATTGTTCATCTCTGCTTGCTTCTTTTGCTTCCTGGCTTTGCGCTCCAATTCAGCTAGTTCCTTGTTGGACATATTAGTCAACTGCGTGTTCTTGTTCCTTCTAGTTTCATGATTAGGCATACACCTGAAACACAAAAGTTAAAGCACGTAACTAACAAAATTTAAAAGTAATTGCGATGAGTATCGACCGATACCAGATGGGTGTCGATCGATGCTCGAAAAACTTAGTCGAAATTCTAAGCTAAAATCTAATGGCGAAATTAGAGTCCCCGGCAACGGCGCCAAAATTTGATATGCTCAAATATAATACCCAAAAAGTACTAAAGTAGTAGCTGCAGTATGTTAGGAGTCGAACCACAAAGACTCAAGATATCACTCAATATATTTAAGATTATGAATTAAGCTAAGCAAAATCAATGTAATTAATTAAAAATAGCAAACGATTAAAAATTGGTTGTAAGATCAATGGAGGAAAACGCTAAGCCTAGGGAAATTCGCTGGCAAATCAAAATTGCAGATCAAACAGATTGTCAGGAATATATTCAGCACCGTTCTTGAACTTGAAACACGAATATAAAACCAACCAACTTTCGGTACGAAGATTATCTATGTCTAAACCTAGAATTCCAAATTTCTTTGCAAATCCTATGAATTCAAACAAGCATTAATGATCAGGTTCAATTGTTCACAAAATCCTAAACCAAAATTTCTTTGTGAATAGATCTTTTGCTCATCCAACACTAGTTCAAGAAATCAATCACACTTTCGTGCCAATTAATCAACTTAATATCAGATTCTAGGTCGCGAAGCTAGAATAAGCAATAATCACAAGTATAGATGAAGAACTCTATGGATTTTTCCTAACAATTTAGTTCAACCTAACAATTCATCAAACACCTTTGAATAACCCTAAACTTAACAAAGAATCTACTCAGACATGGTGAATGAAACAAACATCATGAATAAAATAGATTGCATTAAAAAAAATAGAGTAAAGAGTACAAAGAGGGTTCCAAATTTTCTCCCAAAACTCTGCTACAAAATCTCTATCTCCAGGTATGAGTCCTCGTCAAAGTGACTGAAAAACCTAATTATATCCTAAAAACACGTTGTGGGCTAAATTGTAAATAATAAAGTCTTCTGGGCCAAAAAGTAGATTCTTCAAACTTGTAGAGATTCACGTTCTATTCCTTAGATGTCGGTATCGATCGATAGAGAAGCAGCGAGTTATGTTCCTTCCGAGTGTTAGTGTCGATCGACACTAGGTGTGTCGATCGATACTGAGGCTTCATATCGGCTCCCAAACTGCTTGATCCATGTTCAACTCCAAAATGCTCCAGAAAACTTCAATAGATCCAATTTAGCTCCAAACGTACCTGAATCCAGAAAAGACTCTAAAAGACTCCAAAAATACTAGTAAGACTCAATGAAAAGGACTTATATCATGGTTAAAAGCGGGTAAAAACCATGATATATCAGAAGACGAGAAGCAAAGTAAACAAGCTAAAACTAAGCAGAGGAACTAAAAAAAAGCAATCAAAAGGCTAAACATGCAACCCTTAAAGACTAACCAAATTCAAAGTCAAACAAGCCGGGAAAATACTAATCAAAGATAAACGGTTCTTAAGCAATAGTTAAACAAGCGAATCATTGAGTTAGGTACTTGATCAAGGGAAATCCAACATAATCCATGATACTTATTCAACCTGCCAATACTAATCTTTAGGCCTTAGAACACTAAACTAGACTAATCTAGTTATATGGCTCTAATCCCTTTACTAATCAATTAATTGTCATAAACTCTCGTTCGCAATTTGGTAATGAATAAGCATTAAAAACAAGTCTAACGAACCACCTAGCACCCTAATCATCTATTCCCATAGGTTAGGTACACTAAGCATTCATTACGTTCATTCAAGCATTTTCACAAATACCTTCCGGGCATGAATCTACTTATGATCTAGACTAACTTGATCAGGGCTAATCTAGCATTAAGAACACCTAATGAACAAGGATATTAAACATTTTAAACCGTAAGCATCATGAATCAACCTAAATCTACCCTAATCTACCATGCCGAAAGATCCTAAAGAAACTACTCCCTAATCATGGAGCAAACATGATATGATCATGGGAAGCGTTAGGACATGTGTTCACTTTATGATTTGTATCTGTTCAACCACGAGGACTCAACAAATGAAACCACTTGGAGAATATGCTCAGCTCATTTACAAAACTCCTCGAAAAATAATCATATCAAACGAAGTTCAAACGAAGGAGTTTTTCAATTTAAAAATTAAGTGATCTCCAGTTTACCCGATTCGGATATGCGCGCATTCAAGAAAGAATTCCGACCAGACCAGAATGAGTTAAGCTACAAACTGAGTTATTCTATAATCTTCGTCCATCAGAAATGCTCAGCAAAGTGGATTTAGCCCATAACCTATCAAGGAAATTCAATTTTCGTCCATTGCAAAGACTGCATTTATTTATGTTGATTTCTCAATTTTACATGCACTTTAGAGTTTGAATTTCATCTCCCTAGATACTCTGCATGTTAAGCAATGATTATGGACGAATTTTTTGTAATTCCTCTATATAATGAGGCTCAGATCATGAATAAAAAAAAGAAGTCTTTGATTATTATTTTTGGAACCTTTGAGAGTGATTCTCATTTTTCTATGTCAATGGTGTGTAATATCCATTGATCGATCATGGTTTGTAATATCCACTGAACAACCTGATCCGTCTTGGTGTATCATATCCAGGGGATCAACAGGTAAATCAAGATCCTTCCGCATCTCTTGTGTGACTATTCGTTTCACATCCTTTGAACTTTGAAACTTCAAAGTTTCTTGGTTGCAAAACTTATCCACTTATCGACCTTAGAGTGTCGACTCCTTCGGAGGATCATGTCATTTGGTATCAGAGCACCATTCTAAATTTGGATTTATCATTCTATCTTTCTATCATCTTCTCATCTTTTCATTTACTTCCATCCATCTTCTATCCATCCATCCATCCATCTTCTATCCATCCATCCATCAATCTTCTATCCATTCATCTTCTTTTCTTATCTTTTACTTCTTTTTAGTTATTTTCGTAAAAAAATAAAATCAAAGGTCTTGTTGTTTTCATCTTCATCATTTGTGTTGTAAATTTTGTGTTCAAGTTTTTCTTTCTTTGAAGAGCAAGATTTGAGGACAACTCTTTTTTTTTTAAGAGGAGGGGGATGATATGATCATGGGACGCGACATGACATGTGTTCATTTTTGAATTGTATATGCTCAACCACGAGGATTCCACACATGAAACCACTTGGAGAATATGCTCAGCTCAATTACAAAACTCGTCGAAAAAGAATCATACCAAACGGAGTTCAAAGGAGGAAGTTATTCAATTTACAAATCAGGTGATCTCCAGTTTATCTGATTCGGATCTACGCGTATTCAAGGAAGAATTCCAACCAGAACAGAATGAGTAAAGCGAAAAACTAAGTTATTCTATAATCTTGGTACATCAGAGATGCTAAGCAAAGTGGATTCAGCCCAAAACCTATCAAGGAAATTCAATTTTCGTCTATGGCAAAGAGTGCATCTAATTATGTCGATTTTCTCTCCCTTACATGCATTTTAGAGTTTGAATTTCATCTCCCTAGATTCTCTGCAAGTTAAGCAATGATTATGGACGAAGTTGTTGTAATTCCTCTATATAATGAGGCTCAGATCATGAATAAAAAAAGAAGAAGTTTTTGATTATTTTTTTTAGAATCTTTGAGAGTGATTCTCACTTTTCTATGTCAATGGTATGTAATATCCATTGATTGATCATGGTGTGTAATATCTATTGATCAACCCGATCCGTCTTGGTGTGTCATATCGAGGGGATCAACCGATAATGATGCAAGAAGCGAAGGTAATCTAGGAAGGATGGACTGTGGTCTCAAGCCTTCTTCGAACAGCAAGGAAACGTGGATGGAATGATTGGACGATTGATTGTGATGGATGAAGGGAACTGCGGACGATGAGTGATGGATCGAAGGTGATGATGGATTGAATGCACGGACGGATGATGAGCGAGTGGATGAAGGATCGATTGGTAGATGGATCGAATGATAGAGGATCGAATGAGATGAATGTCGCCCCACAAGGGATGGAGGACTTGTGATAAGACAGATCTATAAGTCACCTTGATATCACTCACAAGGAAAGCTATGGATTCGATTTTCAGAACTCTTTCTCAGAGAAAAGATGAACGGCGTTATATTATTGATTGGTAAAAATGATACACGGCTGCTAAGGAACCTTATAAAGGGGCTCGTGCAGCTGATGCCTTCTTGGGCGAAACCCTAATACAAATGCTAATCTATAGTCCTAAAACATAATGAAATAAAATGCATAAAATAAATAA
This sequence comes from Crucihimalaya himalaica, assembly GCA_004349715.1. Classification (NCBI taxonomy): domain Eukaryota; kingdom Viridiplantae; phylum Streptophyta; class Magnoliopsida; order Brassicales; family Brassicaceae; genus Crucihimalaya; species Crucihimalaya himalaica. The sequence goes on along the minus strand of SMJT01000105.1, from coordinate 414,145 downwards.
CGCCTAATACAAACTATGAAATAAAATAAACCTAAGCTTCTAATAAACCTGCAAAATGAGCAAACACAATATAATGTAAATAAAACACATACCTTAGTCTATTTTAGAAGCTTGGAGTGGGCTGTCGAATTCTTCATGACTTCATGGGCTGATCTCTGACAAGTTTAGACGGGCTGGATTGAGAAGAACATCTTCAAGTCTTGGGCTGCTTGAGTCTTGGTCGAATTCTTCTTCTCTTCTTGTGCTTGAAATTCTTGAATAGTCTTGTTGAATAATCCCCTTAGTCTTCTAGTTCCCGAACGATTTCTTGGCGGCTCTCTCATTGTTGTAATGTCTTGAATAACAGGAGCATCTTCAAAGTCTTCTATAAGAATCTCGTCTTCAGCCTCGATTTCCTCATCATTCCCTCCCTCTTCAAAAGGTTCTGACCTCATAACTTCATCACCTGCATGATAAGGAAGCAAGTCAGGTACATTGAACACTGGGGAAATAGTTAACTCACCTGGGAGGTCCAACTTGTAGGCATTGTTGTTGATCCTCTCTAGAACTCGGAATGGGCCAGGTCCTCTGGGTGCTAACTTCTTCTTCCTCTGGTTTGGGAACCTCTCTGGTCGCATGTGAACCCAAACCCAATCTTCGGGGTTGAAGATTAGCTCCTTGCGTCCTTTGTCTGCAGACGCCTTGTACTTAGCTGTCTTCTGCTTAATGTTCTCCTTTACTTTCTGGTGAAGCTTCTTAATTATCTTTGCCTTGACTTCTCCATCCTGGTTTGTAACGTCTAATGGTGGTAATAGAACAAGATCTAAAGGCGTATCTGGCTTAAAACCATAAACAATCTCAAAAGGGGACATCTTAGTTGCAGATTGGTTAGCGTGATTATTAGCAAACTCAACAAAATGAATACAGTCTAACCAGTTTCGAAAGTTTTTACCAACTGTGGCTCTCAATAGAGTTGAGAGTGTTCTGTTGACTACCTCAGTTTGTCCATCCGTCTGGGGATGAAATGTCGTTGAGAAGAGCAGCTTGGTGCCTAGATTTCTCCATAGAACTCTCCAGAAGTGGCTTAGAAACTTTGTATCACGGTCTGAAACTATGGTTCTTGGAATCCCATGCAATCGAACTACTTCTCTGAAGAAGAGGCTTGCTGTTTGAGTGGCGTCATTAGTCTTGGCACAGGGAATGAAGTGTGCCATCTTTGAAAACATGTCCACTACAACAAAAATAGAATCCTTTCCTCGGATTTTGGGTAAGCCTAAAACGAAATCCATACTAACATCTACCCAAGGCATAGTAGGAATAGGAAGTGGCATATATAAATCATGAGGATGTGACCTGGATTTAACTTTCAGACATGTCACACACTTAGCACAGAATCGCTGCACATCCTTCTTAAGGTGGGGCCAGAAGAAATGCTCCACAAGTACACTTAGAGTTTTATCCACTCCAAAGTGTCCCATAAGTCCACCTCCATGTGCTTCCTTTATCACCAAGTCTCGCATAGATCCCTGCGGAATGCACAAACGTTTCTCACTAAACAGATAATCATTATGGATATAATAAGAACCTGTGGGTGATTGGGTTGCAGTTCTGATAGATGGAGCTGAAGTCTAGATCTTCTTTGTAGGCGTCCTTCAGGTGCTCAAATCCTAGAACCTTAGCCTCCAATGTCGAAATCAGTAGATGGCTTATGGATAGAGCATCTGCTACAACATTCTCTTTGCCCTTCTTGTACTTGATGATATATGGAAACGATTCCACATATTCCATCCACTTGGCATGGCGTTTCTTGAGTGTAGTCTGACCTCTCAGATACTTCAATGTCTCATGATCAGTGTGGATGACGAACTCCTTTGACAAGAGGTAATGCTGCCACGTTTCTAACGATCTGACCAAGGCGTACAGCTCCTTGTCATAAGTTTGGGGGTTCAGGCTAGCTCCACTTAGTTTCTCGCTGAAGTAAGCTACTGGACGTCCTCCTTGAGTGAGCACAGCTCCAATACCGAGTCCTGAAGCATCACACTCAACCTCAAAAGTTTTGTCAAAGTTAGGCAAAACTAAAACAGGTGCATTTGTTAAACGAGTTTTGAGGTTGTTGAAGGCCTCTTCCTGGGCTGATCCCCATTTGAAGGCAATGTCCTTCTTGATCACGGCTGTGAGAGGGGCAGCTACTGTGCTAAAGTCTTTAACAAATCGCCTATAGAAGCTTGCTAGTCCGTGGAAGCTCCTCACGTGGCCTATGCTGGTTGGTGTAGGCCAGTCTTGTATAGCTTTGATCTTCTCTTGATCCACCTGTAATTCCTGAGAACTTACAACAAAACCTAGGAAAACTACCTCATTAGTGCAGAAGGAACACTTCTTAAGGTTCCCATACAGGCTTTCCTTTCGAAGTGTTTCCAAAACAGTCTCAAGATGCAGTAAATGTTCTTCAAATGATTTGCTGTAAATTAGTATATCATCGAAATACACCACTACAAACTTACTGATGTATGCCCTTAAGACATGGTTCATTAACCTCATGAATGTGCTGGGGGCGTTGGTGAGGCCAAATGGCATGACCATCCATTCGTACAGACCTTGCTTGGTCTTGAAGGCTGTCTTCCATTCGTCTCCTTCCTTCATTCTAACTTGATGGTATCCGCTCCTGAGATCAATTTTAGAGAACACGTTAGAACCAGAGAGTTCATCAAGCATGTCATCTAACTTGGGAATGGGATGTCGGTATTTGATGGTGATGTTGTTGATTGCACGGCAGTCCACACACATCCTCCAAGTCCCATCCTTCTTGGGCACTAACAGAACTGGGACGGCACAGGGACTTAGACTCTCTCTTATGTAGCCTTTCTCCATTAAGTCCTGAACTTGTTTCTCCAATTCCTTGGCCTCTGTTGGATTCACCCTATAGGCTGGTCTGTTGGGCAATGGCGGGCCAGGAACTAGGTTGATCTGATGTTCGATCCCTCTTATGGGTGGTAATCCAGCTGGTATCTCTTCAGGAAATACATCCTTGAACCTGTCAAGTATAGAAGTGATTTCTGGGGGAAGAATTATTTCTTGTGTTCCTGTAAGACAAACATCTCTAAACACCATTAGTAGCACCGTTTCTTTATGATCTAAAGCTTTGTAAATAGTACTAGGTGTAATGTAGAGGTTAGTCTTACTTACCTTAGCCTCAACAGCAAACTTAGACTGCATATCATGTATCTCTTGAGGAGACAATGGGGCAAGCTGAAACTTGCGTTTCTAAAACGTGAGGGAGTGGGTGTTGGTGCGACCATTGTGCAAGACTTCTCTGTCAAACTGCCATGGGCGGCCGAGCAGGAGGTGTCCTACTTGCATGGGGACTACATCGTACAAAACCTCATCCTTATACTTACCTATTCTGAAAGGTACTTTAACTTGCTCCTGGATTCTGATTTCGGTGTTGGAGTCTAACCATCTTAGTCGATATGGTCGTCGATGGGGACTTGTCTTCAGTCCTAGTTTATCAACAAGAACTTGACTTGCAGTGTTAGTACAAGAACCTCCATCTATAATTAGACTACATACCTTGTTCTGGACTGAACAGCGAGTAAAGAATAAATTCTCTCTCTAGAGGGTGTCAGGATCGCTCATGGCGCTTAGAGCCCTGCAGACTACTAGCATGTCGCCTGTCTCTGGATAAGCTATCTCCTCCTCTGAATCAGCAACATCTAAGGTCTCCTCCTCGTCCTGGGATTCATACCCTCCCTCTTGTGTTAGGATCATAACTCGCTGGTTGGGGCACTCCCTTGCATAGTGTCTTTTTCCCTAACACTTAAAACAAGTTATGTCTCTAGCTCGAGGATTAGGAACAGAAGACTTACCTGGTTCCTGACGGTTGTTTCTAGGCGCCTCATAGACTGGTCTCCTCTCCTGAGCATTCGTTGCCACAGCTTTGCCTTTGTTAATGCTACTGGGCTGGGGTGCGTTCCATAGGTTTCTAGGGGCAGGTGCACTCCATTGGTTGGGTCTAGAGCGGCTGGTTGCTGCAGCCTTCTTCTTGATTCCCTGTTCTGCCTGCACAGCTACATGTAATAACTCGTTAAGATCATGACAAGGTTGGCGTTCTACCTTTCTGGCTATGCGATCATTGAGTCCATCAATGAAATGACCCATGAGCACTTCTTCACTTTCATCTAAGGCCATTCTGTTTCTGAGCTGCTCAAACTCCTCAAAATACTCCTCCACACTCTTAGTCTTTTGGGAGAGTTGTCTAAATTTTCGCTGCATCTCTCGGTGATAGTGAGGTGGAACAAAGTGCCTCCTGAAGTTGAACTTCATGGCTGTCCAAGTTGTGATCTGCTCGAACTTGTTTCTCCGTCGGTCCTGGGTTTCTCGATCCCACCAGGATAAGGCGTGGTCTGTGAGCTGAGCTGAAGCAAGGGCTATCTTCTTATGGTCATTGTACTCGTAGTAGTCGAAGATATACTCCATGCGCCTCTCCCAGTCCAGGTAGGCTTGCGGGTTAACTCTTCCTGCAAAAGTAGGAACAGTTAGTTTCAACTCCTTGAATCCTCGGTTAACTTCCCTTTCTGGTCGTGGGTGTTGAGCATGCTGGTTCCTTCTCCTTGCTCTAACGTCGATGTTGTGGTCACTGTCTTCGTCGTCAGCTTGCTCTTCCTCTCGGGGGAGCTCTAAGCGACCAACTCGTTGCTCGATTCTTCCAATGTGAGCTGCCAGGTCGTTCTTCATGTTTTGAAGAGCTTCTAGCAAGGCAGTGTTGGGGTCGGCATCCACTCCTGCCATGTTAAACCTGGTCCTGCAAACACTTGGAAAAGTGATCAAGGGATTAGGGAACATAATGGATAGGCTAAGGAATATAAATTGAAAAATTATATCTAAACCTATGATGAAGAAATTAAATTAAATGCTAACCAAACTAAACCACAAAATTAAAATAAACCAGCAAATTAACTTAACCCAAACGAAATTAAATTAAACCAAACCTACTTAATTTAGACCAAACAAATCTAACTAAACTTTCTAATTAAATTAAACCTTAAAATTAAACTAAACCAGACTAATTAGCTAAACCAAATTCGAATTTAACTAATTATCCTAGCAAGATAATTTCAAAATTTAAATTATCCTAACAACCTAACAAAATCGACTACTCAACTAAAACATATCACAAGGAAATCGAACAAAGCTGAACTAAACAACAAAGCAACGAACGAAACAATAGCTAGCAAACGATCCAAATGAGGCAAGCAAACGAACACAAAAATCAAATGACAAGAGATGAAACAAATGAACTACTAATCAAACGAATGAAGCAACAAGACAAGTAACAATCGAAACAAACCTAACAACGAATGACAAAACATAATCAACGAATGATGAATAACAAAACAAAACAAAACAAGCAACGAATAAGCAATGGAGATGGGATAAGCGAGCCTGGTATAGGAGCTTTGGCTCTGATACCAAATGATACAAGAAGCGAAGGTAATCTAGGAAGGATGGACTGTGGTCTCAAGCCTTCTTCGAACAGCAAGGAAACGTGGATGGAAAGAATGGACGATTGATTGTGATGGATGAAGGGAACTGCGGACGATGAGTGATGAATCGAAGGTGATGATGGATTGAATGCACGGACGGATGATGAGCGAGTGGATGAAGGATCGATTGGTAGATGGATCGAATGATAGAGGATCGAATGAGATGAATTTCGCCACACAAGGGATGGAGGACTTGTGATAAGACATATCTATAGGTCGCCTTGATATCACTCACAAGGAAAGCAATGGATTCGATTTTCAGAACCCTTTCTCAAAAAAAAGATGAATGGCGTTATATTATTGATTGGTAAAAATGATACACGGCTGCTAAGGAACCTTATAAAGGGGCTCGTGCAGCTGATGCCTTCTTGGGTGAAAACCTAATACAAATGCTAATCTATAGTCCTAAAACATAATGAAATAAAATGCATAAAATAAATAACGCCTAATACAAACTATGAAATAAAATAAACCTAAGCTTCTAATAAACCTGCAAAATGAGCAAACACAATATAATGTAAATAAAACACATACCTTAGTCGATTTTAGAAGCTTGGAGTGGGCTGTCGAATTCTTCATGACTTCATGGGCTGATCTCTGACAAGTTTAGACAGGCTGGATTGAGAAGAACATCTTCAAGTCTTGGGCTGCTTGAGTCTTGGTCGAATTCTTCTTCTCTTCTTGTGCTAGAAAACCTTGAACAGTCTTGTTGAATAATCCCCTTAGTCTTCTAGTTCCCGAACGATTTCTTGGCGGCTCTCTCATTGCAGTAATGTCTTGAATAACAGGAGCATCTTCAAAGTCTTCTATAGGAATCTCGTCTTCAGCCTCGATGTCCGCATCAGATAAATCAAGAGCCTTCCACATCTCTTGTGCGACTATTCGTTCCACGTTCTTTGAACTCTGAGAATTTATAGTTTCTTGGTTGCAAAGCTTGTCCACTTACCGACCTTAGAGTGCCGACTCCTTGGGAGGATCGTGTCAAAACACAAAGATCCACTAAGATAATATGCTTGATCATGATTAGATGTGAAAGAATAAGGAAAATTAAGAAATTAAAGGAAGAAATTTGAATTTAATATGAACCTTGTTCCAAAATCGTCACTTTAGAAGCAAGTAGAGGTGAAATTTCGTGGACAGTGGTTGTAGAACGTTTTGGATGAAAACAATGGATTGTTGAGGTCACACTAAGGCTGCGGAATTCCTTAGATTCACCAATGGATCGAGAGGTCACACAAAGGGAATGAAACTCCTTTGATTTACTTGTGTTGATCTAGTTCTTAGAAGAGTTTGAGAATAAAAAGCTATATGCTTAAAATGAAGGTTTACAAGGGTTTATATAGGGAACCTTAAAGAGAAAAACCCTAAACACATTTTTAAAGACATAAGAACATAAATAACAACTTAAACATAAGCCCACATCACTTGTGCTTCATTTTGGACGAAAATCCATATTGGATTTGAGTTTGGGCTTTTATTTTAACAAATGGGGAAGTAGGAAGTGTTGAGATTACCTCATTAAAAACCTTGTCAAGAAAACCCAGTGGGACAAAACTTGACAAGGGAAAAAGAGTATAATCCAACACTTTTCCCATTTGTTAAAATCATATAGCTTGAATCAAAACCAGGGAGGTTTGATAAGCATATCTTTCTTCTGCTCGGTCCTCTAAGTGTGTAAGTAGAGAATGGACGTTCTCCTTGAGCTTCCTGGTCCTAGCACGCATCATTGGTCCACTCGGTACAGCTAAAGCATCCTCGGCTACAAGCTTATCCCCCTCTGGTCCATGCTCCACGTCCTTAGTGCTATTGATATATCATGGTTTTTACCCACTTTCAACCATGATATAAGTCCTTTTCTGAGTCTTTTTACTAGTTTTAGAGTCCTTCAGGTTCTTTTCAAGATGTAGGCACATCTGGAGCTAGATTGGATTTATGGAAGCTTTTGAAGCATATTGGATCTGAAGCAGTTCGGAGAACTGAAGCTCAGCATCGATCGACACCTAAGGAGCATTGATCGACACCATTCGTTTGGAAGAGACACGATTAAAGATCCCAGTATCGATCGATACCATTTACAGTATCGGTCGATACCAGTAATCAGAACGCGCATCAAGACCCGAAGATTAACCAGAAGTTTTCTTTATTTTCCGAGATAAACTCCTAAACGTGTTTTTAGGTATATAATTAGGGTTTTCAGCCTCGAGAAGGGACACTTGATTTTCTGGAGATAGAGTATTCTGCAATTGAGTTTTTGGGAGAAGAACCTTGAACCCTCTTTGTATTCTTACTCTATTTTACTTTATGATATCTATTTATTTCATGATGTTTGTCTCATTCACCATGTCTGAGTAGATTCTCTGTTAGGTTTAGGGTTGTTTAAGGATATTTGATGAATTATTAGATCTGATTTACTTGTTAAGGAATATATGTAGAGCTTTTCACCTAGACTTGAGATTAATGCTTATTCTAGCTTCGCGAACTAAAATCTGATGTTAGGCTGATTAATTGGCACAAAAGTGTGATTAGTTTCCTGAACTAGTGTTTGGTGAGCAAAAGACCTACTCGCAAAGAAATTTGGTTTAGGATTTTGTGAACAATTGAACTTGATCGTTAATGTTTGTTTGAATTTATAGAATTTGCAAAGAAATAGGAATTCTAGGTTTAGACATAGATAGTCTTCGCAACGACAGTTGGTTTACTTTACATTGTGTTTCAAGTTCAAGAGCGGAGCTTATTTCATTCCTTACATTTGATTTGATTGATAATTCTGATTTGCCTGCAAACTTCCCTAAGCCTAGCGTCTTTCCCCATTGAATTACTACTTTGTTTTAATTGCCTTATTACTTTTGATTACATTCGTCTCGCTTAGCTTAATTCATATTCTAGAATTTATTGAGTGAACATCTTGATTCTTTGTGGTTTGACCCCTAGAATACTACAGCTACTGCTTAGATACTTTAGGGTATTATATTTGAGGATATCAAATTTTGGCGTCGTTGCCGGGGACTCTAATTTCACCATTAGATTACGGTTTAAAATTTCGACTAAGTTGTTGAGCATCGATCGACACCCTTCAAGTATCGATCGATACTCGTTATTAGTTTCTGTCACTTACGTGATTTGATTTCTGTGTTTCAGGTGTATGTAGCATCGAGAGACCAGAAGAAGCAAGAACAAGCAGTTGACCAATCTATCTAACAAAGAGCTAGCTGAATTAGAGTACACGATCAGAAAGCAAAAGAAACAAGCAGAGGTGAACATTCCGATTGTGCTCGCTTGTGATGAAGCTGGGGTTTTGAGAGATCAGGAAGGTCACTTGTGTGACGCGCAAGGGCAAAAACTTGATGCAGAAGGAAAAATTGTTGCCCCTGCACCGGTAGCTAATGAGGTTATCCCAGCGGCTGTGCGTGGGAATGTTGGGAATGCTCAGGTTAATCGTGCCAGAACACTTGGGGAGTACAACAGACCAGATCAGTTCTATGCAAATCGGTCTGCGATTCGTATTCCAACTTTCCAGAGAAATGACTTTGAGCTGAAGCCTTCATAGTACACTCTTGTAGGCCAGCACCCTTTTCATGGTCTTTCTCATGAGCATCCCATGGATCATATTGAGAGGTTCGAAGATTTGGTCACTAGTATCAAATATAATGGAGTGCCCAAAGAGTTCCTCTTCTGTAAGCTCTTCCCATACTCTCTTGGTGGAGATGCAGCTTACTGGTTGAAGCAGTTGCCTCCTGGTTCTCTAACCACTTGGGAGGAGACTAAGAATGCGTTTCTGAACAATTTCTATGATGATACGAGATCTAAAGAGCTCAGGAACAAGATCTCCCAGTTTTCTCAGGGAGCAACTGAGGCATTCAAGGCTGCCTAGGTTAGATTTCGGTCTTATCAGAGGGATTTCCCTCACCACGGTTTCTCACAGGTTCAGTTGTTGGGCATATTCTTCAGAGGGATCGATTGGAGGTATCAGATGGCTTTGGACGCTGCAAGCATTGGAAATTTCAACACCGGGTATCCCGAGGAAGCTTATGTGCTATTGAGAATTTGGCATCTAGCAACAGTACTAAGAATGCAGATTTTGAGAGGGAGAAGCAGAATGGGAACATTGATGGATTGCAAATTACTAAGGTACATGCTAAGCTGGATTCGGTTCACAATCTGTTAATGGGCAAGCAGCAGAAGGCAGTGCATTTTGCTGAAGAAGTCAAGAACATCGATGAAGGTGAAGTAGAGGATGTCAACTACATTGGAGGTAATGGATTCCAGAATTCGTCGTACAACCGCGGTTTCACCAACAACTCTCAGAAAGGAGGATTCAAGTCTGACTTTAAAACTGCGAATTTTGGAGCAAACTCCTTTGCTCAGAAGCCATTTCAGAACAGTGGGTACACTCGCACCTATGGGAATTCATCCTACTAGACACCACCTCCCAAGACTCAGGAAAGCAAAGTTGAAACTATGCTTGAACAGATTCTTGAAGGGCAACAAAAGATGACCGTTGATTTCAATGGAAAGATGGATGCCTTGTACACTGATCTGAATGGAAAAATCGAAGCTTTTAACATCCATCAGAAGAAGCTGGAAACTCAGGTTGCTCAGACTGCAGAAACAGTTAAGAGACAAGATGGTTTCCTTCCGGGAAAAATGGTGAATCCAAGGGAGCACGTTCATGCCATTACTTTGAGAAGTGGAAGAGAGGTCACTCCAGGGTTGAAGAAAACCTACTCTCCCAAGCAGCTCGTCGATCTTGCTGGAGACGACGGCGATGAGATTCCTGGAATTGCCCCAGTATCGATCGATACCACTCAACCATCAATCGTTACCCGTTCAAAGTTCTACATGAGCAGTTGCAAAACCTCTTGCATCGATCGACACCCCCCAGTGTCGATCGATACCAGTCCAGAAATAAATGAGAAGCAAACCACATGACATGTCGGGAGAGTCTATGTACCAAAAATTCCTTTCCCTCGACCCCCTGCCAAGTCTAAGAAGGAGATAGAAGAGGCTAGATGCAGAGCAATGCTAGAAAAGTTGGTTGTTGAACTCCCGTTCGTAGATGCTATCATGACTGCCCCAGCTTTCAGAAGGTACATCAAGAGGATGGTGTCAAGCAATGTGAACCTCGAGGAAGGGGTACTGAGAATCACCCACGAGTGCAGTGCAATTCTTCTCAACAAGATTCCATAGAAATTACCAGACCCTGGAAGTTTTGTACTGGATTGCAAAATCTTCGCAGAGAGGTTTGAACGTTCCTTTTGCGATCTTGGTTCTAGTATAAACCTCATGCCGTATTCAGTAGCTAAGAGAATGGGGATGACAGACTTCACACCTACTAGGATCTCCCTGATTCTTGCTGACCGCTCTGTGCGATTTCCCGAAGGATTGCTTGAGGACGTTCCGATTACGACTGGAGACTGCTTGGTCCCAACTAATTTCACAGTCCTCGAGTATGATGCTGAACCAAGAGATCCGCTGAACTTGGGCAGACCTTTCCTAGCTACAGCTGGAGCCCTAATCGACTGCAAGAATTGGAGAATATCCCTCAACATTGGTGATCTGATTATGACCTTCAACATGGAAAAGATGATGAAGAAACCAACCATAGACGGCCAGACATTCTTCATCGACACTTTCAGTGAACTATCAGATGAGTACTTTATGACATTACACCCTGAGAATCCTTTGGAGAGTGCGTTGGTTTGCTTAGCTGAGACAAAAATAGTTCCCACCGAGGTTGCTGCTGGTTATGCCATGATCCTTGACACAAATGCTGAAGCATCGATCGATACCATAGGGAGCATCGATCGATACCCACTCTTTCTTCCCGAGGAGCTGGTTATCTCTCGTGATAGATCTGATTCGTTCGGCGATTGGAGTGAGGAGAGAGCTCCTAAACTCGATCTTAAACCACTCCTAGCTAGTTTGAGGTATGTTTTCCTTGGCCCTAACTCTACATACCCAGTGATTGTCAATCTTCTTTGAACAACGCAGAGGTGGCCTTACTGCTGAGCAAGCTGCGCAAGTATCGCAAAGCTCTCGGTTATTCTCTTGATGACATTTCAGGTATATCACCAGACCTTTGCATGCATCGGATTCATCTGGAGGACGATTCAAAAGCTTCGATCGAGCATCAGAGGAGGCTTAACCTGAATCTGAAAGAAGTAGTTCTGAACTAGGAGAAGTGTCACTTTATGGTTCAAGACGGTATTGTTATGGGACACAAGGTTTCTAAGACTGGGATTGAAGTTGATAAGGCTAAGATTCAGGTCATGACAAGCCTCCTGCCACCTACATCTGTGAAAGACATTCGGAGTTTCCTTGGTCACGCCGGGTTCTATCGCAGATTCATTCAGGATTTCTCCAAGTTAGCTCGTCCACTTACTGCTCTTCTATGTAAGGATGTCACTTTTGACTTTACACCAGAATGTCTCGTCGCATTCGAAATGATCAAGAAGGCGTTGGTTACTGCTCCTATTGTTCAGCCACCAGATTGGAACCTCCCTTTTGAGATCATGTGTGATGCGAGCGACTTCGCGGTTGGATCAGTTTTGGGACAGAGGAAAGACAAGAAGCTTCATGTCATATATTATGCCAGCTGAACACTGGATGATGCTCAGAAGAACTACAGTACCACTGAGAAGGAGTTACTTGCTGTTCTTTTCTCTTTTGAGAAGTTTCGTTCTTATCTGATTGGAAGTAAGGTGATTGTTCATACAGACCATGCTGCTCTTAAATACCTGTTGCAGAATAAGGATCTGAAACCTCGTTTGTGTCGATGGGTTCTACTGCTCCAAGGTTTCGACATTGAGATCAGTAAGAAAGGAGTGGAGAATAGAGTTGCAGACCATCTCTCACGAATGAAGATCAGCGATGACGTCCCTATTGATGACTCCTTGGCTGAGGAGACCATGCTGCTCTTAAATACCTGTTGCAGAATAAGGATCTGAAACCTCGTTTGTGTCGATGGGTTCTACTGCTCCAAGGTTTCGACTTTGAGATCAGAGATAAGAAAGGAGTGGAGAATAGAGTTGCAGACCATCTCTCACGAATGAAGATCAGCGATGACGTCCCTATTGATGACTCCTTGGCTGAGGAGAACATCTACTTCATTGAGACTGGATGTCAACACAGCTCTGATTTGATTTTACCACTACAGAAGACGAGCATCGATCGACACTCCACAGGTATCGATCGACACTCCACAGGTATCGATCGATACCCTCATGATTTGCTGCAGTCGGTTCAAAATGTAAGCATCGATCGACACCCCTTTGGTATCGATCGATACCAGCTATCATCCATAGCTGAATCGTCTGTAGATCAGTTTGATACAGAGGAATCATTGGCTGTCACTTCTCCTGCTGAACCTTGGTATGCCGACATAGCCAATTACCTTGCTGCTGACTACGAAACAAAGCATCTCAAGAATTATGCCAAGAAAAAGTTTATGAGAGATGTCCGACGTTACTTTTGGGATGAACCATACTTGTACAAGCACTGTTCTGATGGGATTTACAGAAGGTGTATAGCTGAATCTGAGGTGCCAAAAATTATGTTTCATTGCCATGGATCTGAGTATGTTGGGCACTTCGCCACATTCAAAACAGTTTCTAAGGTTCTTCAAGCTGGTTTATGGTGGCCTACAATGTTCAAGGATGCTCACGCCTTCATCTCTCATTGTGATGTGTGTCAGAGAAGAAGGAAGATCAGCAAGCGACATGAGATGCCACAGAACTTCATCCTTGAGGTCGAAGTCTTTGACTGCTGGGGTATTGATTTTATGGGACCATTCTCTCCATCGCGACAGAACAGATACATACTGGTCGCCGTCGATTACGTCTCTAAGTGGGTATAAGCAATTGCTAGTCCTACCAATGATTCTGCCGTGGTCCTGAAACTATTCAAGACCATTATCTTCCCTCGTTTTGGAGTACCCAGAGTTGTCATAAGTGATGGTGGTACTCACTTCATCAACAAGATCTTTGAGAATCTGTTGAGAAAGTATGGCGTACATCACCGCGTTGCCACACCATATCACCCTCAGACCAGTGGACAAGTCGAGGTCTCCAACAGACAGATCAAAGATATTTTGGAGAAGACAGTTGGCATTACGCGGAAGGATTGGGCACTGAAACTCGACGATGCTCTTTGGGCTTACCGGACCGTGTTCAAGACACCACTTGACACCACGCCATTCCATTTGCTGTATGGGAAAGCATTTCATCTTCCGGTTGAGATCGAGCACAAAGCAGCTTGGGCTACCAAACTGATGAATTTCGACATCAAATCTGCTGCTCAAAGGTGATTGGTTCAACTGAATGAATTGGATGAGATCAGACACTTTGCCTATGAGAACTCCAAACTGTACAAGGAAATGACCAAAGCCTATCACGACAAGAAAATCTTTTCTCGCTACTTTGAACCAAATGACCAGGTACTCCTGTACAACTCTCGTTTACAATTGTTTCCTAGGAAATTGCGTTCTCGTTGGTCAGGACCCTTCACGATCAAGGAAGTCCGCCCACACGGCGCAGTCGTGTTGCTGAATGCTGAAGGTAAGGAGTTTACTGTCAATGGACAGCGGGTGAAACACTATTGGGCGCAAGCCACCATTCCAGATGTCCACATAGTGCCTCTGGCTGAGCCACCAGCTGCCTGACTGCTCTCCATGTCAAGCTAAAGACATTAAACAAGCGCTTGGTGGGAGGCAACCCACTGGTGAGTCTGTACATAAGTTTTTGTTTTGATTTTTCGTTTTTTTTTTTTTGTCTTGTGTCTTCACGTGAACCAGGTCCAGACGACAAGCATCGATCGACACCCACTAGGTATCGATCGATACCGTAACCAAAGGAGAATTGTGCTGTTACAATGTGAGCATCGATCGATACCACTTACTGTATCGATCGATACTCAGCACCCAGGGAAGTTTTTCTATAAAACCCTCGGGTTTCTTGTTCAGTTTCTCATTTTCTCCCATCGCTCGACACCGCCGTCTCTCTCTCACTCTATCACCATTTTTTCACTTCTTCATCGTTTTCTTTGATTTTAAACTCTATTCTGCTCGGATTTTTGCCCACATTGTCATTCCATTACTCATTCCTTCGATCTACAAGGTAATGTACTCGAATTCCTTCCTTTTAGACTCAATGACAGATTCGGTTTTGGTTTCTTCTGCTTATGGAGTTTTTGTTCCATGTCGTGTCTTCTTTCACTCTAGGGGAATGGAATTGCTATGATCGGAATATAATGGATATGATAGGAATGGAGTAAATTGAGGAATTCGATTTTAGGTTGATAGAGTTGGATCGCGATGCCTCTGTGGGAAACTGTTGTGACTATATCTCGGGTATCGATCGATACCCACTAGGTATCGGTCGATACCTGCACTGATCCGATACACATGCTGATCTCCTATCTGTTTTAATCTTTATTTATTCTCAGATGGCTCCCCGCAAGAAGGCATGACAGGACGACGCCTCCGGTTCCAACCCACCACGCCGTGAGTTTAGTCTCCAGGATGAGGTAGAAGCTCTCTGCGGCTCGCTCTGGCATGCCGGTGTTGTGACTGCTTGTCTGACCAGAGATCACTACAGAGTTCTCAAAGGTGGTTTCACAGACAACACGGGTCCTCAGAGCTTCCTTGAGGTCCACATTAGTGACATGAGAGCTGCGCTGCGACGTTCGCCATCTCCTTCTGCCCCTGCTCCTGTTGCTAGGCCTCCCTGGCCTAAGTTGGAAGGGAAGAGGATTATCCCGAGACGTGATTGGGCAGGTTTGCCAAAGGAGGAGACCGAGAGCGAGGCCTGCATCTATAGACCCATAGCCGAAGAGTGGGACGACTACGACACTCTGTTCTACAACGAGTGGCTACTCGTTGTCATCCTCCCCACACGCTTCATCGATCCGCACACTATGCGCCATTTGGGTATCGACGTGGAGCTCTCAGACATGCTTGAGAAGATTGGTCTGGGGACATTGTACTCACGGCAGTATGACTTTTATCCCAACCTCATTCGCCAGTTCCTCGCCACAGCTCGAGTATACTACAGAGACGAGGTCCACCGCAATGTTTTGGAAGGCATTTTGACTTTCCTGATCCGAGGAGTTCGTTACAGGCTGCCTATCCCTGACTTTTGTGACATCTACGGCTTTGATCGCGATCTTCAGCAGGTAGCTCTTCCTTCCCAGTTTCATGACGCGCAGTTCTTTTGGTGACACATCGGTCTTGGAGCCTACCACTCCAAGACCACGACACAGATAGACAACCGCCATTTGACTCTGCGTTGCATTGTCCGCATTCTGAGCACCACTCTACTATGCAAGATGGAGCCGAACAAGCTGAGGATCTCAGAGCTGATCTTACTGTACAAGGCAACTGGCGACCTTATCCCTGAGGACAGGTATGAGTGGCCCGAGTTGAACCTCGCGGTCAACATAAGAGCTCTCTTTGCGCACCATTTGGTCTCCTTGAAGACCAAGCCCTTCTCCGGCCGCAACTACGCCACTGCACGGAAGACCGAGTTAGTTGGCAGCCTCCTAACTCCTATCTTCATGCACTTCGGCATCTCTACCTCAGCATGCTCGATCGTCACAGCCCGCTCCCTCATGGATGAGTAGCATATGCAGCACATGCGTTGGCTGATGCCAACTCGCCGCTGGTGTCTTCCTACGACCGACAAAGAGCTCTTTGTGCAGCCCACCAACCGCGCCCTCACCCGCATTGGTGATGATCCATCTCAGCTGCATTTCGATCCAGACCCCAGTCTGCTTTCAGTTGCTCCAGCGACACGTGTACGTGCCCCACCACATCTTCCATCCACTCTGGTCGTTGGTGACGAGGCACCCGCAGCTGACTTTGCTGGAAGTCAACCGTGCCGTTCACCGCGACACCAGACATCTGCTCCTGCTCTTTCATTTCCCCCACCACCGGATCTGCCGATGAAAACCGACACTTTTCAGAAGTACGTCGTGGAGAGTTTACAGAGCATTTTATCCACTGTCTCTCGCTGCCGCTGCATGTCTTCTACTGATGCCCACCACTCCACACCCGGCCCTTCATCTCGCTATGCTGTCTTAGATGATGATGATTCTGACTACTAGCCCTTTGTTCCTGGGTTTCACGTTTTCTGTTCCTTTTCTTTAATTATGTTTTCCTTTCTTTTTGAACTCATTGTTAGTACTCATTGAACTTATGGCTATCTTATGATTCTGTTGCTTCTAACTCGTGCTCTGGTGATCTAACAGTTCTTTATCTAACATTTGGCTTTCGTGGACACGGTTTTGAGTTTCAGACTTATGGAAAAGGTCCTTAGTATCGATCGATACATTACTAGCATCGGTCGATACTCACCAGGCATCGATCGACACCGGTTAACGTAACGATCGATACCCTACGATTCCCACGGTACCTTCGAACCACCTTTCAAGCCATTATGTTCCTATGTTTTATTTTACTGACTCTTGGCTTAATAACACTGGGGACAGTGTCGTTCAAGTCTGGGGGAGGTAGTTGCTGACAACGTGTTTGTTTTTCTTAGAGTTAGTCATTTTTGAAGAAAAAAATTGTTTTATTGAGTCAAAACCTATTGGAGATTACGATCTTTTTCTTGAATTTATTGTTCTGACCTTGCTTTGAAGTGACCAGTGTTACAGAATCAGTTCTAGACGACATCCATGTCTCCAGCAGAGTCCTTCCAAACCTGAGCCAAACTATTGCACTTCATCGTTGTGGTTAGTGTTTATAGAGCTTGATTCATCATTCACATCTGACAAAGGAACCCATGTGTTTGAAAATAACGGTATACATCTCCCTTAACATACTTGGTAAATAAGATGCATAAAAGATGAGATGATTTCCGCCAAGTAGAGGGCTAGGAAAATTTCCAGTGATCTCATTATTCTACTTGGATAAGGATTGATCACACAAAGGTTGGAAGCAAGGGGGTAGGAACACTTCTCGTGACCCCATTATTCGTCTAAAGCCTTTGATACATTGAGAGGGGAGAACCGGGGATTCGGTGGCAAACACCATCAATACTCGCGTCTAAAACCTTGATTTGTATATGCAAAGCGAAAAAAAAAAAAAGAGAACATAAAAAGAAATAAGTCTGGGGGAGAGGAAAACAATACCAAAAGTGTGTAATGTGGGTGGTTCTTTTGTCAAGATATTGTATGGGAAAGAATCTAGAAGGTTCTTAAATATTGATTACAGCGATGAAACTAGCGATGAAGGTTTGGTTGGATGATACTGTGAGATAATGTGTGGAGTTTGCGAAGCTGCGAATGTCTACGGAGAAGTACATGGTGGTTAGATCTGAAACTGATTTGGTGATGTCTTAAAAGCTTCGGAAAAGGATCATTGCAATGTTTCAAGAACAAGTGAATCTCTGTGTTTTCAAATCTCTTTCTCTGTTTGGTTTTCTGTTTGCTTGAGGGCAAGCAAAGACTAAGTCTGGGGGAGTTGATATATCATGGTTTTTACCCACTTTCAACCATGATATCAGTCCTTTTTCTGAGTCTTTTTACTAGTTTTAGAGTCCTTCAGGTTCTTTTCAAGATGTAGGCACATCTGGAGCTAGATTTGATTTATGGAAGCTTTTGAAGCATATTGGATCTGAAGCAGCTTGGAGAACTGAAGCTCAGCATCGATCGACACCTAAGGAGCATCGATCGACACCATTCGTTTGGAAGAGACACTATTAAAGATCCTAGTATCGATCGATACCATTTACAGTATCGGTCGATACCAGTAATCAGAACGCGCATCAAGACCCGAAGATTAACCAGAAGTTTTCCTTATTTTCCGAGATAGACTCCTAAACGTGTTTTTAGGTATATAATTAGGTTTTTCAGCCTCCAGAAAGGACACTTGATTTTCTAGATATAGAGTATTCTGCAATTGAGTTTTTGGGAGAAGAACCTTGAACCCTCTTTGTATTCTTACTCTATTTTACTTTATGATATCTATTTATTTCATGATGTTTGTCTCATTCACCATGTCTGAGTAGATTCCCCGTTAGGTTTAGGGTTGTTTAAGGATATTTGATGAATTATTAGATCTGATTTACTTGTTAAGGAATATTTGTAGAGCTTTTCACCTAGACTTGAGATTAATGCTTATTCTAGCTTCGCGAACTAGAATCTGATGTTAGGCTGATTAATTGGCACAAAAGTGTGATTAGTTTCCTGAACTAGTGTTTGGTGAGCAAAAGACTTACTCGCAAAGAAATTTGGTTTAGGATTTTGTGAACAATTGAACTTGATCGTTAATGCTTGTCTGAATTTATGGAATTTGCAAAGAAATTTGGAATTCTAGGTTTAGATATAGATAGTCTTCGCAATGACAGTTGGTTTACTTTACATTGTGTTTCAAGTTCAAGAGTGGAGCTTATTTCATTCCTGACATTTGATTTGATTGATAATTCTGATTTGCCTGCAAACTTCCCTAAGCCTAGCGTCTTTCCCCATTGAATTACTACTTTGTTTTTATTGCCTTATTACTTTTTATTATATTTTTTTTGCTTAGCTTAATTCATTTTCTGGATTTTATTGAGTGAACATCTTGAGTCTTTGTGGTTCGACCCCTAGAATACTACAGCTACTGCTTAGATACTTTAGGGTATTATATTTGAGTATTAATTGACACGAAAGTGTGATTGATTGCCTGAACTAGTGTTGGATGAGCAAAAAACCTATTCGCAAAGAAATTTAGTTTAGGATTTTGTGAACAATTGAACATGATCATTAATGCTTGTTTGAATCCATAGGATTTGCAAAGAAATTTGGAATTCTAGGTTTAGACATAGATAATCTTCGCAACGAAAGTTGGTTGGTTTTATATTCGTGTTTCAAGTTCAAGAACAGTGCTGAACATATTCCTAACAATCTGTTTGATCTGCAATTCTGATTTACCGGCGAATTTCTCTAGGCGTAGCGTTTTCCTCCATTGATCTTACAAACTACTTTTAATCGTTTGCTGTTTTAAATTACATTGATTTTGCTTAGCTTAATTCGAATTCTGAAATCTATTGAGTGATATCTTGAGTCTTTTTGGTTCGACCTCTAATATACTACAGCTACTGCTTTAGTACTTTTAGGGTGTTATATTTGAGCATATCAAATTTTGGCGCCGTTGCCGGGGACTCTAATTTCGCCATTAGATTTTGGCTTAGAATTTCGACTAAGTTCGTCGAGCGTCGATCGATACCCATCTGGTATTGATTGATACTCGTCGTAATTCCTTTTAAATTTTGTTAGTTACGTGCTTTGGCCTTTGTGTTTCAGGTGTATGCCTAATCGTGAAACCAGAAGAAGCAAGAACAAGCAGTTGACTAATCTATCCATCAAGAAACTAGCTGAATTGGAGCGCGCAAACAGGAAGCAAAAGAAGCAAGCAGAGATGAACAATCCTATTGTGCTTGCTTTCGATGAGGCTTTAATTTTGAGAGACCATGAAGGTCATCTGTGTATTGAGCAAGGACATCGGCTTGATGCAGAGGGGAACATCGTTATCCCTGCACCGGTAGCCAACGAAGTTTTCCCACCTGCTGTTCATGGGAACGCTGGGAATGCTCTGGTTAATCGCACCATGACGCTTGGAGAGTACAACAGATCCGATCAGTACTATGCCAATCGGTCTGCGATTCGAATTCCCACCTTCCAGAGGAATGACTTTGAGCTGAAGCCTGCATACTACACTCTTGTGGGTCAGCACCCTTTTCACGGTCTTTCTCACGAGTATCCCATGGATTACATCTAGAGTTTCTTTGATTTGGTCACTAGTATCTAGTACAATTGAGTGCCTAATGAGTTCCTTTTCTGTAAGCTTTTCCCATACTCTCTTGGTGGGGATGCAGCTTACTGGCTGAAGTAATTGCCTCCTGGATATTTGAGCATTTGGGAAGAGACGAAGAACGCGTTTCTGAACAACGTCTACGACGATGCGAGATCCGAGGAGTTGAGGAACAAGATTTCCCTATTTTCTCAGGGAGCAACAGAGGCGTTTAAGGCTGCTTGGGTGAGATTCAGATCTTATTAGAGAGATTGCCCGCATCACGGGTTCAGTTGCTGGGTATTTTCTTCTGCGGGATCGATTGGAGATATCAGATAGCTCTGGATGCTGCCAGCAATGGTAATTTCAACACGAGATATCCCGAGGATGCTTATGTGCTGATCGAGAACTTGGCGTCTTGCAATAGTACCAAGAATGCAGATTACGAGCAGAAGAAGCAGAATGGGAACATTGATGGATCGCAGATTGCTGAGGTGCACGCAAAGCTGGATTCAGTGCACAACTTGCTGATAGGCAAGAAGCAGAAGGATGTACATTTTGCTGAAGAAGTCGAGAATATAGATGAGGATGAAGCAGAGGACGTTAACTACATTGGAGGTAATGGTTTTCTGAATCAACCGTATCAGTTCAATAACAACTGAGGTTTCACCAACAATGCTCAGCGAGGAGGATTCAAATCTGATTTCAAGCCCTCAGGTTTCGAAGCAAACTCCTTTGCCCAGAAACTGATGCAGAACAGGGGTTACACACGCACTTACGAGAGTTGATTTCAACGGGAAGATGGACGCCATGTACATCGATCCGAATGGAAAGATTGAAGCCCTTAGCATTCATGAGAAGAAGCTGGAAACTCAAGTTGCTTAGACCGCGGAAGCAGTTAAAAGACAAGATGGTTTTCTTCCAGGGAAAACAGTGAATCCAAGCGAACATGTTCATGCAATCATCTTGAGGAGTGGAAAAGAAGTCAGTCCAGGAGTGAAGAAGGCCTATACTACAAAGAATTTCGTCGATCTTGCTGTAGATGACGACGATGGGACTCCCGAAATCACCCCAAAATTAACCGATACCAGAGAACATCGATCGATACCTGTCCAAGGATCTGCCAAGGACGTTTCAAAGCCACCTGCATCGATCGACGCTAGCCCTGAAGTCGAGAAGCAACAGACCGCATCGAGTACAGGAAGAATCTACGTGCCCAAGATACCTTTCCCTCGACCTCCTACCAAGACAAAGAAGGAACTGGAAAACAGCAGATGTAAGGCAATGATAGAGAAGTTGATTGTTGAGCTTCCTTTTGTCGATGCTATCATGGCTTTACCAGCTTTCAGGAGATATATCAAGTGGATGGTATCAAGCAATGTGAACCTTGAGAAGGGAGTGATGAGGATTACTCATGAGTGCAGTGCGATCCTGCTTAACAAGATTCCAGAGAAGCTGTCAGACCCCGGAAGTTTTATGTTGGACTGTATGATTTTTACAGAAATATTCGAGCACTTTCTCTGTGATTTTGGCTCCAGTGTCAACCTCATGCCATACTCCGTGGCTAAGCGAATGGGAATGACAGATTTCATGCCTACCAGAATTTCTCTGATTGTAGCTAATCGCTCAATTCGATTTCCCGAGGGATTACTCGAAGATGTTCCGATAACGATCAGGGACTGCTTAATCCCAACTGATTTCATTGTCCTGGAGTACGACGCAGAGCCAAAGGATCCACTCATTCTTGGAAGACCCTTTCTAGCAACAGCCGGAGCTCTGATCGATTGTAAGAATTGGAGGATCTCTTAACATCGGTGATTTGGTCATGACTTTCAACATGGAGAAGATGATGAAAAAATCGACTATTAATGGGCAAACGTTCTTTGTTGACACTTTCAGCGACATATCTGACGAGTACTTCATGGGGATACATCCTGAGAATCTGCTAGAGAGAGCTATACTCAAGTGACGATGTTGCTGGATACGCCAAGATGCTTGACAACAGCCAAGGAGCATCGATCAACACCACTGAGAGTATCAATCGATACCATTCGCCTCCACCAGAATTGGTCGTCACATCTACACAACCCGATTCGTTTGGTGACTGGAGTGAGGAGAGAGCTCTTGATGACATTTCAAGTATATCACCAGACCTGTGCATGCATTGGATTCATCTGGAGGACGAGTCAAAAGCTTCGATAAAGCATCAGAGGAAGCTCAACGCGAATCTGAAAGACGTGGTCAGAAAGGAGATTATGAAACTTCTGGAAGCAGGGATCATCTACGCCATCTCAGACAGCTCTTGGGTTAGTCCAGTTCACGTGGTACCTAAGAAAGGAGGGATCACTACGGTGAAAAACGAGAAGGAAGAGCTGATCTCAACAAGGACGATCACTGGACACCGGATGTGTATTGACTACAGGAAGCTAGATGCTGCTACAAGGAAGGATCACTTCCCACTACCGTTCATTGATCAGATGCTGGAGAGGTTAGCAAGTCACCCATACTACTGCTTTCTCGATGGGTACTCAGGTTTCTTCCAGATCCCGATACATCCTGTTGATCAGGATAAGATGACATTTACATGTCCTTATGGCACATTCGCTTACAGAAGAATGCCATTTGGATTATGTAACGCTCCATCTACTTTCCAGAGGTGTATGATGTCAATCTTCTCGGACATGATTGAGGAGTTTATGGAGGTGTTCATGGATGACTTTTCGGTTTACAGATCTTCATTTAAAGGTTGTCTAGATAACTTGTGCAAGGTATTACAGAGGTGTGAGGAGAAGCACCTGGTCTTTAACTAGGAGAAGTGTCATTTTATGGTTCAGGAGGGCATTGTTCTGGGGCACAAGGTTTCTAAGGCTGGGATCGAGGTTGACAGAGCTAAGATTCAAGTTATGACGAGCCTTCAACCTCCACATTTTGTTAAGGATATTTGAAGCTTTCTTGGTCATGTTTGGTTTTATCGACGATTCTTCAAGGACTTTTCCAAGCTAGCTCGCCCACTAACCGCCCTTCTATGCAAGGATATCACTTTCGATTTCACACCCGATGTCTTGTCGCATTCGAGCAGATTAAGAAGGCACTGGTTAGCGCTCTGTTCAACCACCAGATTGGAACCTCCGTTTTGAAATTTTGTGCGATGGGAGCGACTTTGTAGTTGGATCAGTTCTGAGTCAGAGGAAAGACAAGAAGCTCCATGTTATCTACTACGCCAGCAGAACGTTGGATGATGCTCAGAGGAACTACAGCACTACAAAGAAGGAGTTACTCGTTTTTTCTTTTGAAAAATTTTGCCTTTATTTGATTGGGAGCAAGGTGACTATTCACACTGATCATGCTGCTCTCAAATATCTGATTCAGAACAAGGATCTCAAGCCTCGCCTATGTCGTTGGGTTCTTTTGCTCCAAGGCTTCGACATTGAAGTTAATGTCAATAATGGTGTTGAGAATGGAGTTGCAGACCATCTCTCGAGGATGAGTATCGATGAAGCCGTGCCTATTGATGATTCCCTACCTGAGGAGAAGATTTACTTCATCGAGACTGGGATTCACGGTGTTTCTGCCAAGAATCTACAATTTTCCCGCGTACAGAGCCTCAGTATCGATCGATACCCACCCAGTATCGGTCGATACCATACACCTGCAGAGGCTATTTCGACTATGGGTGACTCTTATGCTGAGGAATTTCTAGCATCTGTGACTACTCCTGCTCGACCATGGTACGCTGACATAGCCAACTACCTTGCTGCAGAGGACAAGCCAGAGCACCTCAAGAAGTATGAAAGGAAGAAATTTATGAGTGACGTAAGCAGATTCTCTGGGATGAACCTTACTTGTACAAGCATTGTACTGATGGGATGTACAGGAGATGTATCGCAGAGTCTGAGGTACCAGAGGTGCTGTATCATTGTCATGGGTCTGAGGATGCTGGACACCTCGTTTTATCAAGACGGTTTCCAAGGTTCTTCAAGCAGGCTTTTGGTGGCCTACGATGTTCAAGGACACTCACACATTTGTCTCGTAATGCGATGTCTGCTAGAGGAGAAGGAAGATCAGTAAGTGACATGAGATGCCATAGAACTTCATCCTCGAGGTCAAAGTTTTTGACTGTTGGGGCATCGATTTTATGGGCCGTTTTCCTTCGTCACGGAAGAATAAGTACATATTGGTTGCTGTGGACTATGTTTACAAGTGAGTGGAAGCAATTGCTAGTCAAACCAATGATTCTTCGGTGGTCCTGAAGCTGTTCAAGACCATTATTTTCCCTCGATTTGGAGTACCTCGGATCGTTATAAGTGATAGTGGCACTCACTATGTTAACTAAAATTTTGAAAATTTGCTGAAGAAATATGGTGTGCATCATCAAGTGGCTATTCCTTATCACCCTCAGACGAGCGGGCAAGTTGAGGTTTCCAACAGACAAATCAAGGAGATTCTGGAGAAAACAGTTGGCACTACACGGAAAGATTGGGTCGCGAAGTTGGACGATGCACTTTGGGCTTATAGGACCGCTTTCAAGACACCACTTGGCACCACACCGTTTCACTTTTTGTACTTTAATGTGTGTCATTTTCTGGTTGAGATCGAGCACTATGTAGCTTGGGCTACTATGCTGATGAATTTTGACATCAAGTCTGCTGCACAGAGGCGATTGGTTCAACTGAACGAGCTGGATGAGATTAGTCACTTTGCCTATGAAAACTCGAAGTTTTACAAGGAAAGGACTAAGTTATATCACGACAAGAAGATCCTCTCTCGCCACTTTGAACCCAATGACCATGTACTTCTGTTTAACTCTCGCTTGCAATTATTTCCTGGAAAATTGCGTTCTCGTTGGTCAGGTCTCTTCACAATCAAGGAAGTCCGACCACAGGGTGCAATCGTGCAGATAAATGCTGAAGGCAAGGAATTCAATGTCAATGAACAGCGGGTGAAACATTATTGGGCGCAAGCCGCAACCCATATGGTCACATAATGCCTCTGGCTGAACCACCCAATGCTTGAACAACTGCCATGTCAAGCTAATGACATTAAACAAGCGCTTGGTGGGAGGTAATCCACTGGTGAGTCTGTATATAGGTCTTCACTTTCAATTTTATTGTCGGTATTGTGTCCTGCGTCTTCACATGAACCAGGTTCAGCTGAGCAGCATCGATAGACACCAGTCTGTATCGATCGATACCACATCCACGAAGAAGGAACAATAGCTTGCCACGAATATCGATCGATACCATTTATGGTATCGGTCGATACCCACCGCCCAGGTAAGTCCTTTTAAATACCATCGGGTTCTTCTTCTTCTTCTTCTCTTTTCTCCATCGATCGATACTGGTTTCTTTCTCAAATTTTTTTTTTTTCACAAGTTCTTCGTTTCTTCACCGATTTGAGGGATTCCAACGCCCATTCTCATAGGATTTTCATCCTCTATCTCATTCTAGCATCCATTCTTTCGATCTACAAGGTATGAAACTCGAAATCTCCTTTTTCAATTCGACACTAGGTTTGTGAAACTCGAATATTGCCTCTTGTACCTTAACTTTCTGAATGATTCTCATTTTCTGAGTAGTTTTAGAGGAATTTCGAAACCTCCCATGGGTTTGAATGTGCTTAATTTGCAAGGTGGATTTTCGAGATTTTCGGTTCCTGAATTTGTGAAGAACGGTTTGTGAAATTTCTTTGGTACTTGATTTGGAAGTTTGTTGTTGATTGCTGCTGGTTTAACACTCATTGTTATGGTGGAGGACATAGTGATTTTTGTGTGACTCGTTGTTGTTTTGTTTTTGATTGCAGATGGCACCCCAAAAGAAGCCGAGACACTCAGATGCTTCGAGCTCTAACCCACCAAGGCACGAGTAGATTCTGAAAGATCCCATCGAGGCTTTCAATGGGACAACTTGGCACGCGGGAGTTGTGATGGCTTGTCTCACCAACGATCGCTACAAGGTCCTGAAAGGAGGTTACACAACCGACACTGGTCCTCAAAGTATTCTAGTGGTTTCCCATCACGACCTGCACGCTGCATCACACACCACACCATCTCCCTCAGCACCCGCCGTTACATCTAGGCCTCCCTGGCCTAAGCTAGAAGCGAAGAAGATCATACCGAGGAGAGCTTGGGCGGGCACGCTTAAGGAGGAAACAGAGAGCGATGCCTGCATCTACAGGCCTATTGCTGAGGAGTGGGACGAGTACGAGACGTTGTTTTACAACGAATGGCAGCGTGTCGTGGTGGTATCAACGCAATTTGTTGACACTCACACGATGCGCCGGTTGGGCGTTGACATGGAGCTCTCTGACCTGCTCGACAAGATTGGCATGTGGACACTTCATACGCCACAGTACAATCTCTATCCTGATTTGGTCCACCAGTTTCTTGCGACAGCACGTGTCTACTACAGAGACGAGGTTCACCCGACGCACTGGAGGGCACTTTGACATTTCTGATCAGGGGAGTATGCTACTGGCTGCCAATTCCTGAGCTCTACGACATCAATGGCTTTCACCGAGACTTCAGGCAGGTAGCTCTGCCTACACAGTTCCATGATGTCCAGGTCTTTTGGGGGCATATCGGGTATGGAGCTTAAACTCCAGGACCACCACGCAGATAGATGTTCGCCACCACGCAGATAGATGTTCGCCACCCCACTATCCGCTGCATCGTTCGCATTCTGAGCAACACTCTCCTCTTCAAGATGGAGCCTAGCAAGATGTGGATTACTGAGCTACTTCTTCTCCACAAAGCCATCAGTGACCTTATTCCATAGGATCGATATGAGTGGCCCGATTTGAACCTCGCGGTTAACATGGGAGCCATCTTCCCGCATCACTTGGTCTCTATGAAGATCAAACCTTTCTCTGGACGCAACTACGCCACTGCGCGGAAGACCAAGTCGGTCGGCAGCCTTCTCACTCCCATCTTTGAGCATTTTCGCATCTCCACAGCAGGGTGTTTGATTGTCACAGCTCGCTCCCTTATGGATGAGCAGCATTTGCAGCACATGAGGTGGTTGAAACCAACACGGCGTTGGCGCCTCCCTACTAGTGATGGTGAGTTTTTAGTGCAGCTCCCCAACAGAACGCTGACCACTATAAGCGGCGATGCTTCTCGGCTGCGATTCGAGCCAGACCCTAGCTTGCTCTCTCTTGCACCGATCACACACATTCGCGCTGCACCTCGCGCACCCCTGCCCCCACTGCTGCTGAGGATGCACCCACACCTGACCTTGCTGGAGGTCGATCTCGTCGTCCACGACGCACGTTTGCATCTGCCCTTGCACCTTCTTTTCCTGTCCCTCCGGAGTTGCCGATGGAGATAGATACTTTTCAGAGGTACGTAGTAGAGAGTTTGCAGAGTATTTGGGCCATTGTTTTTTGCAGTAGCTGCAAGTCATCTCAGGACGTTCGTGTACCATCAGCACCAGGACCCTCCTCTCGTAGAGAACTCTCTGATGATGACACCTCCGATGATTAGCCTCTCTGATTCCTATGTTTTCACGTTTGTTTTTCTTTTTCTTTTTCCTTCTTATCTTTCTTTTCTTTTGCACTAATATATTTCCTGTCAGCACTCTATATTATCTTGAACTTGTGGTTTTATGCGTTATTGCTGCTTCTAACTTGTGTGCGAGTGATCTAACAGTGCTCACTTTAACATTTGGATCGCTTACCACGAATTTTTGGCATCAGTATCATGAAAACGAAGTGTCTGTCTTGACAGACTGTATCGATGGATACTAACCAACACACACTGGTAACTTCTTTGCGATTCATCAACCACTCAGTTCTTTTGATTTCTTTTGCCTTCTCTAGACTAGAAAACACTGGGGACAGTGTTGTTTAAGTCCATGGGAGGTAGTTGCTGACATAGTGTTTGTTTTTCTTAGAGTCAATTATTTTTTTGGTGTCAAAATTGCTTTATTGAGTCAAATTTTGTAGGAGATTATGATCTTGTTTATGTATCTACTGTTTTGACTTTGCTTCTGAGTATCCATTGTTACAGAACCAGTATTTCAGATCGGACTAATGAAAAATCCAAAGACTGACCAATTAACTATGACACGTGATATATTCTGGTTTTTACCCATTAAAGACCATGATATAAGTCCTTTTTATCGAGTCTTTCTATTGTTTTGGAGTCTTTTAGAGTCTTTTCAGGTTTTAGCATGTTTGGAGCTTAATTGGAGTTTTTAGAGCATTCTGGAGCTTTGTGGCATTCGTTGAAGACGTTTCCACCGATGGATTGAGCTCAAATTTGGACACGAGATAGATCAATGGATTAGATTTCATTTGGAAGTGGTTTGAAGCCATTCCAACGGTGCGATCAAAAGTTATGCCAGTTTTCGTGAAGACAGTCCAGTTTGGCAAAAACCAGAAATGTCCTGGTATCGATCGATACCGAATGCAGGAAGGGAAAACACGCGTTTTTACAAGTTTTAAGAGTCTGCAACTTGGCCCAGAAGACTTTATTATTTACAAGAAAGCCCAGAACGTGTTTTAGACTTATAAATAGGGTTTTCAGCCACCTGTTTAGGCTACGCTTCATTAGGAAAAGGGAATTCATCGACTCATGATCCGAGTATCGATCGACACCAGCAATGGTATCGGTCGATACCCTGCGCACAGGTATCTTCTCGTTTGTTTTTCACTATTCCTCTGAGTTCTTCTGATTTCTTTTACCAACTCTAGGCTAGATAACACTGGGGACAGTGTTGTTTAAGTCTGGGGGAGGTAGTTGCTGACAACGTGTTCGTTTTCTTAGAGTCAGTCGTTTTTGTGTCAAAATTTGTTTTATTGAGTCAAAATTGTCCTGGAGATTATGATCTTGTTTTTGAACTTACTGTGCTGACTTTACTTCTGAGTGTCCATTGTTACAGAACCAGTTTTTCAGATCGACTAATGAAAAATCCAAAGGCTGACCAGTTGACTAGAAAACACACATGTTTCCAGTGGATTTCATCAAAACCTGAGCCTAATTTTTGCACTTCATCGATGTGGTTAGTGTTTCCAGAACTTGATTCCTCATTCATATCTGACAAAAGGAACCCATGTGTTTAAAGTGATGGTATTTCTCTCCCCTGTTATAAGTTTACAAAAGAGCATAAAAGATGAGATGATTTTCTTCTGAGTAGAGGGCTAGGAAAATTTCCAGCGATCCCATTATTCTACTTGTGAAGGAATGATCACACAAAGGTTGGAAGCGAGGTTAGGAAAATTTCCCGTGATACCACTATTCGCCTACACCTTTGATACACAGAGAGGAAAGAACCGGGGATTCGGTGGCAAACACCATCAATACTCGCGTCGCAGACCTTAATGTGTATATGCAGAGCTAAAAAAGAAAAAAAAAAGAGAAAGAACATGATCAAAAATAAGTCTGGGGGAGAGAACAAATACCAAAAAGAGTGAAAATTTCAGGTATTTCTTTTATCATGATATTGTTTGGGAAAGAATCTGGAAGTTCTTGGACATTGATTACAGCGATGAAACTGGCAATGATGGTTTTTATGGATGAAGCTGTGATACTATGTGTGGGTTCTGGGAAAGCTGCAAAGGTTTACGGAGAAGTACATGGTGGTTAGATCTGGGACTGGCAAAGTAATGAGAAGATATTAGGAAGAAGGATCATTGCAGTGTTTCAAGAACAAGTGAGTCTCTGCGTTTTCAAACTTCTTTCCATGGTTTGGTTTTCTGTTTGCTTGAGGGCAAGCAAAGGTTAAGTCTGGGGGAGTTGATATATCATGGTTTTTACCCGTTTTAGACCATGATATAAGTCCTTTTTATCGAGTCTTTCTATTGTTTCCGTAGTCTTTTAGAGTCTTTTCAGGTTTTAGCATGTTTGGAGCTTAATTGGAGTTTTTAGAGCATTCTGGAGCTTTGTGGCATTCGTTGAAGACGTTTCCACCGATGGATTGAGCTCAAATTTGGACACGAGATAGATCAATGGATTAGATTTCATTTGGAAGTGGTTTGAAGCCATTCCAACGGTGCGATCAAAAGTTATGCCAGTTTTCGTGAAGACAGTCCAGTTTGGCAAAAACCAGAAATGTCCTGGTATCGATCGATACCGAATGCAGGAAGGGAAAACACGCGTTTTTACAAGTTTTAAGAGTCTGCAACTTGGCCCAGAAGACTTTATTATTTACAAGAAAGCCCAGAACGTGTTTTAGACTTATAAATAGGGTTTTCAGCCACCTGTTTAGGCTACGCTTCATTAGGAAAAGGGAATTCATCGACTCATGATCCGAGTATCGATCGACACCAGCAATGGTATCGGTCGATACCCTGCGCACAGGTATCTTCTCGTTTGTTTTTCACTATTCCTCTGAGTTCTTCTGATTTCTTTTACCAACTCTAGGCTAGATAACACTGGGGACAGTGTTGTTTAAGTCTGGGGGAGGTAGTTGCTGACAACGTGTTCGTTTTCTTAGAGTCAGTCGTTTTTGTGTCAAAATTTGTTTTATTGAGTCAAAATTGTCCTGGAGATTATGATCTTGTTTTTGAACTTACTGTGCTGACTTTACTTCTGAGTGTCCATTGTTACAGAACCAGTTTTTCAGATCGACTAATGAAAAATCCAAAGGCTGACCAGTTGACTAGAAAACACACATGTTTCCAGTGGATTTCATCAAAACCTGAGCCTAATTTTTGCACTTCATCGATGTGGTTAGTGTTTCCAGAACTTGATTCCTCATTCATATCTGACAAAAGGAACCCATGTGTTTAAAGTGATGGTATTTCTCTCCCCTGTTATAAGTTTACAAAAGAGCATAAAAGATGAGATGATTTTCTTCTGAGTAGAGGGCTAGGAAAATTTCCAGCGATCCCATTATTCTACTTGTGAAGGAATGATCACACAAAGGTTGGAAGCGAGGTTAGGAAAATTTCCCGTGATACCACTATTCGCCTACACCTTTGATACACAGAGAGGAAAGAACCGGGGATTCGGTGGCAAACACCATCAATACTCGCGTCGCAGACCTTAATGTGTATATGCAGAGCTAAAAAGAAAAAAAAAAGAGAAAGAACATGATCAAAAATAAGTCTGGGGGAGAGAACAAATACCAAAAAGAGTGAAAATTTCAGGTATTTCTTTTATCATGATATTGTTTGGGAAAGAATCTGGAAGTTCTTGGACATTGATTACAGCGATGAAACTGGCAATGATGGTTTTTATGGATGAAGCTGTGATACTATGTGTGGGTTCTGGGAAAGCTGCAAAGGTTTACGGAGAAGTACATGGTGGTTAGATCTGGGACTGGCAAAGTAATGAGAAGATATTAGGAAGAAGGATCATTGCAGTGTTTCAAGAACAAGTGAGTCTCTGCGTTTTCAAACTTCTTTCCATGGTTTGGTTTTCTGTTTGCTTGAGGGCAAGCAAAGGTTAAGTCTGGGGGAGTTGATATATCATGGTTTTTACCCGTTTTAGACCATGATATAAGTCCTTTTTATCGAGTCTTTCTATTGTTTCCGTAGTCTTTTAGAGTCTTTTCAGGTTTTAGCATGTTTGGAGCTTAATTGGAGTTTTTAGAGCATTCTGGAGCTTTGTGGCATTCGTTGAAGACGTTTCCACCGATGGATTGAGCTCAAATTTGGACACGAGATAGATCAATGGATTAGCTTTCATTTGGAAGTGGTTTGAAGCCATTCCAACGGTGCGATCAAAAGTTATGCCAGTTTTCGTGAAGACAGTCCAGTCTGGCAAACACCAGAAATGTCCTGGTATCGACCGATACCAGCTGGTATCGATCGATGCCGACTGCAGGAAAGGAAAACGCGACTTTCTACGACTTAGAAGAATCTGCTTTTTGGCCCAGAAGACTTTATTATTTACAAGAAAGCCCAGAACGTGTTTTAGACTTATAAATAGGGTTTTCAGCCACCTGTTTAGGCTATGCTTGATTTTACTTTATTCTTACTTTGGTTCTTTAGGGAGACAAGTCTGAACCTCTTTCGGGAGAGAAGATTTCGAACCCTTTTGATATTTCTTACTTTGATGATCTATTCAATCATGTTGTTTGCTTCATTCTGCATGTCTGAGTAGATCCCTTTTAGGTTTAGGGTTTTCTCATTAAGGATTTCATGGCTTGTTAGATAGATTGATCTGTTAGGGTTCATAATCAATTGAGTTCTTCACCATAGGTTGTTCTCAAAGCTAGTTCTAGGTTGACGAATCTGGAATCTAGATTTTAGGATTGTTGATTATTCACGGAAGTGAGATTGATAACCTGACAGAACCTAGGGTGAGCAAAATAATTATCTGCAAAGGAATTTGGTTTAATTATTTTGTGAACATATCAAACTTGGACATTAAAGCTGGTTTAGATCTTTAGGATTTGCAAAGGAATTTGGAATTCTAGGATTTAGACTTAGATAGTTTTCGCAACGGAAGTTGGTTAATTATATCTTAGTGATTTGAGTTCGAGAACAGTGCTTAGCCTGAACCCTGTTGATTGATTTATCTGCATTCCTTGATTTCCTGAGAAATACCCTAGGCCTATTTCCTCTCCATTGATCTTACTGTTACTTTTGATTGATTGCCTTTTCTGTTTTCATTCTTATTACTTAGCGTAATTTGATTCTTGAAATCTATTGTGTGATTCTCTGAGTCTTTGTGGTTCGACCCCTAAAATATTGTAGCGACTGCTTAGATACTTTAGGGTATTAGTTTTGAGCATATCAACACGCGTCAAAATAAAAAAAGTTCAAAAGATGTAAAAAAAGGTCAAAGATTTAATTATAAGGAAATAAATATGCTAATATATTATTATAAAGAAATATATACTAATTTATTCATAAATATTATATGCTAAAATCTTCGTAAGAAAAGGAATAAATTTGGAAAAGGAAAAAAATAAGTTACTTAAAACCATTGAAAAGGAATAGCTAACTTATTTATTTTCTATATATTAGGAAGAATATAAAACTTACATTTAATAAAAAATTTAGATAAAAAAAACACCAAAAAATTAAAAATTGCCATTTATGCTGGATAGGTTATGAAGTGGCTCCACCGTGGAACCAAAGTATATCACATTTCATGCTAACAATAGAGTAGTCGATTAACTTTTTTAATATATGGGATAAAGAAAACGACAGTTTTACAAAAGTATTATTTCTATTCATAAAAAGAAAAATTTTACACATTAGAAAATTTCTATTACAATAAGAACAAAAATTTGTCAATAATGAATTCTATATAAACAAACAAAATACAAACATCATCATAGCTTTAACTTCGTTATGTTAGTAAAATTTCTCTTTTTACTTTTAACCTTTTTTTTTATAATTATGTGGTTATTGTTATTTTATATACTTTTAATTAGTATTTTTATAACTATGAGGTTGTTGTTATTTTACATATATATATATTATATGTCTATTTAAGAATTATTAAAAAAAAATTAATTTTGAGTTGTTTTTCTTCTAATTTTCAGAAAATGGCTATCATCCAAAAGGCAATGAAGAAAGATTATCTAATACTAGATCTTTATTTTTAGTTAGGTAAATAATATTCTTATTTTTAGTTTCCAATATATGTATCCTATTATATCTTTAGTTTAACAATATTTTTTTTATGCAGATGTAATTGGTTATATAAAAAATATGAAAAAGCAGATGTTCGCACTAAGACTATACCTACCGTAAGAAGGGTTACTTTGAGTTTATTGTTAGAAAGGTACGTTTTCTATGCATCTGTCTCTTTATCTTGACTTTATTAATGAGATCAAAGGTGAGAACTTGGAGTATATACTAATATATGGTACGGATAATAATGACAACATTTTTAAATCATTCTCTTTTTTTATGAGTATTGAACTATTTCAACAATACGTTTGCTCTTTTTTTATTATTCTCTTTTCTCTCTGTCTTTTTTGTACTTATATACTGAGAAGCTGCTTTTAATTCAGAATTGGCTTCAATTGTTATCGTTTGATATTTAGAGAGAGAAGAAAGTCAGAGTTTCTATTGTTATCGTTTCAATTTTCAAATCATTATTATTAACATCTTATTACACATTTGAATTTAAATGTAAATTTTGCTGATAAGAAAAAAATATTTTCTTCTGTACGTCCTTATTCTCAAGCCAAGTAATGGAGACGACTTAATATCTCAAACTCAAACAAATCCAAAGTCTTAGGTTAGTTTGTAATAAGATAATTTACCTCTTAGTCCTGCTGCCCAACAAGCCTGCAAGGACAAGTGCTAATTGAGAACACATATCCAATGTTAAAATGTTTGCTTTGTCTGTTAGAATACTGATCACATCTGCTTGAACCTGTAACAAGAGCCTAAACAAAGAAAAAGGATATTGTAACTTCACACCTAACAATAAGAGCCTAAACAGAGAATGTGCTCTCAAACAAACTTGCTTGATGAAGCTTACAGGAAATGCAAAACCAACACAAATGAATATCTAGACACAAAGGCTACGATCCATCTACAGATGGAAAAATAAATAGAAGTCATCAAGTCTTCATTCACACTTATAACAGTAGAGATAGCGTCTACAAACTAAACAAGATAGGAACAATAGTTTCTTCCAGTAAATATTAAACAGCAGATGATATGATCTTCCTAGGACTCGCTCAAAGGAGTTGGTGTGAGTGTTGGATAGAGACAGAAGTGTGCAGAATCCACTTCTGGTTTTGAGAATGTAGAACGTAAGAGAGTGACTTAGAGAGACAAGCACACGTTCACAAGAGAGATAGATGGTACAAAAGAGATGTTGAAGAGACAACAATCGATCATAAGACCATAAGAGAGATAAATCTGAGAATTTTAAGAAAAGAGTTTGATTGATTTTTGATGATCCAATCCAGGATGAAGTTCTGAAAAGAGATACAAGAGTATAAATAGAAAAACATAAACCCTAAGGGTTACACACACACAATAACGTCCATTAAAGAGAAGAGAGAGAGAGAAGTGCTTTGGTAATGTAGAACTTGGTGGCATCATTTAATCTGAAGTTTGAATTCAGAAAGTTAGCCCCTTAGTCTTCTTCTTCTTGAAAATCATGTTGTTGTTGGGCAAAGGCATGATTACAACAAGATGGGATTGAGGAAATGTGAGCCCACTTGCCTCATTAAAAACCTTCCTTGGAAAACCCATTGGGACAAAACCAAAGGTAAGGGAAAAACAGTACAAATGGGTCACATACCCACTTGAGTAATCATCCTTTATGAACTTTGTACCAAATAGATTGTGCATTCCCTCAGCTACAAGCTTTCCTTCACGTTCATTCTCAACAATATGATCCGGTTCAAGCTGCTCCTCCATGATGCTACTCAGGATCATATCATCCTCCCCTAGTTGAAAAGGATTTGTCCTCAAATCAGGACCATCTGTTAAGAACAAAGCTAAGTTAGAAACATTAAAACTTGAGTTTAGATTATACTTACCTTGCAAGTTTGTATTGTCGGTTTTGGAAGTGAGCTGTGCTGGAGTTTGAAGTGTTGCGTGTCTCTAGTGTATATAGGTTTAGAATGGCTAAACTCCATAAGTTTAGCATTCGCTTCCTCTCCTAGTTCTCCTTCTTTTTCGACTTGAACCCCATAGGATCCGATTTGTTGTTGTTGAAGCAAAACAGAACCTGTATGTTTAAACAACAAAGGAACACAACCATTAGTCTTAAGATTCATGTTAGAATGAGAGAACTTACCTTGTCCAGTAGCGGTGTGATCAATTAGATGTTCTTTTAACGTAAGACTCTTGGTGAAGATAAGGCCTTCGGATAAGTCGTTCAGAGGGCAGATGAAATCAAGTTGTCCAAACTGGATTTTTCTTGGACTAATCTCTTCTATAGGTTCATTAGAATGAACAAATTCATCTCCTTTGTTGAGAAGCATGTTCTTTGTATTTTCTTTTGAGTAGTCATTCTTATAATCCTCCAAAACAAGAGATCTTCCACTCGGCAGCTCCGGTGTAGTATTAGATAAACCCAACAAAGTTTTGTTATAAGCAGATTGATGACTAAATGATCGAGAAAGAAGAGTTTGATGGATATTACCAGCCTTAGCAAGGAAATTTGATTGCTTATAAGGTTTGCTCTCAGCTTCTTTACCCTTCTTCTTTTGATCTTGATGAATCTCGAATGGTGTCATTGGAACTAGAGTGTGTTTTCTGCCTTTGAACTCGAAAGAGTACTTGTTGGTAGAGCCATCATGAGTCACTCTTCTATCATACAGCCATGGTCTTCCCAAAAGAATGTGACTTGCTCCCATAGGTAGAACATCACACAGCACATCATCTTCATATTTTCCAATGGTTAGAGAAATCGTTACTTGGCTATTCACTCGCATTTCACCTTCATCGTTGAGCCAGTGCAGATTGTATGGCTTGGGATGCTTCTTTACAGTCAGACCAAGCTTGTTAACCATGTATTCACTTGCCACATTGGTGCAGCTTCCTCCATCGATTATGAGACTGCATACTTTGTCTTGGACATGACATCTAGTGTGAAACAGATTTTCTCTTTGTGCTTCTTCCTCTGTCTTAGCTTGCATGTTAAGTATTTTCTTTACCATTAAAAGGTCTCCTTTAACAGCATACTCATCATGTCCTTCATTTGAATCTGAGATCTCCCTTTCCTCTTCTGATTCGTACTCACCATTGTCTAAGAAAATCAAAACTCTCTTATTAGGACATGCACTAGCGATGTGTCCTCTTCCTTGACACTTGAAGCAAATAGTCTCACGAGCTCTAGTAGTTGTAGCTTCCATTTTTCCTTTGGAGTCTGAACTGGTAGGGAATGGTTTTGAAAACACCTTAGGCTCGACTTCAGCCTTTTCTTCTTTGACATAGCTAGGCCTAGCCGAAGTTGAACCAGCTCCAAAAGTTGATCTTGATCCCTTTCTTTTGATTTGTTGCTCGACAAGAATAGATTTGTGATATATCTCCTCTAGGTCAGAATAGCTTTGCATCTCCACTCTATCTTGAATTTCTCGGTTTAGCCCATTCAAGAACCTAGCAATGGTTGCTTCATCATCTTCAACAATATCATCTCTTGAAACATTATCATCATCGTGTATGGGCTGTCTTTGGTTACGAACTGGATTGATGTTTCTTTCTTGAGTTTTCCTCGGAATAGACTCTTCTTGTAGCCGATCAATTCTCTGATGCAGCTCTTCTCCTTGTTGTCTCATCATCTGCTCAAAACGTTTCATCATAGCTTCCATGAATAGTTTGTTGTTGTTGTTGTTGTCTCCTTCTTCACTCATTTTGTACCTGAGAATAAAACAGCAAACAAAACCAGTAACAAGTTTTCACGAAAACAAAATTCACACAAAAACTGAAGAGGCAATTTCTAGAAACAAATCGACAGAACTTGAAACAAACTAAGACAATACACTAGATAATCGAACATAAAATATAGCACAGATCAAAACACTTGAATACAACAGATCTGTAAGAGAAGATGAACAGACACAAACTGATAGATAAGGAACGAGATTACCAAAGCTTCTATGAGTGCTCTGATACCACTTGATATGATCTTCCTAGGACTCGCTCAAAGAAGCTGGTGTGAGTGTTGGATAGAGACAGAAGTGTGCAGAATCCACTTCTGGTTTTGAGAATGTAGAACGTAAGAGAGTGACTTGGAGAGACAAGCACACGTTCACAAGAGAGATCGATGGTACAAAAGAGATGTTGAAGAGACAACAATCGATCATAAGACCATAAGAGAGATAAATCTGAGAATTTAAAAAAAAGAGTTTGATTGATTTTTGATGATCCAATCCAGGATGAAGTTCTGAAAAGAGATACAAGAGTATAAATAGAAAAACATAAACCCTAAGGGTTACACACACACAAAAACGTCATTAAAGAGAAGAGAGAGAGAGAAGTGCTTTGGTAATGTAAAACTAGGTGGCAGCATTTAATCTGAAGTTTGAATTCAGAAAGTTAGCCCCTTAGTCTTCTTCTTCTTGAAAATCATGTTGGTGTTGGGCATGGGATCATGATTGGAAGTTTGAATTCAGAAAGTTAGCCCCTTAGTCTTCTTCTTCTTGAAAATCATGTTGTTGTTGGGCCTGGGATCATGATTGGATTTGTTGTTGGGCAAAGGCATGATTACAACAAGATGGGATTGAGGAAATGTGAGCCCACTTGCCTCATTAAAAACCTTCCTTGGAAAACCCATTGGGACAAAACCAAAGGTAAGGGAAAAAGAGTACAAATGGGTCACATACCCACTTGAGTAATCATCCTTGATGAACTTTGTACCAAATAGATTGTGTATTCCCTCAGCTACAAGCTTTCCTTCATGTTCATTCTCAGCAATATGATCCGGTTCAAGCTGCTCCTCCATGATGCTACTCAGGATCATATCAGCAGACCAGTAGCTAAAAAGTCTTTAAACCATTAATCCTTGATTGATTTGCAACCATTAATCTTTGATTTGCTTCTCCAATAGCGTAAGTGGTGTTAACTAATCTCATACTTCACATATTAAACTATTCTCTCATGTTAAAAAAAAGTACTCTATAATTCAAACAAAGTATGATTAGTCCAATAAGAAATATGTAGATGGGCACAAGTTTCATCAAAATCCATTATGCGTTCAGAACTCTTCCAACTTTGTATTCCAACCAATTTCATATTTTTCCATCAGTGACGACCATGTGAAGTTATTTCATCAAAAGTTAGAAAAACAAAAAAAAGAAATTTTGACTCAAATTTCAACAAACCTCAAACGCTACATAAAAAATACCAAAAACGTGGGGAATAAGAAGCACAGATCTAATTTGTATGAAAAAATTATTGATCCACAGAACAAAAGAAAAAGTAACATCGATCTCAAAAATCACCCATGAAAAGAACTTGAGATAAGCAAAAGGGATAGAGAGATGTGCCTGAGTAAAATATCCAGGAGAGAGAGCACGATGATTGAGAAGATAAAGAGAGATGGAGGCGTAAAAAATAGATCTCGAATGATTTGAGCATTTCTCATAAACTAATAATTTATGTTTTTAGTTTTGTGTATTACACTAAATTTCGGGACCAAAAAAAAAGTATTATACTAAATTTAAAATCAGATTTGGGTCCAAAGTTAATTTATTACTACAAGTCAATTAATAGTTAATTGATCAGATTGTTATTATGTTTGACCCAATCCATTTGCTAAATAGGTTGGGTTGACCTATTACCCATTTAGCAAACAACCTATTGGATAATGGATTGGATAATTGATTGGATTGGGTTGGATTACCCATTTTGACATTCCTATCTATATCTATATCTTTATATGTGTTAGTGTATG
The DNA here is from genome assembly GCA_004349715.1 of Crucihimalaya himalaica. NCBI lineage: Eukaryota > Viridiplantae > Streptophyta > Magnoliopsida > Brassicales > Brassicaceae > Crucihimalaya > Crucihimalaya himalaica. The sequence goes on along the minus strand of SMJT01000105.1, from coordinate 374,592 downwards.
TTTGAAGTCCAAAACGTTAAGAAAATGTGGAATAAATTGTGTTAATATTAAGACGATAAGAACATTGTCGATAAAGTAAACAGAGCAATGAACAAAACCCCGTAAAGTATGAGAGGGCTGAGATCAGTTAGTGTAATGTTTGATCATTCCTTCTGTGATGAAGCCGTCAAGTGAACCACTAATGTTGGATTCTTCGTCTTTATCCAGTGTATGTGATCAGAAAATCTTCAAAATCCTTTGGGATCTCTGGTTGCTGTTCAAAGTTGATAAACTCAGAAAAGTCATCAGAGTTATAACAAAAAGGCTGCGGCTGTGGCTGTGGCTCCTGTTGTTGTGCCAGAAGTAAACAATCCTGTGGTTGCTGATACAAATTATTATGAGGCTGTTGCAGCTGCGATTTGTCCGGTTGATTCAAATCTAGCTGCTCATAAACCTATGGATCTCAGAAAAGTCATCAAAGTCATAAAGTTGCGGCTGTGGCTCATGATGTTGTAAACAATCTTGTGGTTGCTGCAGCTGCGATTGGTCTGGTTGATGCAAATCTAACTGCTCAATCTCCTCTTTTAATACGCTTTCTTCTTTCTTCAGCTTCTCATCCTCTTTATCTCTTCTTTCTTTTTTTTTTTGCTGCCTTTGGAGTCAGATAAATCTTACACAAAGCATAGTCTTATACTAAAATTGGTAGATTAATTAAATCCACAATTCTACTCTATAATATTTCTCAAAACATAATTATTTAAATTAAATTAAGAAAATTGTAAACGAGACATTTCTTTGAATACTCTATAAAATGACTCATAATTTAGCCAACTTTGGATGTCTTTCTTCACTTTCTTCACCCCTTTATTCTGTTTTTTCGATCCTCTTGATTGAATTTCCGAATTGTTGTATCATGTATAAATTCTTAATAAAGGTCTTCTTTGCTGGACAAAAAAAACAAAACAAAAACTTAAACTAAAACTTAAGAGATTTCAAAATACACATGAAAATGTAATAAATAAAAAAAATGGTAGGATATTTTCCTACGAAATATATACGTAGAAAAATAGCAGGATATTTTCTTACAAAATACATACGACAAACATTTATATTACATTTCGAAAAAATGGTAGGATTATTTCATACGAAATATCTATGTAGAAAAATGGTAGGATTATTTTCTACGAAATTCCTACCACACTAACAATCAGTTTTTCTCTTACCGAATTCTTTCCAATTTCCTAGAGTATTTTCTACGAACATTTTTGTTGTAAGAAAATGGTAAAAAATATCCTACCACTTTCTCAACAACATTTTTCTTAGAAATTTTCCTGCCAATTTCCTACTTATTCAAAATTTTGTCAAAAATCGTATTTTTATGGTAGGAAATCCTACCATAATTTTCGTAGGAAAATTCGTATTAATTAGTGATTTTTCTTTGTAGTGTTACACATGTACAACAACCAAAACAAAAATCATAAATAATACCTAAAAGTCGCAATCTCAATAACTTGGAACACGAGAAATATATACATACCTTCTCGTTATCATCAGACGACTCAAACCAGTATTCATGCATTAACAAATCCATTTTTACGACGTACGGTTGTTTCCCAACACAGTATTTATTGTTGTAATATAGTGCTTTCATTCTTAAGTGAAAACACACAAAAAAGCTTGAAAAAAGAATGAGCTTATAGATATGAAGTTTCCATCACTTGATCAGATTGTTATTATATTTGTATTTATTAAATTTTAAATAATTTAAAATTAGTCATACATCTTACATATGAGATTACAGAATATAGAGAAATTATATTTAAAATAAAATTGGGTTTTGCAACTTTTTTGTGGATTTTAATTTTGTCTTTTACTATTTATATTTTGTTGATATTAATTTATTCTAATACTAACTACACTATAGACTTGATATGATGCACGTATTGTTTTTTTTTTTTTTGTAAAATCTTTATCTCTTATTTATTATGATGGAGTGCACAATTAAAATCTAGTTTGTTATGATGAAATAGATAGTTAAATTATATTGCAAAATAGAAAGTATAAAAATAAAATCCGCTTATAAAACAAAAATTGCCATATTTAATCTTAAAATCATGTGTGTGGGCTACCAGTTAAAATTAAAATATTATGAATTGAAAAATCCATTTATCTATAATATCCATGTATTTTGGCGGGACCTTGTCTTACAAATGATAAAGAGGAGAATAGAATATGGAAATACAAAATCTTTTTTTTAAGAGATTACGAACCAATCAAATTACAAAAATATGAAATCCTTGGTCAAAACACAAAACAAACTACGTTTCTTAATTTGCATAGTTTATAGTTTTTTTTTTATGACTAGGAGGTTACGAGGTGAAACCCATAATCTCCTTTTTGCGAGGTCCAAACCATGTTAAATTAACTTTTCTTCGGAAAGCAGACCCTTCCCAACATGAATCGAACCCGTGATCTCCTATGTCCATACGTTTTCGAAAATTCATGAGTAAACCACTAGGCCAACTCTTTGTTGGTTAGTTCACTGTCGTTGAGCCACCCATATCTCTATAAATATTAGTCTTATAACAATTTAAACTCACAAATATTTCTCTTCTATAATAAGAAAAACACATAAGAAGAAGGAAAATAATTGTTCACAAAAGAATGTTGTTTTAATTGTTATATCCTTTGCATGTCTCTTCCCGTCTTGTGCAAAGGCTTGGATGCACTATGCTCCGCATGTGGTAAAGATTCATGCCATTGTTAACAAAAATGGGTGATGGGAGATAAATCACAGATGATTGATGTTGTTGTTATTAATAGTAGCACGATTAAATTCAGGATTGGGAATTCCAATACCAGAGCTAGGATGCTTTCGGAGAGGGATGTGGAACCTTGTAGGAATCCCTGTAGTGTTGTCAAAGTGGTATCCCCTTACAGAGGAGGCTTCACCATAAGTGAGATCAGTGCCTATTTGGGTCCATCTAAGGAATGTCCCTATGGACAAATTTTCTTGGTAGGGCTTAAGCTTCATTACAAGACGCATCTCAGTGCCAAGATTTCAAAATTGCAAAGGTGTTTGTAAATGCGGATTTAACAAAGGAGTTGTCTACGACACTGAATTTCACATCTCCGGAGGTATGTGTATCTCAAATTGAGTTTGCTTATCCATGGCTGCCTTCAAGATGCTCTGTTTTTGATAAATGGGGCCATCTCTCAAAAGCCTGTATGTTAAAGAAAAGTATTCCTGATGATGTTATAGTCGCAATTCAATCACCAACCAATCGAATTTCTGTAGCTAAGGAGGAGACAAAGGTAATAGAGCAGATCGCAATTCCAGTTGCAGAGGTTAGTGTGGGAGAAAAACTAGTAGAGGGTCTGGAAGAAGGAGAATGGTTACATGTTTCTCCTAGTAGGATTGGGCGCAACATTGGGAGAAAACAGAGCCTCGATTATGGCCAAGTTTCGCTTTTATCTCACTCACGGTTTTCATTCTTAGATGAAGTAGATCGAGTGGAGGAAAAATTGGAAAATGTTGCAACTGAGACAGTGGTTGTTGAGGAGAAAGCAGAAACGTCTCGTGCAACGAGGAACGATGTGGAGGACAAGGAAGAGGCAAGTAAGGAAGAAAATGAGAAACCTATGGAAATAGAGGGAAACTCTAATGTTGATGTAGGGAATGAAGCTCCTCCTCGACAACCTTTACATAGAAGCTCAAAAAATGTCACTCAAAGAGCTAAGGATACTAATCCTAGCACTTTGAACAAGCGGTACACCAGAAGAAATCGTTGCTGTCGAATCTCGGTTTAGAGCGATAGCAAGAAAGAAGCAAGATGTGTGATCTAAGCCGTCTTAGAGCTGGGTCAGTTTTTTGTTTTGGAATATTCTTAGATTCAACAAATTAACAAAACATTATGTGGTTCGTGATTGGGTGAAAAGGAATTCATTTCAGTTCGGTTGTCTGTTGGAAACGAGGGTGAAGGATAGTAATGCTTTGAATATCGCTTTGAAGGTTTTTCAGGATTGGTCTTTTCTGTCAAATTATGAATCCAACAGATTACGAAGGATTTGGGTTGTATGGAGTCTGAAAGCTAGGGTGACACCTTGTTTTAAAAGTGGCTAGATGATAACTTGCTCATTCTTTTGGAAGGTGCTGACAGTGACTTCTTCTGCACTTTCATTTATGCTTCAAATTTTGTGGAAGAAAGAAAGGAGGTTTGAGAGGACCTTAAGAATCATCATGATTCGCCTCTGTTTAGAAATAAAACTTGGTTGATATTCAGAGATTTTAATGAGATTCTAAACGCTAGTGAACACTTGGAACACATGTCCTCTCTGCTCACTCCCGTAGGTATGAGGGATTTTCAAGATATGGTTAAATATTGCTCTTTCGTTGATCTAAAATCGCATTGACCGAGTTTCACATGAAGTAATAAGCAAGCTAAAGGGCTAATCTACAAAAAATTGGATCGTGTCTTAATGATTAATTCATGGATTAACACATATATGTAGTTTTATTATGTGTTTGAGCCGGGGGCTGCTCAGATCATCTGAGATGTCTGATTGCAAGAGTTTTCTACGCTCTTGTGCACAATTAAACCTATTGTGCTCTAATATCTCAATCCTAAAGGTATGTCGTATGTAGGACTTAAGGTATCGAATCCACAGGGAAGGAAAGATAACAACACTAGGAATGCAAGAAACTAATCGAGCTAAACGATTGATGTTTTTGGTTTTTGGTTTTTATGTTGTAAATGTAAAATGTAACTAAATAAGAAACTAAATAAGAAACTAAATGCTTAATACTTAAACAAGTAAATCAGACTTAAGAAAATTAAAAAACATAAACGAAATGCAAGAAACATAAAACGCAAGTGCAAACTGAAATGAAGCTAACAATGCAACACAAACTAACAACTTAAGCGGTTTAATTCAAATGCTAAAAGTATGGACGGTTGGAATGGCAAACGATAAAGAATGAATGATGCTTCAATGAATGACAATTTCAACAAATGACTATGTTTCAACTTATGGCATGAATCACTTAACTAGATTAGTCCACTCCCGTGGTACTAATCCTTTTATAAATCGATTAAGAAGCTAGACTTCCGAATGCTCAAAACCAATTCATAAACAATGAACACAAACTCATATTAGCCATCAAATCCTCCTTAGAACTCAACTCCCGTTGGTTAAGGAATGGATATGCACACATAGATAGGGCGGATTGATTCTCAACACCTTCCGGGTGAGAATCAATCATAAATCTAGAAAACTCTCTTTCGAAGCTCATTTCTAGCCTTAAGAATAATCTATATGTGAAGATAAACAATAATCAAACACCAAACATCACAAATCAAGCATCAAACATCCTAAATCTTCCAAACCAACCATCCAAAAGAAGTCTACTCACACATGTTCAAATGACAAAAATAAACCGTACAAATGATAGATAATGAAGACATAATTGAGATTATATAAAAATATTTGACAAATCTTCAATACATATGAGTAGATCTAAGTTTTAAAAGCATAAAAATATGAAAACTAGAGAGAAAATGAAGGAGAAGACTTCAGGTTGCAGAGAAAAGTCGTCCTCTCTTTTTTTTTTTTATAGTGGTTGCATGTTTTTAGGCTTTTAAAGGAGTGAGTTCGCAAGTGGAGAAAACAGAGAAAAAGTCAAAATGCGGTAGTGAAAATCGATCATAGACCGATTTTTGGAGGAATTCGGACTTGAAATTCGACCTTGGGTCGATTTTTGATCCCAGGTGTGTTCCTCAGCCATTTTGCCGAACAATCATGATAATCGATCCATGACCGATTTTAGCCCTAAAAATCGGTCATGGAATTCGGTACTGGCCCGCTTTTCTGACTTCCTTCTTAGCATTCGTCCATTGACGACTCCGCTTCCCGTCAAAGCTTCGCAACCCTGAAATAAACACAAAAACTCAGTAGAATACGCTACAAACACCTTATATTATACAAAACACAATTTAAACATGCAAAATGCTCAATTATACAATAAACTCTTAAATATCATACAAATGCTATAAAATCACTAATATATACATATAAAAGTATGAAAATATTGTACAAAATAGCGATAATTTACAGGGATATCAACACCCCCGGACTTGCCTTTTGCTTGTCCTCAAGCAAACAAGAATCGACAAACCGAGAATGGTTCAATGCATTCAATATGCCACGACACTGCCCAAACGTATCTCAACATGACTCTAACTTCTCAAGACTTATCACGACCTTAGATCCAAAACAGATACATGCATGCCTTCTTATAAATCAACTCCCTACATTCAAGTTTCTATTCAAACATGGATTCTCATTTATGGGCAATAGATCTATTCCATTCGGTTCGGTGGAAAAAGGTTGTTATGAACAAGAGGCGGTTTATGCATTTGTGGTTACTCTCAAAATCAAACGCAAGTCATTATACAAAAGCAATAGAGAATGGGAAACAATTTATGCATACAAGATGTTCTTCCATTGTTCTACCCATCTTAAAGCTTTTCGTCTAAATTTCGAACTTGACAAGCAAGTGTATTTTTCTTTTCGTGACTTTTCTTCACCACAAACTCTTCTAAACTTAACCCACCACTATTATCAATCCACAATCCTTTCAACACCTTAGCTACTAGGGGATACTCTTCTCATCTCTTGTTTTTCTTTCCCTTTATTCTCTTTCGATGCTTTTCGCAAGAGCATTTTTCGTTTTAACTCTCTATTCCCTAGAACTTTTTAGCACAACATGGATTTTCTACCTCTTTCTCAATCACATTATCCTTTTCAAATCTATCTCATCAATCCCAACCAATAACCTTCACAAAACCTAACAATTAGAAGAAAGAGCTTGTCGTTTCTATCTCGAAAGATTTTGTACATGAATGCGTGTAGAAAAGACCTCACTCAACAATATGCACATTGGTTTTAATGAAAGGTTTTTGGTTTTGGGTGTGGAACCATCTTAAAGAGGAAGATGGCCATTCGAGTTAACAAGTGTGGTACAAAAGGATAAGATCACTTGAATGTTCATGTAAAACCATGGTTAAGATCTAAAGCCCATAAGCAAGATGAATTAAGTTTTATTATGCCTAATAAAGATGGAGTTGATATCGAATTAAGCATGCATAATATGTATGGATTTCAAGTTTAAAGATCAAAGCGCGAAGTTTTCAAGTCTTTCGAAATCGTTCAAGCAATGCAAAACCATCATCGAGGGCATCATAATGAAAAATTGCATAATCAACAAGACATAATAAAAACACAGATAATAATGCAAACACTCATAAAATCCATAATAAAAATTAAAATTCAAATACAAGACATAATCAACAACATAGTCCTCCCCCGGACTTGTTGGACACCGTCTCAGTGTTCTAAACATGGAATCTAAATGGAAAAACTAAAACTGATCTAGCAATGGGATAGATAGGAATGATATCACCTCAGTAAGCGAAAATGTTGCTTATTCGCTTCCTTTGCTTTCAGCTTGAGCTTCCTGGTGTTCGTCTTCCTCGTCACTCGAGACATACTCCGGCGGCTGGATCTTCTTAATCTTCCTGAACAGCTTCTTGATCAGCTTCTTTTGAAGTTCGTTGATCTTCTTCTGCGCCTTGTACGCCTGGTGTAGGATCCTCTCACGTGCCGTCTTCACCGGGAAATCGATGTCGGGTAACTCTGTCTCATCAAGCTCATCGAGGTCAAGCCTCAGAATCTCCTCCACAGGGTCCCCTATGAGCACCATCGGTCCGGATCCCTGTCCACATACTCCTCGTCTCGCAGGTCAAATCTCACATTCCCAAGAGAAGAGATGTTTGCCTTACCTATGCAAGGGAGAACCAGTGTTCTCTGCAGGTTATGGCGGGTTCGGATGTGGTAGTGGAAGACGTCACGAGCTGTCTTACCCTTGATTAACGAAGAACCTATCAGGTATTCACGGTCTACTTAGTTCCTCGTCTGGATTGGTGTACTGTTTCTGAGATTAACTCCAGCTCGTTCCATGAGAGGCGTGAGCATACCACCAATCCAAAGATCCCGATCCCTCGGCTTCTGAGCCCATTTCTTGAGACTTACTAGCTCAACTGCTAGCACGCAACCCAGGTTCACGCCTCCATCGAATTCATAACCAAATGGAGACTCGTAGACATGCTTGAGACCTATGTAAAGAAGGCTCAGCTCCTTCATCGTGACAGCTCCTGCTTCTTTCCTGGCAAAGATAGTGTTGGAAAGAAGCTTACTCACATATCTGATGATCGGATTCCTGATCATAGTCATCTTGTCTTTGCTGCTGTGGCAGTTTCCATGTGCAATGGTGTCCCATATAGCATTGGCGCCTTTGAAAGGCGTGAATGTCATTGTTTCACATTTCGGGAATGAGAACGTGTCGCATATCTCGTCTACTGTCAGCCGATACTTCATGTTGTCCACCTTGAATTTGATGAACCCTTCACTTGCTTTCTTGTTCTTCGGCTCCTTGAACTCGAAGGTGATAGTGGTAAGGAAATGCTTGGCTTCTTTCTCGAAAGTGGGGCATTCTAGATGAGAAAGGCAGCTTAGCCCCATATTCTCCAGGAGAATGTCCATGTTCTCAACGAGACGCGTCCTTTCAAGGAAGTCTCTGTCAATGAATTGTGTCGGGTGGACCTTTACTCTGTCAAACTGCTCAAGTTGGTACTTCTCGTTCTCTTTCCAACTAGTCCGCTTCGGTTGGTAAGTTTCCTCCGTGACAGGTTCTTTTCCCGTTCTTCTTCTCTTGGGAGGCATAGTGAATCCCTGAAATCAAAAGAAATCGAATACACAAGATATCCATCAATCTCATCATAACAACAAAAGACAAAACAAATCTATATCATAAGTTCTATATACAATGCAAGACAAGAATAAATCGATTTCAACATGTTTCCTTTTCCGAAAATTAATGAAAATCAATCAGTTCATCCTCCAAACTTGTTAGTCTAATATAATCAAGTTCAAATAACCAATCACAAGCTTTACGTGCAATGAAATTTTGAAAATTCAAAAGTTTTCTCATAAATCGACCATGAAATTCGGGCATTGCCTGATTTCTGGATCGTTTTGAATTCTCAATCTTTTTCAAATCGATTTTCATCAAATGTTCTGCAACAATCACAACTATGGATCAATTTTAATGTTTATGAACTTCAGTTTCATGCACTCAAATGATTCTAACAAGTCATATTCTCAAAAACCCAAGCATTTCTCAATTTTAATCACAATTTAGAATCAAAAACGATTTTTGCAAGTGAATTCTATCCATGGAATACTCTAAAATCGTTCTCTAATCCATCTTAAACAAGAATTCGATTCAGAAATCGAGGCATCCGAGTTCTAGAAAAACAAAGGAGAAAGACTCCTTTTTTCATCATCAAAATCGTCAAAAAATCCGTAGATTCGAAGACATACCTTTGTAGATCGAGTTAGTTGACCCTAGAATCAGATAGAGCTCGAAATTTCGAGTGGATTAGAGCCAAAGTTTGCTAAAAACGGTTGAGAATCGAGAGAGATATGGAGGTTTTCTTTTTGAAAAATTGAGAAAGGAAGGAGAGGAAGGCGACGGCTGCCCGATTTTCTCCAAAAACTTTTAGAGTTTTTGGTTAAAAATCAGGCAAGGATCGAATTTCACGGTCGATTTTTGGTTAAAAACCGGGCATGGATCGATTTTCATGGTCGATGTTTGCAAAATCGGGCCGTGATCGATTCCCATGACCGAGCGGCGTTTTATTAAAAAAAACTTACCTGATCTCTCGTGTTTCCAAACCGATTTTTAAAACCGGTTTTGTGCAAAAATCGGTCCATGACCGAATTTTGTGGTCGATTTTCGGGATGTTGTTTTCTTTCCGTTCCGTTTCCGTTCTTCTCAATCGTTCTTGTTCCTGAAATGCACAACACACGAAACACACTTAAATAAGATTGAAAAACATTCAAACAATATATAAATATACATATACACAATAGAACTTAGGGAATGCCGCCCTAAAGCGCTTGTTTTACGTCACTAAGCTTGACGTTACGATGTTCATGTGGTGGCGGGGTTTGAGAGAGAAACCGCAGTTCCTTCTCCGATGTGTTCATTGGCGAGATATGGCTTTACACGTTGCCCATTTACAATGAAGTCTCCCCCGGACTTGTTCCACAATGCTATCGCACCATACGATTTTACTTCTTTAATGGTGAATGGTCCCGACCATCTGGATTTAAGCTTCCCAGGAAAGAGTTTCAACCGGGAATTGAATAGTAAGACTTGGTCTCCAACCTTGAAGTCTCGGTGTATGATCCTTCTGTCGTGAAAGGCCTTGGTCCGCTCTTTATAGATCCTTGCGTTTTCATACGCTCCTTGGCGGATTTCTTCTAACTCTTCTAATTCGATCAAACGCTTCTCCCCAGCCGTTTTTAGATCCACAACAAGCTTAAGCCCAACCAACGCGCGACTCTCGTCCACTGCCCCATCATGCCAGCTATGTATATCCATTCTAAAGGGAAAGAGCATGAGCACTCTCCATAGAGAGTAAGCAGTTGGAATCGGAGATAGTCCCAATGGGCGTCTTGTAGGCGGTGCAGTATGCCCACAAAGCATCGTCTAACTTCTTAGACCAATCCTTCCTTGTTGTTCCAACGGTTTTCTCGAGAATCTCTTTGATTTGTCGGTTAGAGACCTCTACTTGACCGCTTGTCTGAGGGTGATAAGGTGCGCTACCTTATGCGTAACTCCATACTTCCTCATGAGTCCTTCAAAAACTTTGTTGATGAAGTGACTTCCCCCATCACTTATCACAATCCGTGGGACTCCAAATCTCAGGAAGATGATGCTTTTGAACAACTTCACAACAACCGCCGCATCGTTTTCGGACTTGCTATGGCTTCTACCCATTTTGAAACGTAATCCACCGCCACAAGTATGTACTTGTTGCCATGTGAAGAAGGGAATGGCCCCATGAAATCGATACCCCATACATCAAAGACTTCAACTTCCAAGATAAAGCTTTGGGGCATTTCGTCTCTCTTGCTTATATTGCCCTTCCGTTGGCAAGCATCACATTTAGAGATGTAATCATATGTATCCTTGAACATTGTTGGCCACCACAACCCTGCTTGCAGCGCTTTTTGCACCGTCTTAAGGTAGCAAAAGTCCTCCATAGTTCGAGCTATGACAACCAAACAAAACTCCGACAACTTCTTCTTCTGAGATGCATCGTCTAAACAAACCATCCTTGCAGCGCCGATAAAGATACGGCTCATCCAAAAATATTGTTCAAGTTCCTTGTAGAACTTCTTTTTCGCATAACCATGGAGATTAGGCGTTCTCTTTCGCTTATCAAGTAGTTGACGAAGTCGGCGTACCACGGTAGGCTCACGTTCAACGTGTTCACTGCTAACAACTCTTTCAGCACAAAGTCGGCTCTATGCAAAGCACGAACCATATTCAATTGCTCTTCAGGTAAGGAATCATCGATCGGTATGTCCTCTCGATCTTCATCCTTGAAAGGTGATCAGCTACACCATTCTCTATACCTTTCTTGTCTCTTATCTCTAGATCGAACTCTTGTAGCAGTAAGATCCATCTCAACAATCTCGGCTTTGCGTCTTTCTTAGCTAAGAGATACCGCAATGCAGCATGGTCGGTATGTACAATCACCTTCGACCCTACCAAGTAGGAACGGAACTTTTCAAACGCATATACTATCGCTAATAACTCCTTCTCCGTTGTTGCGTATCTTACTTGGGCGTCATCTAGCGTGCGGCTAGCGTAGTAGATGACATGCAGTTTCTTATCCTTTCTTTGACCCAGCACAGCTCAACTGCGTAGTCACTGGCGTCACACATTACCTCAAAAGGTAGATTCCAATCCGGTGGTTGCACAATGGGTGCACTTATCATCTCGTTTTTCAATCTCTCAAAAGCCTCATTGCATGCCTCATCAAACACAAATTCAGACTTGCATAGAAGCCTTGTCAAAGGTCTAGCAATTTTTGAAAAGTCCTTGACAAACCTTCGTAAAAACCGCGTGTGTCCCAAGAAGCTTCTTATCTCTCTAACCGTCTTTGGAGGTGCCAACTTAACCATGACCTCGATCTTTGCTTTGTCTACCTCAATACCATTCTAGAAATCCTATGACCAAGAACGATACCCTCTTTCACCATGAAATGGCATTTTTCCTAGTTGAGTACGAGGTTTGTTTCTTCGCAGCGTTGAGTACCCTGCACAAATTCAGCAAACAAGAATGAAACGAAGAGCCATATACGGAAAAATCATCCATAAAGACCTCCATTATGTCCTCAATCAAATCCGAAAAAATCGACATCATGCATCTTGGAAAGTCGCAGGTGCATTACATAAACCAAATGGCATCCTTCGATAAGCAAAGGTGCCGTAAGGACAAAGTAAATGTCGTTTTTTCCTGGTCAATAGGATGAATTGGTATTTGAAAGAAACTAGAGTAACCATCCAGGAAGCAATAGTATGAATGATTAGCCAATCTCTCACGCATTTGATCGATAAATGGAAAGGAAAATGATCCTTACGAGTGGCTGAATTTAACTTCCTATAATCGATGCATACTCTATGTCCGGTTATAGTTCTTGTTGGAATCAATTCATTATTTTCGTTCTTATTAAACGTTATTCCTCCCTTTTTAGGCACAACATGCACCGGTGAGATCCAAGTACTATCGGAGATAGGATAGATCACACCGACTTCAAGTAGTTTTAAAATTTCTTTCTTAACTACTTCCTTAAGGTTCGGGTTAAGCCTTCTTTGATGTTGAATGGATGATTTATTTTCATCTTCTAAGTGAATTCTATGCATGCACAAAGATGGTGAAATTCCCTTAATATCTTTCATGCATATCCTATGGCTTTTCTATACTTTTTCAGTTCGTGCAACAACATAGAAGTCTCCTCATCATTCAAAGCATCATTGATTATCACAGGGTATGTCGAGTTAGGTCCAAGAAACGCGTACCTTAGACCTTTTGGTAAAGGTTTGAGTTCGAGTTGGGGAGCATTGAGTTTCCAATCGTTGGTGAAGTCTTCTTCCTCATTCACCGTTGGTAATCTCTTCGAGTTGCAAGAAGGATGTTTGTTCTTTCCATGGCAATTGAGAATCCAAATACTTCTCATAAGCAAACGCTTCCTCATTCACAACCACATCTCTCTCATTTGGTTGTGTTACGGCTAGTTGTAAAGCATCTTCCATGTTCAACTCCTCAAGATATTCGTCAACCATCTCTTCTAGGGTTTCGATGTAGAACACATTCCCTTCAATGGTTGGCTTTTTCATCACGTCAAAAATATCGAACCTCATGTTGATATCTCCAAGTTGGAGATTGATGATGCCTTTCTTCACATCGATTATAGCCCCTGCGGTCGCTAGAAATGGTCTTCCTAGGATGATAGGATCTTTCGGTTCTTCATCCATCTCAAGTACCACAAAATCAGTGGGTATGATGCAATCTCCAACCTTCAATGGTAAGTCCTCTAGAATACCAATCGGAAACCGTGTGGTTCTATCCGCTAAGACTAGTGAAATCCTTTTTTTTTGAAGTTGGTTAAGCCAAGCTTCTTGGACACCGTCAATGGCCTTAGACTCACGCTCGCACCTAAATCAACTAAGCATCCCCAAAGGACAAAGGTCTTAATGCACAAGGTAGTGTGAAGCTACCAGGATCCTTAAGTTTTCTTGGCAAGTTGTTTTGTATGATCGCGCTACAGTCATGGTTCACCATCACCATGGCTTCTTCAACCTGCCTCTTCTAGTAAGAACGTCCTTTTAGAAGCTTGTTGTAGATCGGGCATTCGATCATAAGATCAGCAAAAGGTAAGGTCACTTGAATGGACTCCATGATCTTTCTAAACTTCTTGAATTTCTCGTCCATGATTTGGTTTTTGAACCTCCCGGGAAATGGAAGCTTTGGCTCAAAGGGTGGAAGCACAAAGTCCACATTCTTCTTGATTGCTTTGGTTGGTTCTCTTGGAATCACCTTTTGTTGAGTTTTAGAAGTCAGATCTCCGAAATCGAGGGTAGAAATCGATCTTGGATCGATTTTTTCAATAATCCGATCATGAAAATCGGACACGACTCCGATTTGTTTTCTCCGTTTCTGGGACTAATTGCCAAACGGTTAATGAATTCGGTTTCAGATCGAATTTTCTTGGAATCGGTGATGAAAATCGATTTCTGATCGGTTTTCATCCCCTGTTCTGGGGTAGATCTCTGATCGGTCAAAAGGTTCGGTTGTGGATCGATTTTCATGGTCGATTTTTGTGGAAATCGATTCTGGAAATCGGTTGTGGATCGATTTCTGGAGTTGTCCATGGGTCTTCTTCTTCTTTTCCTTCAAGTATTTCTTCAACATCTTTTCTTTCATCACTAACCTCTACGACAACTTCTCCTCTAGAGGGTAATGCTTTTCTACTCCTTAGAGTTATCGCCAAGCAATACTCTTTTGGGTTATCAACCGCTTTACCCGGTAAAACTCCCTTCGGACCTTGTGAAGTAGAAGCTACTTGAGCAACCTGATTCTCTAACCCCTTTACATGTGTACTCAGCTTTCAAAATTGGAGTCCAAATCATTGTATGCTCCATCTACCTTGTGGTGAATCTCACCTATCTTCTTGGTGAGTTCAATCGAACTATTAGCTTGTCCAACTAATAGTTGTTGAACATACTCTTCATATCTTGATCTTGTGGTTGGGGTGCATTTGTCTGCCCTTGAGGTCTGTACCCTTGTTGACTGTTGTTAGGAACGAAGGGCGCTTTATTCTGAAAACCTCCTTGGTTGTTTCGGAATCCCCTTTGTTGGCCTTGGAATTGCGGGTTCGGTATGAATCTTGGTTGTTGAAGCTTTGCCCTTGGTTGTTCGATGGCACAAAAGGTCGTGATTGGTAGTTTGTGTTGTAATTCATGTTGTATCCTCCTTGATAACCTCCTTGGTTACCCACAAGTTGATCTCTTCTTGAGCTTCAACACATAACTCCTCTTGACAAGTTTGTCCTCCATCGAATTCTCCTACGAAGTTAACAGAATCGCTATGTGGCTCGCAGTACCTTATCCATCTTTTCATGAAGAGCTTTGATCTCTTTACTTCGTTGATCTTCTCCACTCCCTCGTGGAGCTCTATCGTAATCCTCACCATAATTCCCATCGCTGTGAGCCAAATTCTCAATGAGTTGCATTCCTTCGTCCACGTTTTTCCTAGGAAATTCCCGTTATGCGGTGTCAAGTAACATTCTGATCTTAGGGACAACTCCTCGATACAATGTGCTTAGTAGAGATTCATTTGAAAACCCATGATGAGGGCACTTGTTCGGTTACCCCTTAAAGCGTTCCCAAGTTTCTGCTGAAGCTCTCGTTGTTCTTTTGAGCAAAGCTAGAAATGTCGTTTCTAAGCTTAGCTGTCCGTGAGGTTGAGAAGAACTTCTCTAAGAACTTTCTTTTGCAGTCATCCCATGTAGTTATGGATCCTAGAGCTAAGCTCTTCTCCCATTGCTTAGCCTTATCCCCCAAAGAGAAGGAATAACCTTAGCTTGAACGCATTCTTCAGATATGCCGTTTATCTTTGTCAGCCCGCACACGCTCATTGAAGTTGTCTAGATGATCTAGAGGATCTTCAACTGCTAGCCCATTAAATTGTTTCCCTGAACCATGTTGATCAGGCTAGCTTTTATCTCGAAGTTGTTGTTCTCAACCGGTGTGCATGAATACCACTGCGGTTGCCGTGTGCTTGGGTGCATCAAATCCCTATCACCCTCAGTGTCTGGCTGCGTGGACAGGCGGGTTCATATGAATCCCTGCTCCCTGAACTTCTTCCTCAACGTTTGGGAAATTATCACCCATATTCAACCCAAGTTCGTGCAAGTCTCTCTCTCTCTCTTCTAGCTCGAGTGTTGACTCGTTCTAGTCTTCGTATGTCAGAACCAACTCAACCAAGTTTGTTGTCCTTGGCTTCTCAGGTTCATACACCTTCAAGAAGAGAAAGAATAGAACACGGTTAGATGGTACGAAAAATAAAAAAAAAATTTAGACTCGGTAGAATCAAATCCTAATGGCTATTCTATTGCCTTCCCGGCAACGGCGCCAAATTGATTGCAAGAGTTTTCTACCTCTTGTGCACAATTAAACCTATTGTGCTCTAATACCTCAATCCTAAAGGTATGTCGTATGTAGCACTAAGGTATCGAATCCACATGAAAGGAAGATAACAACACTAGGAATGCAAGAAATAAGTCGAGCTAAACAGATTGATGTTTTGGTTTTATGTTTTGTTGTCTAATGTTAAAGTAAAATGAATGACAACATAGAAAATAAAGCAAAACTATAACGCAAGTCAAACAGATTTATAATATAAATATTGTGACATAACAAGTATAAAACTAGAAAGCTACAGTAATGATAAACATACAAATATAGAAACATAAAACTAAGAATAAATGAAGCAAAGAAGTCAAACTGAAATAAAGCTAACAAGCAGCGCAAACTAACAACTTAAGCGGTTAATTCAAATGCTAAAATATGGACGGTTGGAATGGCAAACAATAAAGAATGAATGATGCTTCAATGAATGACAATTTCAACAAATGACTATGTTTCAACTTATGGCATGAATCACTTAACTAGATTAGTCCACTCCCGTGGTACTAATCCTTTTATAAATCTATTAAGAAGCTAGACTTCCGAATGCTCAAAACCAATTCATAAACAAATGAACACAAACTCATATTAGCCATCAAATCCTCCTTAGAACTCAACTCCCGTTGGTTAAGGAATGGATATGCACACATAGATAGGGCGATGATTCTCAACACCTTTCGGGTGAGAATCAATCATAAATCTAGAAAACTCTCTTTCGAAGCTCATTTCTAGCCTTAAGAATAATCTATATGTGAAGATAAACAATAATCAAACACCAAACATCACAAATCAAGCATCAAACATCCTAAATCTTCCAAACCAACCATCCAAAAGAAGTCTACTCACACATGTTCAAATGACAAAAAATAACCGAACAGATGATAGATAATGAAGACATAATTGAATTATATAAAAATATTTGACAAATCTTCAATACATATGAGTAGATCTAAGTTTTAAAACCATAAAAATATGAAAACTAGAGAGAGAATGAAGGAGAAGACTTCAGGTTGCAGAGAAAGCGCATTTTTTTTTTTTTTTTGAAGACATAAAATCTACAATGCTATCAAAACACACAACTCAAAATATAAAACAAAAATCAAAACAAAATGCCTCTCCCCCAGACTTGCTTCACATCGATGGTGTGAAAACAAATCCAAAAGATGATGTTGGACAAACTAAAAGAAAGAAAATGATTAATTAGAAATACCTGGTGGGTTGCCTCCCACAAAGCGCTTGGTTAAGGTCTATAGCTTGACCATAGTGAGGTGTGAGACGTTAATCATGAGAATCAAAAGGTTGAGCCAATGGACCTTTTGTCCTTCTCTTGTTAGCACAAAAAATGATACGTACCAAGTAACACACAATTGTCCATGGTAAGTAGATAAAATTCACATTAAGAAAATTACTACAAATGTAGCATATGCTTTGAAATATTCCTTAATGGTTGAATGCTCATGAGGTTCAAATGCATTTGGAGGAAAGATATAAAGTCAATTTCTTGTTTAAACGAGGTTTTAACAAAATAATCTACTTCATCCCCATTAAACTCATATAACACAATATCTCCATCCATATAATCAACCTCTTGATCTTCAATATCATGTAAAATTTTATCAATATCAATCACAACTCCTAGGTGAGAATCTTCAAGAAGAGGTCTAGATATTTCAAGCATTGAAAACTTACACTCGAGATCATGAACATTCAAAGCATAATGATATTCAATATCAAAACATATTTCATGGTAATCCCTAGCAAGTTTTGCTGCTCTTAAATTATCTAGTCGTTGAGACTCACTTATCAAGTCATAGCATTCATCAATGATGATGGGAGTATGCAAACTAGAAGTCACATTTTCAATGCATGACATATGAATATCCTCAACATCATGAATTTCAAGGGGTAAAACGTATGTACCTTCTATTTGGCTCGGTGGAACCCAATATATTACCTTGTCAAGCGCGTGAGCTTCATGTATCTCATAGTTAGTGAGTTCCCTTCCTTCACATGATGCTCGCAATGATAAGAGGTTCAACCGGATCACAATCGCTATATCACTCCTTGTTATGTTAGGATTTTCCTTGTAAAGCTCATCCAACTTCACTTTTTGTTCTGGTGTGAGAACACTTTCATCAAATGGTGGCTCCACATATGGCTCATCCTCTTCTTCTTGTGACAATCATTATGTTCCATGGCATTGACTTCTTAGATTCATGCACCTTCAAGAAAGAGAAACAAAACAAAACATAGTTAGATATACGAAAATTAAAAGTTTAGACTCGGTAAGAATCCAAATCCTAATGGCTATTCTATTGCCTTCCCCGGCAACGGCGCCAAATTGATTGCAAGAGTTTTCTACGCTCTTGTGCACAATTAAACCTATTGTGCTCTAATACCTCAATCCTAAACGTATGTCGTATGTAGCACTTAACGTATCGAATCCACAGGGAAGGAAAGATAACAACACTAGGAATGCAAGAAACTAATCGAGCTAAACGATTGATGTTTTTGGTTTATGGTTTTTATGTTGTAAATGTAAAATGAAACTAAATAAGAAACTAAATTCTTAATTACTAACAAGTAAATCAGACTTAAAAAATTAGAAAACATAAACGAAATGCAAGAAACATAAAACGCAAGTGCAAACTGAAATGAAGCTAACAATGCAGCGCAAACTAACAACTTAAGCGGTTTAATTCAAATGCTAAAAGTATGGACGGTTGGAATGGCAAACGATAAAGAATGAATGATGCTTCAATGAATGACAATTTCAACAAATGACTATTTTTCAACTTATGGCATGAATCACTTAACTAGATTAGTCCACTCCCGTGGTACTAATCCTTTTATAAATCTATTAAGAAGCTAGACTTCCGAATGCTCAAAACCAATTCATAAACAATGAACACAAACTCATATTAGCCATCAAATCCTCCTTAGAACTCAACTCCCGTTGGCTAAGGAATGGATATGCACACATAGATAGGGCGGATTGATTCTAACACCTTCCGGGTGAGAATCAATCATAAATCTAGAAAACTCTCTTTCGAAGCTCATTTCTAGCCTTAAGAATAATCTATATGTGAAGATAAACAATAATCAAACACCAAACATCACAGATCAAGCATAAAACATCCTAAATCTTCAAAACCAACCATCCAAAAGAAGTCTACTCACACATGTTCAAATGACAAAAATAAACCGAACAAATGATAGATAATGAAGACATAATTGAGATTATATAAAAATATTTGACAAATCTTCAATACATATGAGTAGATCTAAGTTTTAAAAGCATAAAAATATGAAAACTAGAGAGAGAATGAAGGAGAAGACTTCAGGTTGCAGAGAAAATGCGTTTTTCTAGTGGTTGCATGATTTGAGGCTTTTTTAGGTGAGTGGGTGCGCAAGTGGAGAAAGCAGAGAAAAAGTCAAAATTTGGTCGTGAAATTCGGTCATAGACCGATTTTTGGAGGAATTCGGACATGGAATTCGACCTTGGGTCGATTTTTGCTCTACAAATCGGGCATGAAATTCGGTACTGGCCCGATTTTCTGACTTTCTTCTTAGCATTCGTCCATCGACGACTCCGCTTCCCGTCAAAGCTTCGCAACCCTGAAATAAACACAAAAACTCAATAGAATACGATACAAACATCTTATATTATACAAAACACAATTAGAACATGCAAAATGCTCAATTATATAATAAACTCTTAAATATTATACATATGCTATAAAATCACTAATATATACATATAAAAGTATGAAAATATTGTACAAAATAGCGATAATTTACAGGGATATCAATGTCGTATCCATTTGGAGGGAGAAAAAGAAGAAGATCAGAAGATCATTTAAATTTACAAATGCAATCACAAGCCTACCTAGTTTCTTACCGTTAGTTACAAATTTCTGGAACTCTACGGATGGTCTTTTTCACTCCACCTTAGCCATGTTTCGTCTCTCTAAAAAGCTCAAGAATCTAAAGACTGAATTACGCAAGCTTAGCAGGGACAAGTTAGGTGATCTCTCGGTGAGAATAAAGGAAGCATTTCAAACACTTTGTGATGCCTAGATACAAAAGCTAAGGTTCCCATCACCAGCAGCTCATGATGCTGAAGCTGCTGCTTATGAAAAGTGGCAAAGAGTAGCTGATCTAGAGGAGAAGTACCTTCGACAAAAATCAAAACTGCATTGGTTAAAAGTGGGAGATGGATACAACCGTTATTTTCATCAAGCTGCAAAAAACAGAGAAATTAGAAATAGTTTCAAAGATTGCTATCACACAAAAAGATTTAAAAGAAGAGGCTGAGGTATTTTTCAAGGACTTTTTAACTCATAATGTTTCAGATTAGGAGGATATTTCAAGGGACTTTCTTCGTGAATTGATGGGATTTGAGTGTATCCAACAGGCCGTAGAAGATTTATGTAGGCCGGTCTGAGGAGAGGAGTTGAGGTCTGTTCTAATCTCAATGCCGGGAAACAAAGCCCCAAGCCCTGATGGTTATAACATTGAGTTCTTCATGGAAGCTTGGTTAGTAGTGGGAAACGACGTTGTCATTGCAGTTCAATATTTTTTGATAAAGGCTTTTGCCTAAGGGAGTAAATTCAACTATACTGGCTCTTATCCCGAAGAAAAGTGTCTCCACATAGATGAAATTTTATAGGCCAATAGATTGCTGCAATGTTTTATACAAGGTGATTTCGAAAATACTTGCAGATCGGTTAAAAACACTTCTCCCACAGTTTATTGCGTCTAATCAATCAGCTTTTGTAAGGGGTTGTTTATTCATGGAAAATGTGTTGCTAGCTTCTTACCTGGTGAAGAACTATCATAAGGAGACACTCTCATGCCCTTGCTCTTTGAAAATAAACATATCAAAGGCTTTTGACTCGATTCAATAGTCGTTCTAGCTCTCTACTCTCTCGACAATGAAACAACCAGATAAATTCATCCATTGGATAAAACTTTGTATCACTCATCCAAATTTTGAAGGAAGAGATCGACGATCCCAAGCAGCCTCATTCTCAGTCCAAGTGAACAGCGAGCCAGCGGGTTTCTTTCGTAGCGAAAGGGATCTTCGTTAGGTTTGTTCTCTCTTGCCAAATCTCATCGTAATAAGTATGAATGTGATCTCCAAATGGCTATACAAAACAGCTCAGGAACATAAGTTTGGGTATCACCCTTTGTGTCAGCACTTGCAGCTCACACATCTTTGTTTTGCGGATGATCTGCTTGTATTCACAGACGGTCAGAAGTGTTCTATAGAAGTTATTCTACGGATATACAAGGGTTTCGCCTATGTTTCTGGTCTCAACATTAGTCTTAAAAAAATCAACCATTTATATGGCAGGAGTTCTTGAAACAGCTAGGGAGGAGATACTTGGTCAATTCCCATTTGATTCAGGAAGGCTCCCGATGCGATACTTAGGCCTTCCTCTTCTTACTAAACAGATGAATTGTAACATCCCGGTTTCAAGAATATGGTGGTGCATGCAGAGAGGTTTAAAAGAATTGATCTGGTCACTTATGTCACCAAAGTGTACTTATCTTTTTGGTCAAACATCCCGAGAGAACTCCAAAGTTAAGCGTGTTTGAGTTGGAGCAATTTCAGGATGGGTGACCTCCCAGGAAGTGATTGTCGGAACCGTGCGAGTGAGGACAAAACAAAGGGAAAGATCACGTGGTGATTTGTAGGGTTGGTAACACGTCTTTAAAGCCTCCCGGACGTAGCAGATCGGCCATCGAACGAGGGTGGGCCCATTGGGCGAGAGAGAACGTGGGCCCATTAGAGGTGCTGGTCGGAGCGTTATAAGTGGTATTAGAGCCGAACTCAGACGAGTGTGGAGTCAGGATGGCTCACACTGTTGGGGGTAATAGTATGGTGCTCAACGAGGACGTTGCGGTCTGTTAGTGGGGGTGATTGTAACATCCCATTTTCAGGAATGGTGGTGCATGCAGAGAGGTTTAAAATAATTGATTTCGCCACCTATTTCACCAAAGTGTACTTATCTTTTCGATCAAACATCCCGAGAGAACTCCAAGTTAAGCGTGCTTGAGTTGGAGCAATTTCAGGATGGGTGACTTCCCGGGAAGTGATTGTCAGAACCGTGCGAGTGAGGACAAAACACAGAAAAATTTCACGTCTTTAAAGCCTCTCGGACGTGGGTCCATTGAGGTGGCGGTTGGGGCGTTACATGAATGCTCATTATTATGCTCCACTACTCGAGAAAATTTGGATAAGGATTAGTTGCTGGACGGCTAGGTATCTATCTTTTGCAGGCCATCTTCAATTGATAGGGTCAGTTCTTCACAGCCTCATCAACTTTTGGACCTTGGCTTATCGCTTACCAAAAGTGTGTATATATGAAATAGAGAAACTATGCTCTGCTTTCCTTTGGTTAGTTTGGTCCCGACTTGAATCCAAAGAAAGCAAAAGTGGCATGTGCGGAGGTTTGCAAACCAAAGGAGGAGGGTGGCTTAGGTGTGAAATCAATTGCAGAGGTGAACAAGGTGAGTTGTCTAAAGCTAATTTGGCGGTTGCTATCATCACACTCATCCTTATCGGTAAATTGGATCCAACGATACATTATATGCAAAGGCTCGTTTTGGACTACAAATAACTCCTACTCTTTAGGCTCTTGGATGTGGAAAAAATTCTTACGTATCAGGAGGCTACGAGATCCTTTGTAAAAGTTCATATTCGCAGTAGGAGAGTTGGCTTCCTTTTGGCACGACTCATGGTCACAACAAGGTCGTCTAATGGAGATTACAGACCCATGTGGTTGTATTGCTTTGGGAATCCCAACTGATACTACCATTGAAAATGTTCCAAGAAACCATAGAAGAAAGACGCATAGAAACACTGTTCTTAATCAGGTGAAGGTCCTAATTGAAGCAGAGCAGCAAAAGGATAGAGATCAAGGTGATAATGTTATCTTGTGGAAACATAAGGCTGATACTTTCAAAGCAGAGTTCAGCACTCACGCGACTTGGAACTTGATTCGACAGGCCAGTCGTACACAACAGTGGTGGGGAGAAATATGGTTCCATGTCTCCACCCCCAAAGTATACGCTAATAGCATGGCTAGCAGCACAAAACAGGTTGGCCACATGAGATAAATTACTTAAATGGTACTCGCGTGCAAAATCTGTTTGTACATTTTGTAATGCTTCGACTGAATCCAGGAACCATTTCTTCTTCATCTGCAAATTCACAAATGTGACATGGAAAAATCTAACGCAACATCTACAAGATCAAGGGTACACGAAAAACTGGGATCATATTGTTGAGCAGCTACTCATCTCGTCACGAAATAATATCAAACTTTGGCTACTTCAGTACGTATTCCAAACTGCTATACACATGATATGGGGCGAGAGGAACAAGTGAAAGCATGGGGAAGAACTACGGAACTAAAATGTAACGTCCCTACCGCTACCTTTGATGGGCCTCTTGTCCGCTCTTGGCCTCTTGGGCCCATCCTCTTCTGACGGCCGGTCCGCTACATCCAGGAGGTTTTAAAGACTTGTTACCGACCCTACAAATCACCACATGATCTTTCTCCGTGTTTTTTTCTCACTCGCACGGTACCGGAAATCACTTACTGGAAGGTCACCCATCCTAAAATTGCTCCAAATCAAGCAGGCTTAACTCTGGAGTTCTCTTGGGGTGTTTGATCGAAAGATAAATGCACTTTAGTTACATAGGTGACCAAATCAATTCTTTTAAACCTCACCACATGCACCACCATATTCTTGAAACCAGAATGGTACAACAAAGTTGTTAATCCACATCATTGACAAGCAAATTTGAAACAGACTAAACACCTTACAAGCTATGGGAGACAAAAGGTATACAAAAGGCATGGAGGCTTGGTTTGCTTAAAATTCTTGTTAGATTTGTTGTAAAAAATTCTTTTTGGTGTTGAATAAATTTTACATTCGATTCGAAATATATATATATTTCTAACACCTAAACTTAATGAAAAAAAATATATAGAGTGTTTTAGTTTATACCATTTAACCACAACTCCTAATAGTAGAGAGAAACTAGACTATACTCACCAATAGTGCCAAAAATACTCACTTGAATTTTCTTCTTTAGATATGCATTTAGTAATACTTTCTTCATAGATTTGGTATTTATAATGTTTTCTGTTTGAAAAATTTAGAGATTTTATGGATAATCGTCAAAAATATACACAACTAGTAATGAAATTAGAGATGAGAGCATTTTCATTCATGGGGAAGGTGCAAGACAAAGTACTTTTAAGTTTTAACTATAAATTTACTAATTTTTGCATTTAAGTTATTAGAACAAAAATTAATGACATTTTTTAGTTTCCATCTTACATGTAAATAAAACATAGACGATCAAACCAAAAGGTCGCATAAAATCCTATCAATGTTACACATTCTTTCAAACATTAAATTGCGTGACACAACATAAGCCGGCATCTTCGGTCCTTCAAGATAAGCTTCGCACATAGATATTGATATGCTCAAATATAATACCCTAAAAGTACCGAAGCAGTAGCTGCAGTATGTTAGGGGTCGAACCACAAAGACTCAAGAATTCACTCAATAGATATTAAGACTCGAATTAAGCTAAGTAAAATAAATGTAATTAAAAACAGCAATAGTAAACGATTAAGAGTAGTTGTAAAATCAATGGAGGAAAACGCTAAGCCTAGGGAAATTCGCAGGTAAACCAGAATTGAAGATCAAATAGAATGTCAGGAGGATATTAAGCACTGTTCTTGAACTTGAAACACAAATGTAAAATCAACCAACCGTCGCTGCGAAGATTATCTATGTCTCAACCTAGAATTCCAAATTTCTTTGCAAATCCTATGAATTCAAACAAGCATAAATGATCAGGTTCAATTGTTCACAAAATCCTAAACCAAATTTCTTTGCGAATAGGTCTTTTGCTCATCTAACACTAGTTCAAGCAATCAATCACACTTTTGTGTCAATCAAACAACCTAAGATCAGATTCTAGGTCATGAAGCTAGAATAAGCAGTAATCACAAGTTTAGATGAAGAACTCTATTGAATTTCTCCTATCAATTCAGATCAACCTAACAATTCATCAAACACCTTTGAATAACCCTAAAACTAACAGGGAATCTACTTAGACATGATCAATGAAACAGAAATCATAATTGAATAGAATTGCATAGAATAAATCAAGAGTAAACAAGGGTTCAAAATTATCTCACACTAAAACCCGGAACCGATCTCTCTCAAAGTATTCAGAATAATAATTAAAAGCTTGTCTCTCAAAGTGGATGAAAAAACCTAATTATAATGCTAAAACACGTTCTGGGCTTAATTGTAAATAATAAGATCTTCTGGACCAAGTTGCAGAATCTTCAGACTTGTAAAATCACGTGTTTCCTTTTCCTGCAGTCGGTGTCGGTCGATACTGGGTCGGTGTCGGTCGATACTGGATCGGTGTCGGTTGATACTGGGTCGGTGTCGGTCGACACCACGACTCTGTGCTCGCCAGACTGGACTGTCTTCACAAAAACAGGCATAACTTTTGATCGCACCGTTAGTATGGCCTCAAACCACTTCCAAATGAAAGCTAATCCATTGATCTATCTTGTATCCAAATTAGAGCTCAATCCAACGGTGAGAAATTATTCAAAGGATGCCAAAAAGCTCCAGAATGCTCCAAACGTGCCAAAACCTGAAAAGACTTAAAAAGACTACAAAAACACTAGAAGGACAACAAGACATGTATCATGGCTTAAAACGGGTAAAAACCATGATATATCAGATATACTATGGAAGGCTCTAAAAGCTGCCTTAGATGCCAACAAGTATGCCTTGGAGCTCGCAAACCCTTTAGCTTCATTGATTGCTTTCGTGGATAATTCATATTCTTTAATTCACGCAAGATCTATATGCGATCTTGAGCTTTGGATCGGTCGTGGTTTTCTCTAAGCCTCTAATCATATCTAGGTTTTTATAGCCCAACACTTCTGTCTTTGGAAAGACCATATTGACAAGACCTTGCAGGTCAACGGTGAACGTTTTTGGGTCAGAGGTTAGCCAAGAGATGCAGAAGTGCTTGTAAATTGTCGGTTTTGAGCATAGTTGTTCAACTAATGCTTTTGTGACTTTATCATGCGGAGAAAAAGATGAAGACAAAGGGGTGATTGATAGAATAACGAGAACAATAATTGAAAATACGTTTATTGTGACACAAGAAAATGCCATTGTCTTGGATGCGGAAGAATAATTGTGTGTTTTCTTAGATGTGGGAGTTATACAGAAGAGACTTTTCTCTCTAATTAGGATGTCTACATTATCAATAAAAATAATCACCTTAATTAAGTAACAAATCCTATATCTATGGAGTATCAGAGGACATCCGCAAATTCTCTTCCTTTTTCGGTCTATTTCTTTCTCTTATATTCTACATTTGAATAATTCTAAAGCAGACAGTCTAGCCATATCGAAACTTGTATCGCTTCTTCGTTAATAAAATCATTTGTTAGTGACAAACAAAAAAGAGTTTTACAAAATACTCTAAAGTTTTGTAACAAAATTAGACGTCTATTTGAAAAACAAATAGAAATCAAATAAAAAGGAAAATTATCTTAGATTTTTTTCCTTTTTAATAGAGTAGCCTAAAATGTATGCCCTAAGAGAGTAATCACGATACTTAAGAGATTTGTTTTTTTAATTTGTTAAAGACGAAAGTTAAGAGAGTTTATGAAGAGTCATTAGAAACTTATAAAACCTATAAGTTTGCATGCTAAAAACTTATAAAATAGCCCAAAACATATTACATACTAGTGGAGGTCTTACGCGTTGCGTGAGTTTAAAGTAATATAGTAAATTATGCAACATTATATAACTAAATATATATCAAAATGATTAATCTATGTAGTTGTCATTTGCGCATTCCACTGCTGTCACATGGTATCTTATTTATACGTTTCATGTGTTTGTCCCGTTATAAAACTTAAAACCAAATTCTAAATTACATTAAGTATGATTCTCTTCAAGAATTAAAACAAATTATATTGTATTAACTTATGGTCAAAGTGTATTAATTGATTTTAAAAATGAGAAATTATTGTCTTTATATATGTTTTTTTAGAAATGAGAATATCATGTGATACAATATATAAATAGTGTGAAGACACATGTCAACAAACATCTTTTATATTTTTTCCTACAAATTAATATAAGAGTATTAGAAAAAAAAAATCTGAGTAAATAATCATAATCTTTATGAATATATTAGAACTAAGTTATGTTAATTGAAAAAAATGTCACTGATAACTTACACATGCTCAAAAAAAATGTAGATACGAATAATAAAAATTAAATAGATTGTATTAAACAAAAAAAATCCTAAACAAAATTATCCTTGATAGGAAAAAAATAATCTAAAATTTGGAGTTGAACTGGTTTCAAAATTAAAAATAAACAAGTTGTTTTCAGATTTGGAATAAAATTTACATGAATCCTATTCAAAAATAGAACTTACACTACAAGAAAACTAGTGAATTCCTACGAAATTTCCTACGAAAAGTTTGGTAGGAAATATTTCCTACCATTAACCTACGATATTTTGATGAAAATATGAACTCGTAGGAAATTGGTAGAAAATTTCCTACGGAAAAAAAATCGTGAGAAAATGGTAGGAAAGTTTTTACTAATTTCCTACAACACAAATGTTTGTAGGAAGCATGGTAGGAAAATGGAAGGAAATCGATAGGAAAATACTTACCGTGAGTATGGTAGGAATTTCGTAGGAAACAATCCTACCATTTTTCTACGAGAAATGTTCGTAGGAAAAATTCCTACCATTTTCCTACGAAATGAAATCTGAATGCTTGTTGTAAATATTTCGTAGGAAAATATCCTACCATTTTTCTACGTTAAAAGTTCGTAGGAAAAAATCATACCATTTTCCTACAAAATCTACAATTTTCCTACAAAATGAAATGTAAAAAGTCTAAAGTACCCTTTTATAATTTTAAGAATTAGACACAAACTTTCGCAAACCTTATCAAGTCGTTGCTCGAGCCCACGCCTCCGACAAAACAAGAGACGAGATTTCTAGGTTTCTACTCGAACCAGATCTCTTCATCGTCTTCTTCGCCAGATTTTCGCTGGATTTCTTTTCGGATCTCTCTCCGGAGTGTTTCAGGTTTGTCTCTCTCGCCCTCTCTCTCTGTCTGTCTCTCTCTCTCTCACAGTGTTATATATGCTTCATAGTTTTTGTCTTCCTTCTTCTTCAGCTGTGTCGACATTGTTGCTGCAATGAAGCTTTTTCATACCGGTAAGCTAACCATCCTCAATTTTATTTTACATTTGTTTTGGGGTTAGGTTAGATCTCAGAATTGGAATCAATATTGAATAGCCCATTGTTTCTTTAGCTCCCAATGTTAAAAGTCCTCAGTTTCTTTAGCTCTCATTAGTTTTTTCTCATTGAAATGTTTGGTATTGTTGAATTTTCGGAAAGATTGAAACTTTTTTTGGTAACATTGATGGGTTTTGTCTTGTTTCATTATGTTAAGCTGATTGAAATCCAAGGCATTGGATGTAGATAAAAGCCAGGTTCCCATCGGTTTTCATGATTGTTTGATGTATATGTGTGCCTTTCTTAATTTTTAGTTATGCTACTCCACTATCTGAACATCGATTCGTTATCCTTAATTAGGCTAAAGAATAGCTTAGTTAGGAGTTTATGTTATCTTGTTAAGGTAAAGAGGCTTATATTCAATTCATAAAAGGTGAAATCCATCTTGTAACGTGTGTGTTTGTTCACACTTGTGTGTATGTGTGCCTGGTTTGGTTTGTTTGCTATGTTTTTATATGTAAGCATGTGTTTCTATCTAGTGGTCGTGTTTGTATATCTGTTGTAGTTTGGATAACNTCTGATTGAAATCCAAGGCATTGGATGTAGATAAAAGCCAGGTTCCCATCGGTTTTCATGATTGTTTGATGTATATGTGTGCCTTTCTTAATTTTTAGTTATGCTACTCCACTTTCTGAACATCGATTTGTTATCCTTAATTAGGCTAAAGAATAGCTTAGTTAGGAGTTTATGTTATCTTGTTAAGGTAAAGAGGCTTATATTCAATTCATAAAAGGTGAAATCCATCTTGTAACGTGTGTGTTTGTTCACACTTGTGTGTATGTGTGCCTGGTTTGGTTTGTTTGCTATGTTTTTATATGTAAGCATGTGTTTCTATCTAGTGGTCGTGTTTGTATATCTGTTGTAGTTTGGATAACAAATTTCATGATTTCTTCACATATCTCCTCTATTTATAATCTCGTAACGTTATACAAATTCCTCTTGTTAAGAAGAAAAACACCTTTGGAACATGTGGTAGAATCTTGCATAAGTGTCTTCAAATAGTTTGGTTAGTTTTGCATTATGTACAAGATGAAACCTGCGTATCATGTGTCTTTAAGTTGACTTATCTTTTCTGACCTCATTTGATAAGATCTAAAAGTTTAAATTGAATCCTTGTTTTAATTGTTTCAGGTTTTGTCTTCCCATTGCATATCATGAAAGGGCATCATCTATTGTCATCTCTGGACCGACATTATTCGACCAAGGTAACGAAATTGTGTTTATCATCTGTGTTTTGGTTGTTATACTGAGAATGGTTGTTAAGGATTCACATGTCCTATTCGAACATGCATCATGCAAGGCTTTATGCTCTGACAAGAAAAATAGTTGTTCTTCATTTGTTAGAGGTTTTAGAAGATATTCTTACATCGAAACTGATTTGGAAAATTAATACTGAAATGCTAATTCCAGTTTTATCTTTACCTGTGTTGTATTCTTCCAGAGGTCAGGGCCACCCCACAAGGAAACTCTACCCCATATTTTGGACCATCTCAGAAACTTGATTTTGAGCTTGAAATGGTAAGCATCTGATGCCTCAGTAATGTGGATTTGCTTAAGAATGATTCAGTTGATGCTATTTGGTGTTAGTTAAGCATAACACCATTGACACATCTCTCTTTTACCACATGATATTCAGGCTGCTGTGGTTGGTCCAAGAAATGAATTAGGAAAGCTTATTGACGTGAATAATGCAGCCGATCATATATTTGGTCTAGTACTGATGATTGACTGGAGTGGTACTTTCTTAACTGTAGTATTTCGTACTAGTTTGATTTCTTTTTTGCTGTTTTAGGGTCGTGGAACATAGTTTAAGGATATTCAAAATGGTATGTAATTTAGGAGCACATATGTTGTCATTTGATTTTTACCTTAATAGATTTAGAGTTTGTTCCCTTTTAGTTGTGTTGTACGATTGATTTTAAACATTTAGTTTATTTGTTCTGTAAAATAATTTGATTATATATATATATTATTATATTTGGATTAATAGTAATGATTATTGTCTAATTTTTAATTGAATATTCGAAATTAATATAATTATTGAAATCAGATAATTTAATTAATTTTTTATTAAATTCGTAGGAAAATGGTAGGAAATTTTTTTTTACCAAAATAATGGTAGGAAAATGGTAATATTTTTTTGGTAAGAAAATGGTAGGAAATATTTTCCTACGAATATTTTGGTAGGAAATCGATCAAAATTTCTTTCCATTTTCCTATCAACACTTCCTACGAAATTTCTTACCAATTTATTTTCGTCGGAAATTTTCTACGAAATTCCTACGATTTTCGATTTCCTACGGGATATTTTCTACGAACAAGTTTCTTACCGTTTTCCTACGATATTAGCCGTAGGAAATCGAATTTTTCTTGTAGTGTTAGCTAAATAAACTGAACACAATTAAAAGTACGTCTCTTACGATTTATTTTGAATGAGGCGAAAAAATGCAATCGCATTGCCTCATTCTCATACATTTGCTTCTTTAGACATTAAAATCTCAATAAAAATAGATTTGATGAAAGTTCCAACATCATTTTTTTATATGCTTGCTCCTTTTTTTTCTGCAAATCATTCACGATTTATGTACAAGTGAGTCAAAGAAGAGAAAGATTAAGGATATACTTTAATTTAGCAAAACAATCATAGACATTGGCAACAAAAGAGAACGCTTGTATTGCCATGCTTAAGGGATTAACACAAACTTTCCTTTCTAAGAGCTTGCTCAATGTATCTCTATGTACCTGAACCATTACACAAAACAAAAAAGTTGTTTCCTTCTATCCTACGTATAAAGGGAAAGTAAAGTATGTTATGTACCTGCAATTGTTGTGCATAAGATATGTAATCAAATGGTATGAGTGGCTCATCAGCCAAGAGAATTCTTGAAAGTCCCCAAATTCCTGCCACTGAGAAACATATAAAGCAAATAAGAGGGTTAATTATCTTCATACCATCTATGAAAACATGAGCATCAACTAAAAACAAAGAGAAGATCGTAAGAGAGTAAAAAATTAATAAACTTTAATGGCAACACGGCGATGAAATGTATCTGCATTGTGGATCATCCAATCATAGGAGTCAAATGCAGTGTGATAGACATGATAATCTAAAACTCACAAGATAAACGACATATATTATTGACATTACTTAAATTAGAACATCATATTCTGATTTTTAAACATAACATTTTTCATGTAGTCAGAAACTCGGAATAATTACTTGCTCCATAGTGCATGTCTATAGACGGTATCCTAGCATGGTGAAGAAAATCGGAAAATCATATTGAACTATCACTACAAGAAAACACAGGTAAAACCGACGGCCAAACCGACGGTTTACAGTTCCGTCGGTTTTTAGCGACGGATTACGCACGGAAAACCGACGATTTTGCTGTCGTCATACTCGGTAATTCGTCGGTTTATACTGAAGGTTTTTTACCCGTCGGTAAAAATAGACAGAAAACCGACGGCTTTGATAACGGTCATATTCCCGTCAGTTTTCCGTCGGTTAATTGTTTACGTTAATATAACCATTGAAGAGCCGTTTGAATTCAGAAAAACAGACAGAAAACCGACGGTCGCGCACTTATAAATATGAAACCACGCTCATTCTCACCAACACATTACCCATTCTTTTGATTCCTCTTATTGTAAAGAAATTACAAAAAAAAAATCAAAGCCATGTCTTCTTCAAATTATTTTCGATCGTGGATGGACGAGCCAATGATGGATCCGTAGTCGAACTTATTAAACGATGATTATGCACGAGGTGTAGGAGAATTCATGAAATTGGCATGTAAGCAACCATCCGCGCAACAAACCCGT
Source organism: Crucihimalaya himalaica (assembly GCA_004349715.1). Classification (NCBI taxonomy): domain Eukaryota; kingdom Viridiplantae; phylum Streptophyta; class Magnoliopsida; order Brassicales; family Brassicaceae; genus Crucihimalaya; species Crucihimalaya himalaica. Next base: position 342,224 of record SMJT01000105.1, on the reverse strand, counting down.
AAGTTTAAATGTCCAAGTTCTGTATGCCACAATTCGCGTAATATTAGGATTGATTTAGTGTGGAATCACCTGTATCGAAATGGATTTACTCCTGGTTATAAGGTTTGGTATCTCCATGGGGAAACACCTTCTTCTAGTAGTAGTAGGCAACCTTATATTGTGGATAGGGTAGAGGAACATAGAACGGAAGTAGATTTTGGTGGAGGTACTGTTCAGATGGTTAATGATGTGTATAGAGAAAATATAGTGGAAGCAGGCGAACCGTCTTTAGAAAGGGCAGAAGAACCTAATTTAGAAACTCGACAGTTTTTTGATATGTTAGATGCAGCAAAACAATCTCTATACATGCATCGGATGCAGAGACGGTCACTCCCCTTTATCCTCTGCCAGTAGATTGATGACCATAAATACGGATTTTAATTTGGCAGAAGATTGTGTGTATGCGATAGCAGATTTTGTTAAAGATTTTTTGCCTTAGGATAATCTGTTTCCAGCATCATACTATGAGATTCAAAAATTAGTTGCTGGTCTTGGGCTACCATATCAGATGATTGATGTATACATCGACAATTGTATGATATAATGGAGAGAGGATGAAAACCGGAGAAAGTGTAAATGGTGAAGGAAACCACGATTTCAAGAAACTAGTGGGCGAGCTCGGGTACCATATAAGAGGATGTAGTATTTACTGTTAACAGACAGGTTGAAGAGGTTATATCAATCTGAGCGGACAGCAGAGGCAATGAGATAGCATGCAGAGCACATAACAGAAGAAGAGATTACACATCCTTCGGATGCAGAAGCATGGAAATATTTTTAGAGAGTGTATCCTGATTTGGCATATGAGCGAAAGGAATATATATCTTGGATTATCTACTGATGGATTCAATCCGTTTGGGAAGCATGGAAGACAATATTCTTTGTGGCCAGTAATAGTAACACCTTACAACTTGCCGTCATCGTTGTGTATGCGTCGTGAGTTTTTATTTCTCACAGTTCTAGTTCCTGGTCTAGAACATCCAAAGAGATCCCTTGACGTGTTTCTCCAGCCTTTGATTTATGAGCTCCAAATGTTATGGGAACACGGTGTTCAAGCATATGGTGTATCAACCCATCAAAATTTTCAGATGCGTGCGGTACTTATGTGGATTATAAGCGATTTTCCAGCACGTGGTATGTTATCAAGGTGGACAACTCATGGACGTTTATCATGTCCATATTCTCAAGATAACACGGATGCATTCCCATTGAGGAACGGGCGAACGACATGTTGATTTGATTGTCACAAAAGATTTCTACCTCCAAACCATCTGTATCGCCGTACAAAGAATTTGTTTAAAAAGAATTTGAAAGTTTTTGATGCTCCACCTCCCGAGGTAGATGGTTCAGATATTATGATGCAGTTGCGAAATTTTGGAGCACCAAGGACTCCTGACGTGGGTGGTAATGGGCATTATCCTGTTGACGGTGCTGGAACATATCACAATTGGCATAAGAAGAGCATTTTTTGAGATTTACCGTATTGGATAGACTATTTGTTGCGGCACAATCTTACTGTCACGCACATTGAAAAGAATTTTTTTTATAACATCATGAACACAATCCTAAACATCCAAGGGAAGACAAAGGACAATTTAAAGTCTAGACTAGACTTGGCGGATATTTGCTCTCGCCCTGAGCTTGAAGTAATGCGTAATGGGAGATGTTCGATTCCTGTGTATCGCTTAAATGCGCCATCTAAAGAAGCGTTCTTCGACTGGATTATCCAAAGCGTGAAGTTCCCAGATTGTTACGCATCAAATTTGCGTAATTGCGTAGACGTTGGAGAAGGGAAGTTTATTGGAATGAAGAGTCATGATTGTCACCTTATGATGCAACGCCTCCTTCCATTTGCGTTTACACATCTTTTTCCAGAAATGTTCACGAAGCTATTGCAGGTACATTTGATAATTCAAAAAAAAAATTCCGTCGATTTTGTTATATATATATATATATATATATATTCTAATAATTATTTATTTTAAATATGTATACAGGAGTTGGTGCTTTCTTTTGAGATATATGCACGAGATCATTAACAGTTAATGCTATCCGCAATTTGGAAACAAATATCCCCATGATCTTATGTAACCTCGAGAAGATATTTCCACCGCCATTTTTCGATGTTATGGAACATCTACCAATTCACCTCCAGCGAGAAGCAGGATTAGGAGGCCCAGTTCAATATCGGTAGATGTATCCTTTTGAGCGGTATATGTCTCATTTGAAAAAGAAGGTTAAAAATTTAAGCAAAGTCGAGGGATCTATTGTGGCGCAGAGCATCAACGAAGAAACTTCAAATTTTGCCGAATATTATTTTCCATCCGAGGTCCGAACGAAGAGTCGTCGACCTTCTCGACATGATGATGGGACAGAGCGACCAAGTTATCCTGTGTATGGTCCTAACTTGTTTATACAAATAGGTCGCTTAAGTGGAAATGGGAAATCTCAGAAATTAACTGAGCAGGAATATTTGCATTTGCATATGTGTATTCTCAACAATTGTCAGGTTCTTCAAGAATATGAAAGGTAAGAAATGTTTAATTTTTTTTTATTTTTATAAATTATTTATATGAAAATTTTATTTTGTAATAACATTTTTTTCTATTTGATATAGGATTTACATGGCCATAATACGTTCATATTACTCATACTATACTGAAGAACAACTCGAGTTGGAATAACAATGAAATTTTGCTAGTTGGCTCAAATATTACGATGATGCTTTTTAAATAATATTAATTAATTAATTTAAATAATTATGTATATATATAATTATGTATATAATTAATTTAAATAATATTAATATAAATTTAATATAATAAAATTACTAACGATGATGCTTTTTTCCCACAAGTTTCCGATGAGAGTTCGAAAGGTCAATCATTTCCGACATAGTTATTGGTGTTTGTCAACGGCCCTAACTACAATCTCAAGTCTTATCCAAGATATTGCACAAGGGGATACGCATTTCGGATTCATGAAGAGGGATCAAGGAGGGCAACGGTGGATTACGGTATCTCTTCTCAGGCTGGAGATGTTGTGTATTATGGTGTTTTTAGAGAGATTTTAGAAGTTCGCTATCCAGGCATGGTTAACCTAAGATGCATTGTTTTCCTCTGCGATTGGTACAATCCATTTATTGGTTGTGGTGTTCGTATTGACAAATTCAGTGTTACATCAGTCTATTCAAGCCGAAGACTATTGAAGTATGATCCTTTCTGATGCAAACCTCGGATTCCACCTCGGTGTGACTCACGGATTTCAAAACCTGAAACGTTGGCGGAAGCGTTGAACGTGGTGGTGAAGGATAGTTATGTTGATTCCACAACACCGAGGGTTAGAGAAGACAATCCAAGGGCTCTTCCTTGCGAGGATTGAAGACTCTACACGAAAACCAAGAGTTTGATTCCACAAACTACCTAGAACTCGCAAAAACGTTGATTTGGTTCAAAGACTTTGAAGCAAAAACAAACTTGATTTCTTATTGATAAATTATTTGGTGATTGAAAATGAGAACAAGGGGTGAGCTTATATAGGCTCGAACAAAGAATATCCTCCAACGGTTAGAAAAATGCAAGAAAGAAAACAAAAATATTCAAAAATGAAGAAGGACGCGTTCGAGAATTTCTAGCCGTTGGGACGCGATTCTTCACTGATTGTCGTGGAAGGATCTTGAACATCTTCAAGGAATGGACGTCTGGGATCGTTTCTTCGAGATGGAGGGCCTAGATCGAAAGATGGATGTGCGCTTCTAGAAATAATGTCGAAAAAGGAAAGTTTTCCCTTTGTCGTTTCCACGTGGAATTCGAGATTGGCTACTGTTTTGGGCACTTCAAAACGTCTTGTAGTCTTGGATTGATGTAAGAAAAATGGCAGGAAGTCTTCAGACTTATCAGGTGGATCTTCGGTTTGTCTCTGAGGGTGTTCGTTGCCGGAATGGTCTGTCTCGAGGGTGCGTCGAAGATCTCTGAAATCTTGTCGTGGATTGTGAAGTTTTGCTCGATGGAACCTCATATCTTGAGGTCTTGGACAGTGAATCTTCAAGGGTTTCTCCAAAGAACGGCTGGTTACATCGGTGGTCAGCTCCGGGTGGATTCTAGCGTTTGCGGGTTGATGCTCCTCGTCGTCGGGTGGTTTGGATCGTTCGTCTTCAGAAGTGACTCAATGGATCGTCTGGAAATGGTCACTTTCTTGAGGATTCTTCAAGATGGCACGGTAGAAATCTTCTTCTGGTCGTAGGTTCTGAAGGTTGTCTCGTATCCCCGTGGCCGGTTTGTGGATTCCTCGTGGATTTGCGTAGGGCACCGTGAGGATAGGAGTCGATCTTACATCATCCCCTCCCCCTTGAAAAGGTTTCGACCACGAAACTATATCTCCTGCACCAAGAGAAAGCAAGTTTGCTTTCATGCGATTTTGTGATTCTAAGGTCTTACCTTCGTTAATCTTCGATTTTTCGCTAATTGGGAGATCCGGTGGTTCGGCTTGGATCAGCATGGAATGGTAAGCTCCTCTAGCTGCAGTCAGCTCTAGAGTAGGACATGTCTTGTCACGTCCACTTTTGTTGAAAAATGCTCCTTAGCTCCAAAACCTGAAAATAGAACCTTTGGCGAAGACAAGTGCATTATATCCGTTTCTTGAGGTAAATAATTAACTTGAACAGCAAAGAAGCTAAACCTAGTCGAAGCACATACCTTAGCTTTGGCTTGCATTGTACGAACTTCCTTTTGTTCTAAAGGGGCAAGTGTGAATTTGCGATTGTTGATGCAAAAGGAGTATCGATTGGTGCGGCCATTGTGAGTGACTTCACGATCATATTGCCATGGCCTACCAAGTAACAAATGCCCAGCTTGCATTGTTGCAACATCAAATAGGACTTTGTCGTGATATTCACCGATGGAAAAATGCACCTCGACTTGTTTAGTCACTTCGATTTTCTCATCGTCATTAAGCCATTGAAGCTTATACGGCCTTGGGTGATTGGTGTTTTCCAGTCCTAACTTTTCAACAAGAGAGACACTAGCAATGTTAGTGCATGAACCACTATATATCCACGATCATGTGACATAACTTATCCTTGATGGTGCATCGTGAGTGGAACACGTTGTCTCTTTGCTCGGGTTCATCCACGGTTGGTTGGGCTGAAAGAACCCTGCGAGTGACTAGTAACTCGCCTTGATCCGCATAGACGGTGATTTGGTCATCCATGTTCATTGGCTCCACTTTGTCTTGTGAGTCATATCCGTCGGGTGTGATCACCATGACTCGCTTGTTAGGGCAATCCCTTGCCATATGTCCCCTACCTTGACATTTGAAACAAGTCAGATCTTGTGTCCTTTGAGAGGTAGAAGACTTACCTTGGTCACCACGTTATTCGCTAGACTTGTAGCGTGATTCGATGGCAACGGTCTTTCCTTTGTCTAAGACTTGAGAGGGTGGAACATGAGGTGTTGTTGAGTGGGCCAACGTGTGGTTGCTGGTTCTGGTCCGAGTTGTCGACTTTTTCTTGATATGTTGTTCACGTTGGATGGCAAGATGAACGACTTCTTGTAAGGAGTGATACGGGTGCGTATCCACCTTCCTTTGTATCCGGTCTTGTAGTCCTTCTACAAATTGGGATATGAGAGACTCCTCCGTCTCTTCTAACTCTAGCCGGCTTCTTAGGAGTTCAAATTCTTTGAAGTACTCCTCTACACTTCGTGTTCCTTGAAATAAAGAATGAAACTTCCTTAGTAATTCTTGATGGTAATGTGGAGGTACATACCTTTTGCGAAGTTCAAACTTCATGTCAATCCATCGTGTGATTTGAGGGTATCTAAGCCTCCTCTTTTCAGCTTCTTCTCGATCCCACCACGCCAAAGCATAGTCGGTTAAACTTGCGACAGCTAAAGCGATCTTCTTTGGCTCCGAATATGAGGAGTAGGCAAAGAGATGATCCATTCGACTCTCCCACTCTAAATAGGCGGATGGATCAATCTTTCCAGAAAAGGTGGGTGCGGTGAGCTTCACTTTTGGTGGCAAGCTCCTTTCATCTTCACGGAAACGGTTTCGGTCTCCATGGTTCCTTCGATTCAAAACGTCAAAGGCAGCGTGGATAGGATCTGGTCTGTGACGTTGTGGTTGTGGGTCTGGTGGATCCTCTTCTTGATCAGGATCATAGTTGCCTCTCCGTACAGCTGGTGGCACGTTTCTTATCGGACCGATGGGTGGTTGTTCATTTGGACCCGGTTGCTCTAGTCGGTCTAGCCTTGTTGACACCGCCGTTAGGTTAGCGTTCATGAAAGCTAATGTTATCATGATGGTCTCCAGTGTGATATGGTTCTCGTCTCCCATGGTACCTTGCAAAAGTTCAAACAAGTTCAAGAAATCAGTAGTTATCAGAAGTGACTCGATGGATCGTCTGGAAATGGTCACTTTCTCGAGGATTCTTCAAGATGGCACGGTATAAATCTTCTTCTGGTCGTAGGTTCTGAAGGTTGTCTCGTATCCCCGTGGCCGGTTCGTGGATTCCTCGTGGATTTGCGTGGGGCATCGTGAGGATAGGAGTCGATCTTACATCACTTTCATCCTTGGTTCACAAGCAGATTAGGTATATATTTTGTTTATAATTTAATTAAGTACGTTTTATGCATGATTTTCTTAATTAATGATTAAAACCATTGACTATGATATTTAATATAGGTATGTTACATTCCCTACAAACGAGTCACTGGTAGGACCGACTCTTGGCTGACTGTGACGCTTGTAAAACCAAGAGGAAGGTTATATGGAGTTCCTATCACGATCCTTTGCAACCTACTGGAAGTGGTTTAATGGTTTCTGTTGAGCATTTTCTAGAAGTTACCCTTGTGGTAGATTTCACTTCTTTCACATATGATAGAGTTGATAATGAATCTGAGGAGAATATAGGAGAATTTGAGGATGATTCTGATTCACATCCATCTGATTACTGATCTGACTCAGATAAGATTGTAATCTTGTATTTTTTATATATTTCTTACAATTTTAAGTATTTTCATATTTGTAGGATTTTACTAAATTTAATAATTCAGATTTTATTTGGTTTTTCAAAATTTACTTATTGAGAAAGAAAACATAATTTTATAGTTTGTGATTTTATATTGGTTATGTAAAATTTCAAAATTTTTTCAAAAATAATAAAATAACAAAGCCGTCGGTTTCTAGGGAAAACCGACGGATAACAACAAAACTGACGTGTTAACCGACGGTTTATTCCCTTTTTCCGTAGCTGACCAACTTTGACCATCAAAATATGAATAATATATGTAACCCGTAAGTTATTTCATTAAAACTAACGGGTAACCGACAACAAAATGACGGTATATTTTTTTTCGTTATTTATCGACATGCGGCTACTTAGTTATAGGTTATATCTCTTCTACTCTGCATTTTGAACATAAGTAATCCCTAAAAATAAACAAATTGGTCAAAATTAGAAGTTTTAGAAAACTTGAAATGAAATGAGTAAGTTAAATTATAAATGTACTTGTAAGTTATAGATTAGTTTGTGATATAATGTTTTGAATTTTTAAATTGTTATAAATTGTTATTAATAGTGATAAAAATCTATTAAAACCCTTTCTAAATGTGTGTAACTATTATTATTCGTAATCTCTAACTCAATACCCTAACCATACCCTAAACAAACCCCAAATTCAAAAGTATGTCGGTTATCCGTCGGTTTTTTCACGCTAAACCGACGGGTAAACCGTAAACTTATTTCTTTTTAACGTAGCCATCGGTTTTTTCGTCGGTTACGATCAACTTGTCGGTTTTGTCTTGAAAACCAAAGGTTGACCGGCCAATAAAAAAGCATGCATAATTCTTGAGTCCGTCGGTTTTGTCCGTCGGTTATTTAAGAAAGCCGACAGATATACCCGTCAGTTTTTCCATCGGTTTTGCCTTGAAACCAAAAGGTTGAATAAAACTTTTAGGATTTATAAATTTTTTGTGAATAAAGAAAATGTACTTTGATTTAGGATTTATTAAGAATTTATGAAACTTTTATAAGATTTTTATGAAAATTTTATAAAACTTTTAGGATTTATAAAACTTTATGAATAATGAAAATGTACTTTGATTTAAGATTTATTAAGAATTTATGAAACTTTTAGCTACGATTTATAAAACTTTTGATGTGTACATTTTGTAACTTTTGTTTGTTTTATAATTTAAGGGATTACGATTCTTTTCTTCGAAGTCAGTCTCAGTCGGGCCGCTCGACCCAACCCCGACCGCGTGATTCTCCCTCGGCGACTCATTCCGATTCTCATGTCCCAGAGTCCCAGACTTCTGTGGGACCAATGGACATGATTATCGAGGAGCTCGTATCGCAGCCGGGTCAATCTCATATACCCCGTCTCGATCCCAACCTAACCGGAAATGCGACATGGTAAGTATTTTACAAGTACATATCTTTTTTATAAAAAAGAAAAATCATAACTTATAGTTTACTTTTTGTTGGTAGGTTTGGATATACGGCTAACGGCATCACCAAGTCGTTTTTGTGCATGATGCAAGGCCTTTTTAAGCAACCATATCCAAAATACTCGGCCATGCCTGATTCTGATAAAGATTTGTGGTTCAGACAGTTTGCTGTAAGTATTTTGAATCTTTTAGAGTGTTATTTTACATGGGCTCCTGAGCATACTTACGAGGTTCGTAAGGATTTCGATGCTCTCGCGAAAGAGCAATATAAGAAGACAATCAACGAGGGGAAGCAGCGATGGGCAGCCGGGAAGAAGCCCAAGAACGTGAACGACAATGTCTTTGCTAGACTTTCAGTTTACTGGGAGCAGGCAGAGACAAAAGCATTGTCCAAGAAAAACTCCGAGAACCGTTTGAGCACGAGAGGCGGAAAAGGAATTGCCACTCACAACTCCAGAGCCAAGAGTTACAAGTCCCGCGAGGCAGAACTTGTAAGTTTTTTAAATAGTTTTCAAATTTTCTTTTACCTATATTACTTTAAAAACTAATGTTTCTTATAATTATTAGCTTGCTCGGGATGGTGTGCTTCCTCGATCTTTAAAATTGATGAATTTAGTTTTAAACTTTTTTATTTTATTTAAAATTTCGAATTTATTATATTAAATTATTTATATTAAGTTTTTAAATTCATTTATATTATAATTAAAATTAATATTATTTAAAACAAAAAAAAAAAAAATTTTAAAAAGTTTTAAATTTGAACAGATCTGTCGGTTTTACAGTCGGTTTTTACCGACAAAGTAACCGTCGGTAATTCCGTCGGTAAAACTCTGTCGGTTTACCGTCAGTTCAGGCTTGTCTGTTTGCTGTCAGTTCGAAACCGACGCGTAAAGCCGTCGGTTTTAACCAACGGGTAAACCGACAAATTAACGTCGGTTATCGTCGACGGGTATCCGTCGGTTTACCCGTCGGTAATACTTACTTATCTTCGTATATGCATTCTATTAAACCATACATCATTTACAAATAAAATAACATATCTAAGGAGATAAAAATATAGCAAAAATGCAAGCCTCTGCTCACAATGTAGTTATGAGACTTGAATATCTCTTCCACTTTACTACATCAAGATTATGAACCTTACCACACAAAGATGAATAGCAGAGACTAAGACATTTTTGACGAAAACACCAAGAAAGTTTCACAAAATTTTTGAGAATACCCCCATTGTACGTACTAAGAAATCCCAAACCAAAAAAATCATATAGATTAAAAAATTAGCATTTAGATAGCATAAAAACAAAAAAGGCTAGAGTGCAAATCCAGAAGTATTATCTACGGTCTTAGCAGAAACCATACATAGAAGTTTAGGTTTATAAGAGACAGAGAGAGAAATGTACCTTAATACGAGCACGGGTTCCAACTACAATGTCAACACCTCTCTTTAATTTATACACTTAACTTGTATAAATATCACCTCCATAGAGACAACTCTTTAATTTATACACTTAACTTTTATAGATATCACCTCCATAGAGACAACACGAGCTTAACCAAACTGCTCCTCCATATCCTAAATCATTGAATATTACCGTAAAATCAGAAATATTTTAGTTATCTTTTTATTGTTACCATAATTCGAAGATACCGCCGGCAACGAAGGAGAAGTTTTTTTTTTGGTCGATTTGGGTAAATAATAGAAGGAAGAAGAAAATTTTAATTATACGTTTTGTATAAATCTCTTTTCAATTTAAGGTTATGGTTTGAAAGTTTAAAAGGACGTAGAAACTTCTTTTCCTATTAAAGGTTTTAGGTTTAAATTTTAATTATTACTATCAAGAATTATATTATAAAATTATAATTTTGTAATTTGTAATTTCATTTTCTATATAATAAAGGGCATAATAGATTTTTAAATATTATAAATTTTATTTGACCAAATTTATCTAGATAAGATATAGATGGACAAATTGACTTAAAAAGATTATTTATTTCCAAGCTTCTCTAAAATAGATTGTGTGGATTGTTTACAGTCTTTGAGCCATCCTTATCTCTATAAAGATCAGTCTTGTAACTCACAAATTGCTCTCTTCCATAATAAAACAAAACACATAAGGAAAGTGATGGCTATCTCTGGTTCACAAAAGAAGGTTATCCTAATAGTTCTAGCATTTGCATGTCTCTTCTCGTCTTGTGCAGAGGCATGGAGCTGGAGTTCGAGTACTGGATCAGGGTGGGGATGGGGATCTGACGGCTCTAGCAGCTCTAGCTCAGGTCCTGGTTCAGACTATGGTGGATCCCCAAGTCCTGGTTCAAGTTCCTCTTGGGGATCTTTGCCTGGTTGGAGCTGGGGTTGGGGATCTGACGGCTCTGACAGCTCGCCTGCAACCAAAACTTAATTTCTTTTAGCGTAATATTTTGTAACTCCCAGAAATTAATAAAAAAAATATAAAGAATTGTTCTATCTTAATCGAAATAATTCCTTATTAAGGGATTTTAAGATAGAAATATGATTTTCGTTTCTTTTGTAAATCTATCATATATATTAGAGTTGATATCACAATAACATCAAGCCAAAACGACGCACAATTGTGAAAGATTGGAGAGGAAGAATTAGGGAGATGTTGTGTGCACATTGTGTGCACATGAGGAAGAAGACAAGGGTATATTCGTCATTTGTATTTCATTAAAGCGAAATTAAAAATAAATAAAAACAGCAAAACAAGCCTACATAAACTTCGAACTCGAGATCCTGAGCCAATAAGTATAGATGTGATATATTAAACATATCTAATATATTAAATACAAGTAGATTAAAACCCTAAAACTAGTCCCGACTAATCCCCATGTGTAATCTCCGTTTAGTTGATTCGGTGCTAGGTCCTCCTTCGCTGCCCGCCTAGCGATATTTTGAACAAGGGGTTATGCCATTAAACCACAAGTCCTCTGATCAGGTGCTTATATGAGCATGTGCAAGATGTATATTTACACATGACCCATATCAAACTAACAAATTTTTGGTTTTTAAAAAAATTTTGACATGTAAAATAGGACCATATTTTACAAATAGAATTGGGACCATATTTCCCATATGCAATGGCACCGTCAGTAGAATCAATAGCGATATATGGTTTTTGTACGTGTACATGTGGTTATGATATGACATTGCTGAATTAAACAATCTAATCTCCTAAAACTGTTAGCTCAGCTCAAACCATTTGCTGAAATCCAATATAAAACTTTCCAAGAAATCTATGATGTTATGAATCTATTAGATGGCGACAAAGAATAGAATAAAGTTCTGAAAAAAAAAAAAAAAAAAAAAAAAATCAGTCTGCCACCGCCTCTAACGATGGAAAACAAAGGCAGAGATGCCTTTGCATCTCTTACAAATCAGTCACAACCCGCTGCTCCTAAATCGTACGCTTATGCTGTTCAAAATAAGTCTGCTCTGTCCAAGATCAAAGTTATCAGCTCCACCGTTGAGGGTAAAACTACCCTTGCGCTCCCTCATGAGATCCTTGACGAAGCTTTGCTCTGGGAAGAGTTCCTTATCGGTCGCTTTCCGGTCGAAGCTCCTCACATCGCAAAAATACATGTGATAGTCAACAAAATCTGGAATCTTGGCGACAAGAACATCAAGATCGATGTCTACAAGATCAACGAAACCACACTAAAATTCAGGATCCGCAACGCCTCTGCAAGACTCCGTGTTCTTCGTCGTTGGATGTGGAATCTTTGTGATCGACCTATGATAGTCACGAAATGGACACCCATAGCTGAAGAAGCCCAACCTGAAATGAGGTCAATCCTTATGTGGGTGACCATCAAACAAGTACCATACTCTCTTTTCTCTTGGAAAGGTCTTAGTTATCTTGCCAGCCATGTCGGAAATCCATTAAGGATACATCAAGATACAGAGCTGGTATCAAACTTTGAAGAAGTGAAAGTGTTCATCGAAGTCTATTTAACTCATGAACTTCCCAAGACTTGCTACGTCATGATTAATTCAGAGGAGAGTTGCATTGATTTTGACTATCTGTGGCTTCCACCTTGATGCGAATCTTGTCTAAAATGGGGCCATAGCTTAGACACCTGCATAACAGTCAACAGAAGGGATCCTCAGCAGAATGTATCAACAACTAACCAAGCACTGCAAGCACCTGCTACTGCAACATCAACACAGCCACCGTCCACCTCTGTTACGGACGTTACAAAACAAACAGAGATGTCACTAGCTCAAGACACATCAGATTCTACAAAACAAGAAAGTGGCAAGTCTAGCACCGAAGAAGTTGAGACTTTAACCACATACGGGACTAATGTTCAAATGCATTCTGAACCTACAAAAGAATCTGAAACGGTGGCCGACGGAGAAGTTCTGAAGGAAGCTAGTCAAGAAATGGAAAACAGCGATTTCCAAACTGAAACAGAAGTGGAGGAGGGAGAAATTTTTGCTCCAGCTCTAACTCAGCTAGTAAGGGATTTTTCAGATGGATGGACTGAAGTTGGCTCCTCAGCAGGTCGAAAGTCACCGATTAAAAACAGAGGTCAGGAACTAATCTATGGACAAGTCCGTATTGCTTCACCGACACGTTATGATATTCTTCAGCATGAAGGATCTGATGAACTGGGGAATGAAGAGCTTAAGGTTACAGAGAAATCAGTGGCTAATCAAGAAACTGAGGAAAACAACACAAAGGACAAAACAGAAGACGTGGAGAATAACAAACTAAAGGAAACATCAGTTGACGTGGGAGACGATTTACCTGCTAATGAGGAAGGCTTGAATGATACTGAGGAGAGTGTTACTAGAGTGTCACTACCGAGACACTCAAAGAGCATTCATAAGGTAATATCTAATACATCCAGGAAGGCAAAAAACTCGGCAACGATTAAGCTCAATAAAAGGAACCAAAAAAACAAGTAATTATGTCAAGCTTCTGTTGGAATATTCGTGGATTCAATCAGAAAAGGAAGCAATTAATTGTTCAAGAATGGGTGAGGAAGAATTCTTTTCATTTTGGATGTGTTATTGAAACTAGAGTGCAAGAAAATAAAGTGGCTGACATAATATCAAGAACATTTAAAGGATGGAATTCGGAAACGAATTATGAATTCAACACGTTGGGTAAAATCTGGGTGGTTTGGAATCAAAGTGTCAAGACAAGGGTGATTCAGAAAAGTGGACAAATGATCACTTGTTTAATGAAGGTAGATGAATTTGCTACTGATTTTCTTTGTTCATTCATATATGCTTCTAATGATGTAGAGGAAAGGAAGGACTTATGGAATGACATAAAGAGCATAAAGGATTCGTTATTGATCGGTGGACAACCATGGCTCCTTTGTGGGGATTTTAACGAGACCTTAAAGCTGGAAGAACACTCTGGCTCCGAGATTTCACCAACAATTACGCAGGGCATGAAGGACTTTCAAGAAGCTATCCAACATTGTTCGTTAATGGACATGGCCTTCCAGGGTCCATTGTTTACTTGGTGCAACAAACGAACACAAGGACTCATACACAAGAAGTTGGATCGAATTCTTGTTAATATCGAGTGGCTTCAACATTTTCCATCATCTTTTAGTGTGTTTGAAGCTGGGGGCTGCTCAGACCATTTAAGGGGGAGAGTTTATTTACGAGGAGAAGAAACAAGAAGACGAACTCCTTTCAAATTCACAAACATTATAGCATCCATGCCGGAATTCATTGAATTGGTGAAGGATTTTTGGAGTAATCAAAGACCTTTGTATCACTCAACATCGGCTATGTACTACTTCACAAAAAATCTGAAAAGATTAAAGCCTTCACTACGTCAACTAAGTAGATTGAAACTCCATCATATATCACGCAAAGCTACAAAGGCCTATGAGGAGCTATGCTCAAAACAGAGTACCTCCCACCAACACCCAAGCGATTGTACATTAGAAGAGGAACTAAAGGCGTTTGAGCAATGGGATAAGGTCGCAGCAATAGAAGAAAATTTCCTAAAACAAAGAGCAAAGCTTCATTGGTTAAGAGTGGGAGACAAAAATAACAAGATTTTTCATGGGGCTTTAAACGAAAGGATGGCCAGGAATTCCATAAATGAAATAATCAACCAAGATGGGGTAACAATATCAAACAGTGAGGAGATAAAAGTGGAAGCGGTCAATCATTTTACTGAGCATATGAGGCATATACCACCGGATTTTGAGGGAGTGGACACGGCTGAGCTGCAAAGACTGATAACTTTTCGATGCAATGAAGCTGAAAGGGCAAAGTTGAGTGATGAAGTTAGCGATGAGGAAATCAAGAGAGTAGTGTTCTCCATGCCAAAAGACAAGTCTCCGGGACTGGATGGGTACACGGTGGAATTTTATCGAAATGTTTGGGATATCTTGGGTAAAGACTTCACCATAGCCGTCCAATCGTTTTTTAAGTTTGGATTTCTCCCAAAAGGGGTAAACTCTACCATTTTGGCTCTTATACCAAAAAAGAAAGACTTGAAAATGATGAAAGACTACAGGCCAATATCATGCTGTAACATCGTTTACAAGGTAATATCAAAGATTCTTGCGAATAGAGTGAAAAGGATACTCCCGGGTATAATCTCTTTAAATCAATCCGCTTTTGTAAAGGACCGACTATTGATTGAAAATGTTCTACTTGCTTCGGAGATAGTCAAGGATTATCATAAGCAAGGCTCCAGCCGTTGTGCAATGAAGATAGATTTGTTAAAGGCTTTTGACTCTGTGCAATGGTCTTTTGTCTCAAAGATTCTTGGTGCTATGAATACCCCTGAAAAATTCACCAAATGGATCGAATTATGTATATCTACGGCATCGTTTTCAGTTCAAGTGAATGGGGAATTGGCTGGTTTCTATGAAAGTAAGAGAGGGTTGCGTCAAGGTTGTTCCCTCTCACCCTACTTGTTTGTCTTATGCATGAATGTACTCTCCTTAATGCTTGATGAGGCAGCTCGGAATCACAAAATAGGCTACCATCCAAGGTGTAAGAATCTAAAACTTACACATTTATGTTTCGCTGATGACATAATGGTATTTTGTGATGGATCCAAACGATCAATGCAAGCTATAATGGAGGTTTTCAAGACATTTTCAAATTACTCGGGACTGAACATGAGTCTTGAAAAGTCTACAATATTCATGTCGGGATTCTCAGAAAGTAAGATGGATGAGACCACTAGGCTGTTCCCATTTGAGGTAGGATGTCTACCGGTTCGCTATCTCGGTCTACCACTCATGACAAGAAGAATGGCACCAGGTGATTATCTCCCACTTATAGAAAAAATCAGAAGTAGAATGCATTCTTGGAAGAACCGATTTTTGTCATTTGGAGGTAGACTACAATTGCTCAATTCGGTCATAGTAAGCATAATTAACTTCTGGATGGCAGCATATAGACTTCCTAAAGCGTGTATTCGAGAGCTTGAGAAGCTTTGCTCGAGTTTTTTATGGTCTGGTAGTGATAACAACCGAAAGACAAAGATGGCATGGTCTCTAGTTTGTAGGCCGAAGGATGAGGGAGGTTTGGGAATAAAAGACATAGACGTGGCTAATAAAGTTTTTTGTTTAAAGCTTATATGGAGATTAACATCAGAAACAAAGTCTTTGTGGGTAAATTGGGTGCAAAGGGAACTGATTCGAACTAGCTCTTTTTGGTCAGAGAAGGAAACTACAACTGTTGGGTCTTGGATGTGGAAAAAATTATTGAAGTATCGAATGGAGGCAAAAACATTCAACAAGAAAGAAGTACAAAGCGGTTCAACCACATCCTTTTGGTATGATCATTGGAGCTCTCACGGAAGACTTTATGATAAGCTAGGGGACAGGGGGTTCATTCATATGGGCATTAATTCTAAAGCCACGGTGGAGGATGTGTTTCTTCATCACCGATCGAGAAGACATAGGACAACAAATTTAAATGATATTGAGATGGAGATAACACGCCTCAGAAGTAATACGAACAGATTGGAGCAAGATAAATCAGTGTGGAAAGGTTCGGATGGAGACTACAAAAACTGCTTCTCAACGAGACACACATGGAACAATATCAGAAATGGGCACCCAAAGCAATCGTGGTATAAGGGAGTATGGTTCTCTAACTCGACTCCTAAATACTCTTTTTTAGCTTGGTTATTAATGCATAATAGGCTCACCACTGGAGAAAGAATGAGACTATGGAAGGGAAATGTCGATACATCATGTGTGTTTTGTCAAAACCCAATGGAGACGAGAGATCACCTATTTTTCAACTGCTCCTTCTCGGTTCAGATATGGAAATGTTGTGTTCAGGGGATCCTCAAAAGCAAGTTCACAGCAAACTTTTCAACAATCACCTCCTTGTTAACTGACCTCAACCTTGGTAATACTTCTCGATTTCTATTGCGGTATGCTTTCCAAGTTTGTGTACACTATATTTGGTGTGAGCGTAATAAACGACGGCATGGGAATCAAGGACTCACGCCAGCCATCATGGCACGCCTAATCGATCGAACAATACGAAACCATCTATCAAATATTCAAGCTTCAAGATCGAAACTCAAAGAGGGACTTAAACAATGGTTTGCCACTCGAATCACCTAAGTACTAACATGTCTCTTGTGTTTATTTAACTTGTTTCCTCTGTTTTATTTATATAAAAGCTCTGTAATCTCTTAAGCCACTCTCAAACTCAAGATGCATCCATTGTAGACAAGGTTTTCTCTTTTTTGAATACAATTTTCACATTCATTCAAAAAAAAAAAAAAGTTCTGAAAGATGCATCACAAGGAGCTACCGCTTATCAATTACAAAAACTATTTGTAACAATATTACATACTTCATTGTGATGTTATTAATCCTTTCAGTTTGTGGAACAAGTGATGGAGATATTTGAGAGAGGATATTGTTTACATGCAATGCAAGAGATTCATCAACAAAAACTTAGAATTGAAAGATGACGACGTCAAGCAATACATATTAATAGGGATCCATAAACTTTTAAAGAGATACAAGTTTGTCTGTCGAAGAAATAAAAGGCTTACCAATGTTACCAATGTTGCATCATCTTCTCTAAAACAAAGCAGTGAGAAAAGAAAAAAAATACAGAGCGTAAAAAGCTTTTGACGAGATAAGCACGATTTGGAATGAAGCTCTAAAAGACGCATCACAAGGGGATACCGCTTATCAATTACGAAAAATATTTGTAACAAGGTTACTCCATTGTGATGTTATTAATCCTTTCAGTTTGTGGAACAAGTGATGGAGATATCTCGGAGAGGATATTTTTTACATGCAACACAATAGATTCATCAACAAAGATTTAGAATTGAAATATGACGACGTCAAGCAATACATATTGATAGGGATCCATAAACTTTTAAAGAGATACAAGTTTGCCTGTCGAAGAAACAAAAAGATTACAAATGTTGCATCATCTTCTCTAAAACAAAGCGGCGACAAAAGAAAGAAAATAAAACACGAAGCGTAAACAGCTTTTGGCGAAGATAAGCACCATTTGGCGACGAATAAAAAAAAAGCTACATTTAACATTAAAAAAATATTAATAATTTTCATGTAGAAATTGTGTATTGGAATATATTCATATCAATAAATTTAGCATTTCTAAAATTACTATCTTCGCAAAATTCATAAAATAGTTTTTGTAGTAAAAACTACATAGAAAACATATGCATGTTAATAAAGTATTCCGCGTGTATACGCGGGTCTTATTTCTAGTATCATTATCTAGAAAGGTCGGTAGCTCTGCTACCAATAATTGAATAAATGTTTTTTCCGTATCTTATGGTATTTTATATTTCTAATTGAAAATGATTTATTTGTTTAATCATATTTCACTTTCTTTTTTCTTTTCTAAATTGAAATAAAAATAATATAGTTTCCCTTTTACTTTTTTTTTACCTTTTTTATCTTCTTAAAATCAGTTGACTTAGACGTGCAAATTTGAAAATTAGTTTCATATTTTTATTTATTAAAATCCTTTTTGGGGAGTAGAGTTGGAGATAGAGGGACTTGAACCCTCACGATTTTAAAAGTCAACAGATGATTTAGTTTGAATTTATATTTGAATTCTTTTTCTGAATAAACAAATATAAGTATATTAGTTTCTTTTTCCTTTTCTAAAAAAATTTATGTAATTTTTTTATTATTTTCCTTTATATATTTAAGATCAATAATTGATTACATAATTTACTAATATTTATTTACCTTTTTATTCTGAGTTTAAAAATAAAATTTCATAAAATTTTATAAAACTAAGTCATGTGATGTAAACCAAGTGAAGCATAATATGTTTAGGGTTTGCTAATGAGTAAGAATATATATATATATATATCTTTAGGGTTAGATTTAAGTTCATATTTTTTTGATATAAAATGTTGAGCCTTCATATAGTTGTTAGATTTTGGATATATTATACTATTTCGATGTCAAATGTAAGTATTTATTAAACAAAAGTGAAAAATATTAGAATTTTAGAGTTTAGGGCTTACAAACTTCTCGGGTCTCAGGTGAAGTCTCATTGGAGACTTCGTGTATGAACATGAAGTCTGTAACATTTTGTAAGCGTAGACTTCTCTGTAGAAGTCTGAAATTTCAGAGGTGAAGTCTTAAACTTCAAAGGAAAAGTCTTGAATTTCAAAGGTGATGTCTGAAATTCAAAAATATTCAAAAAAATTCAAAAAATTCAAAAAAATTCGAAAAATTTCTAAAAGTTTCGAATTTCAAAGGTAAAGTGATGCACGCCTCGAAATCACTCCAAAGTTAGATCACTTCATGATCACGAGATTCCAAGCTTATTTTCGTGGAAGGTGAAATGTAGTCGATATGAAGGTGATGGATAGAGATTGACTCACTCAATCGATGGGCAAAACAAGTCGATTTGAATCACTCAAATAACTTATTCTGAAGCTTCAATAGGACTTAATGAATCACTCAATAAGCACTAGAGAAATAAACACAAAGAACTCACAACTTTGTGAAGAAGAAAATACTTTTCTATTAACTTTTAAATCGATCAAGGGTGCTTTTACATTGGGGACGAGACTGAGCTTATATAGGCTGAAGCTACAACGGTCCTAAGGTTCTAGAACAATAAAAGAATTGCAAAAATCAATACAAAGAGTCGTTGGACATTAAACACAAAATCTGGCCAAATAAGGAAATATCGGTTGGTCTTGAGTCTTGATAACTTGGGCAGGAAGTGGTGCGACTTTGGAGCATCCAGATTCATTAGGAGAGTCTTTAAAATGCACAGCTTTAGAGAAACAGTTGTTGCCCTTTAAATGCTCCAAGTGTGAATGCATCCGAAAAAAGAAAGTAGAGTTGCAAGAGGATTCGCCTAATCCTCTGGTTGCTGGTGCATGGTAGGACGTCTTGGATGCTTTCTGAATTTTTACTAATCTCTCCTGGTCGCCACACATAAGTCTCCATATAACCGAATAAGGAAAGGTCCATATGGTAACATATGGCCCACGGGAAGGTGTTGTCATCCATCTTCAAATTGAGATCGTTCGTGATGTATTATGGATCGTTCATTCTTCATAATATGGGTTGCTAGACGGTGAATCTTCAATATGGTTTGAGGAAAGTCTTCATCTGGTCGGTCAACTTGAATTCGGCATGCTCCGGATGGGTCTTCACGGCAGTATGTTGAATCGGCTCGATGGTTTCTGATTCTACCTGAACCATTAGTCTTCTTAGAGTTGATTTGCTGGTACATAATCAATCCTAGGCCTTTTACTTAATCCAAACTCCATTTGGTCAAGAATTCTCCAAAATGCTCCATATTGACCGGTTTGGTACATGTATGGTCTGGCTTGGTATGCTCCTGGTTTGGTGTGGTTCTGATGTCCACATCATACCCTCCCCCTTTGAAAAGTTTCGACCTTGAAACTGTATATCTTCGAGCAAGAAAGAAATAATCACTCCTCTGTTATGATTAGGTGCTAGGGCTTGTGGTGTCGTTCGCATAGCTTGTTCTCGGGTTTCTAATTGGACTTCTAAATCCGGTGGTTCCTCTTTGACTAAGCACGAGTTTGGGACTCTTCTACTCTCCATTAGGTCTGGTGTGTTCACCAATGGTGCTTGTTCCCTCTGGTTTTGGTTTTGGTTCATGAGTTTATTTATTCCCTTTAAATCGCCTTTTTGATCTTCTTTTGTACCTACAATGTTGTTGACAACTTTGGCAAAGAACAAGTGCATTATTACAGTCATAGAATCACTATAAAAAGGTAAACACGTTTCAGATTGGACCATTTTACTAAAATTGTTAGGTTCCCTTTTTACTTGTGTTTTAAGACAAGAATTTTGCAGCATGTGTTTCGTGTTTAGACCCAAATGTTTCTCAACAATTTCTAAGCATAACTGGTTTCTCAACACATTCCTTAAGTCATAAGAAACTAAATGAGTCAAGATGTTACTTACCTGGTCCAGATTGATCAATATACTTTTTGTGTGTAACACGACATTTTGTCTTGTCAATGGAATCGGTGGATCATCTAGTATGGGGATATAATTGTGCTTTTCCATGGTATCTGAACCTTTAGTGACACTCACGGGAAAAATCAAGTGTATTATGCTTGAAATATAAACTGTTAAGACAGAGTGCTTGAAGCTACGATTAATTGTTAGATTATTCCAATATTGAACAAAATCGTAGGTTTCACTTACTAGAGTACCACGTAAGGTATTGGGCATCAACTCAGCCTTGATAATAGTGATCTCACCTCTAAGATTAGCTGGTGTTGAAAGCTTGATCATCAGACGTGCCTTGAGGATTGGTTGTTCCATTGTATCACTTTCATGAATTTGTGATGTTGTTATTCCCGAATGTCTCTTCTCAAGACTAATGCCTTTCTCAACTTCCTTTGGAGTTGCTGCCTTGTGGTCTACTTCTTTAGTCATCTGATCCTTGATATGACATAGACCTGCATCAATAACCTTTGGCAAGAGCAAGTGCATCACACAAGAACTGGAATTTTCTAAACTTGGATTAACTACTTCGCTACTTGATTTCGATGAGCTCAATTTAAATGCTAATGAAGTATTGTTTAGCACGTGTCTCTCAGGGCAAGTGGCAGCAAAGTGACCTCTCTTATGACATCTATAACAAGTTATTTCTTTTGATCTTGAAAGGTTAGAGGACTTACCTTGAATCTCCTTGTCACACGGTTTAAGAGTTGGTTTTGCTCTCAAGTTTGTAGCTACAGTTTGGCGGTTTATCTTTGGCTTGTCATCCTCTACTTGAGTTGTCATAGAATCAGTCTTCTCCTTTGGAGTAGTTGTGGACTTTTTCTTTGTCTTAGGGCTGCAAGCTTCCTTAGGTGTAGTCTTTTGGATTGGTGTGGACATCCAACGTTTTGTAGTTGTTTGGAACATAAGCCTCTTGGGAATGTAGCTTTTGTTGTGAGCCTTTTGTACAAACTCCTTGTACATACGCTGCTTGAGATCACCTCAAGTGATGACTGGATTATGATAATAGGCATGAGCTTCTCTTGTATCCACCTTGTATGAGCTTCTCCAATAAGTGTCTCTAAAGCATATGAGAGTTTCTTCTCTTTTGGGATGTTGTTGTATCGTAGCCAATGCTCCATGTTCGCCTCCCACAATAAGTAAGCTTCTGGTCCTTGTTTATGGCCTGAAAAAGTGAGGAGTTGTGAATCAAAACGTTCACACTTATTATCATGGTTCCATGGCTTGGTAATGGATGAAGTTATGTGCACTCGGACTGTTTCATGATCCTCCTCTTTACAACTTGATTCAGCTCCAAAGCTTGCTTCGGATTCAGCTTCATGGTGCCACTCTTCTTCACCATATTGTTCAGATTCTACTAAACTGATTTGGTAATTAGTTTCTCCATGGGGATTTTCATCATAGTAAGATTCAGGTTCTTCTTCAAGTTCATCCCCTTTTACTTCTAAACTGATTTTAGAATCAGTTTCCTCCTCCCATGAGTCTGCTACACGTTCATATATCTTCCTAAACTGATTTCACAATTAGTTTCTTCCTCCCATGAGTCTGCCACACGTTCATCTCGTCCTAAACTGATTTCAGAGTCAGTTTGTTCCTCCCATGAGTCTACTACACGTTCATCCTCATAATCCCAATAGTTCTGGTCTGATTCTTCACCCCAATCTACCTCTGAGGTGTTAAAGGTTTCTTCTGAACCTTCATCTTCATAATCCATGGTGTTTTACCTCTGGTTTGTACCTTGCAAACACATAAGAACAA
This sequence comes from Crucihimalaya himalaica, assembly GCA_004349715.1. Classification (NCBI taxonomy): domain Eukaryota; kingdom Viridiplantae; phylum Streptophyta; class Magnoliopsida; order Brassicales; family Brassicaceae; genus Crucihimalaya; species Crucihimalaya himalaica. Next base: position 319,499 of record SMJT01000105.1, on the reverse strand, counting down.
GAGCTAGAATTGAGTTTGAATTGCTAAAACTAGACCCAAAATTGAGTTTGAATGCAAAACTAGACCCCAAATTGAAACAAATGCAAAACTAAACCTTTGGGGTAGGGAAATTACATTAATCCCCTTATTTGCAAACAAAAAAACAGAAACTGCATTTACAGTTCTAACCTTCGCGCAGAGGAGACTTCATGAACGAAGTCTCACAGTAGACTTCATGAACGAAGTCTCACAGTAGACTTCGTTCATGACATCCATGAAGTCTAAACCGTGATTAAACCTTAGATTTAAATTAAAAAAATAATAAAAAATAATTTCAATGTAATTTTTTCTTCAAAAAATAAGATTATTCAAATATGAACTTTATAAATTAAAATTTTAGAAAATTTCATAAAATTAAATCATGTAAGGTTTATTATGTTTTAGAAAATCATAAATAGTCGCAGACTTCCCTACCGAAGTTTGCAACTGTAATTTAATCTTAAATTTATATTTAAAAAAATTATAAAAAAAAATATTTTGTTCAAAATTTTTGATATATAAATTATTTTAAATCAAAATCTAAGGTTTAAAAATAGAATTTCATAAGATTTCATAAAACTAAACCATGTTATGTAAACCATGTGAAGCATAATAATTTTAGGGTTTTCCAATTTGTAAAAATCTATGTATATTTCTTTAGGGTTAGACTTAAGTTTATATATTTTTGATATAAAATCTCGATCTTTCATATAGTTGTTAGATTTTGGATATATTATACTATTTTGATGTCAAATGTAAGTATTTGTTAACAAAAAGTGAAAAAAATATTAGAATTTTAGAGTTTAGGGCTTACAGACTTCTCGAGTCTCGGATGAAGTCTCATAGGAGACTTCGTATATAAAGTCTGTAACATTTTGTAAGCGTAGACTTCTTTGTAGAAGTCTGAAATTTCAGAGGTGAAGTCTAAAACTTCAAAGGTGAAGTCTAAAACTTAAAAAAAGAAGTCTGAAATTTCAAAAGTGAAGTCTGAAATTCCAAAAAAATTCAAAAAATATCAAAAATATTCAAAAAAAATCAAACTTTTTTGAAAAAATTCGCATTTCAAAGGTGAAGTCTGAAATTTCAAAGGTGAAGTCTGAAATTTCAAAGGTGAAGTCTAAAATTTCAAAAAAAAATTTAAAAAATCAAAAAAATTCAAAAAAATTTAATTTTTTAAAAAAATTATTCGAATTTCAGAGGTGAAGTCTGAAATTTAAAAATGAAATCTGAAATTTCAAAGGTGAAGTCTAAAACTTCAAAGGTAATGTCTGAAATTTCAAAAAAATCAAAATTTTCAAAAATTTTCATAATTTTTAAAAAATTTCAAAATTAAAAAAAATTTTGAAAACCTTAAAAAAAAAATAGAAAAAATTCGAATTTCATAGGTGAAGTCTGAAATTTCAGATTGAAGTTTGAATTTTTAACCTAACCTTAGTTTGACCTCCCATATATAAACTTATTTTTTCAATTTTTTTCAAATCTCTCTATTTCTCTCAAAAACAAGAGATCTCTCTCTCTCTCTCTCTCTCTCTCTCTCTCTATCTCTCTCTGTCTCTAAAACCTCTGTAAAATAGCAAGGATCTCTCCATCTTCAAAGCCACTCCACCGTACCGTCGTCGGTAAGACGTTGCTTTTGTTGTTTTTTCTTCGTTTTCGTCGATATAAATCACTCCTCAAAAGTGTTATTCTCTCCATCCTCAGATCTCACTAACCACTCTCTCATTATTACTGCATTTTTTTAATCATCGTCTTCATCCTACTAACTTATATGTTTATGCTTGTTACAGATCTGAGGCGTAACTCCACAAGAAAATAGTTAAGTTTGTTTTCTTTAGATTCATACAACAATTTATGTTCCAAACAAAAATTAAGATTTGAATTTTTAATTGTCTGTGCGTTATGATTTGTTTTTTGGAATTTCATTTAGAGGATTCATTATGAATTTCAAGTCTAAATAATTTATGTTGAGTATGATTTCTAAATTTTTTGTTAATTTATATGAATTTTTTTGCGTTATTTTTGTGTTTGTATGAGTCTTTGTTTTTCCTTTTTTTTTTACAGATCTAGATTTACACTGAGACTTCACACCGAGAATTCACTTTGAGACTTCACACCGAGAATTCACTTTGAGACTTCACACCCAAACTTCACTGTGAGACTTCACAACCATACTTCACTGTGAGACTTCACACCCAGACTTCACTATGAGACTTCACAACCATATTTCACTGTGAGACTTTACACCCAGACTTCACTGTGAGACCCATACTTCACTGTGAGACCCATACTTCACTGTGAGACTTCACACTGAGACTTCACAACCACACTTCACGGTGAGACTTTACACCCAGACTTCACTGTGAGACTTCACACCTAGACTTCACTTTGAGACTTCACACGTAGACTTCAGTGTGAGACTTCACAACCAGACTTCACAACCAGACTTCACTGTGAGACTTCACACCCAGACTTCACTTTAAGACTTCACACCCAGACTTCAGTGTGAGACTTCAAAACCAGATTTCACTGTGAGACTTCACACCCATACTTCATTGTGAGATTTCACACCCAGACTTCACAATGAGACTTCACAACGAGACTTGACAATGAGACGGTTCTAGGCTCCCGTAGCATTTAATTATTACATATAATATTGTAAATGTAAAACAAACAATTGTAATCCTCCTTCTCGAATTATAAATCTCTTGTACAATGATATTTCCAATTAATAAAAGTTATATTGACAAAAAATACTTCTTGAGAAACCTATTAAATTAAATTTCAAGTCTTAATTTAACAAAAATAAAGTTGCAAAGTCCTTAGACAAAACTTTGTTCTTGTTCATCTGAAATGCAAAGTGGAACAAAAAAAAAACAAGTCATAATTAGATAGGAGACTTCAAAGGTGAAGTCTCGCAATAAATAACTACTAGAAACTAATTAAATCGATTTAAGACAGAATATAACACATTGAGATGTGAAATTCATACATAAACAACAACAATAACTAATACATATTAAAAAAAAACTCGAAAATATAAAATAAATACGATACAAATACATTTTTCAAAATGTTAGTGCAAGAGACTTCTCAAACGAAGTCTCCGGATAGACTTCCTCAGTGAAGTCTAAATATAATAAGCTAAATACCTAATAAGTTAAGAAAAATAATTTAAAAATAATTATACGATAAAAATAGTTCAAATTTTTAAAACATCAAAAGTCATACGTAACACACATGTTAGGACAAGAAAATAAAAATAACTAATTACAAATAAGCTAAAATTTCATTTTTACTAAAAATATCATTTTAGACTTCTTGGATGAAGTCTCCCCAACAGACTTCTCAGATGAAATCTGCTAAACAATTCAGAGGAGACTTCGCATGAGAAGTCTGAAAGTAGGGGTCTAGTTTTGCAATTGACCAGATTTTGACTTTTTAAGGAGACTTCACGGCGAAGTCTCCTACAGAATGAGACTTCATCTGAGAAGTCTATACCAGTTTGGGTCTAGTTTTGCAATTGACCACAACTTTGACTTTTTCATTAGACTTCATCTGGGAAGTCTCATCAGTATGAGCCTTCGCATGTGAAGTCTATTACGTAATGAGACTTCCATGATGAAGTCTTTTTGCCTTTAGAGACTTCTCCGGCGAAGTCTACCCATAAAGTAAGGTCTAGTTTTGCAATTGACTAGAGTTTGACTTTTACATGAGACTTCGCGTGAGAAGTTTGAGTAGAAAAAATGTTACTTTTGCAATTGACCAAAATTTGATTTTTTTAATCCCAGAATTTATGATGGTTGCAGACTTCATCTGAGAAGTCTATCAATAGTCAATGTTTCAAAATTTCGGTCAAATGCAAAAGTAACCCCCTTTTTCAAGCAAACTTCTCAGGTGAAGTCTTGATAAAAAGTCTTTTGTTCAGGTCAATTGCAAAACTAACTTTGTTTTTTTCGCAGACTTCACACGAGAAGTCTAAAATAAAAGTCAAACTTACGGTCAATTGCAAAACTAACCTCATGTACACAGACTTCATATGTGAAGTCTGAAGACTGGTTTTTTGTTTTCAAAGGAGAAATGAGACTTCCATCGTGAAGTCTGTGAAGCAAAAAGTCAATTGCAAAACTAACCTCCAGTTGACTTTTGAACTTCACCTGAGAAGTCTGTCTTCTGGAAAATCAGTGAAAATGAAGCAAAAATTACCAAATTTCGGTGATCTTGTTTTTAGCTTTGTCGACGGCCAAGAACTGCTCACACCACCAATACCCAAGAAATCCAAGCGTTATTATGCATGAATCTTAGTAAATCGCAAGATCTAAGGATGGTGAATTTTGAGAAAGAGATTTTAGAGTTTAATGGTTGAAATGAGAGAGAATGAGAGAGGAGATCGAGAAAAATGGAGCTTTTAGCTTAATTATAGAGCTTTAACATCTCTTAATTCAGTTGGTTGAAGCATTTAGAGCTCAATTTTTGTTGGTAATGGTGGTTGAGAGCTATTGAAGAAGATGACATTTTTGTAATTATGTGAGAATCTTTAGGTTATTATTTTTCAAACCCAGCTAGTAGACTTCTCGCTAGGTATTTTTTTGAAAAAGAAGTTTGGAAGGGTATTTTATGGCATTTTGAAAAAAAAAGAGAAGAGGGGTCTAGTTTTGGAATTAACTTCAAATAAGGGTCTAGTTTAGCTAGAAGCCCATATATCAATAGATATCCAATCAAAGCAAAGTGAACAGAAAAAAACAAAAACATATTGCAACAAACTTCAATCAAAAAATATCAAACGAATTGTAAAATTAACGAGGACAATTTTCCTAGATTCTATAGTGTCTCTATGAACTATAACAGCAAGAAAATAATTTTTATGAGTTTTTATGATTTTAATAAAATTCAAACAACAAAGCAGATGAAAACAGAGACAGTTGGCAACAAATTTCAAACAACAAAATGGCAAACGAATTTCTGAATTAACAAGGACAATTTTTCTAGATTCTAGAGTGCCTCTAAAAACTATAAAAACAAGAAATTAATTTTTATGAGTCTTTTTCGATTTTATAAAATTCAAACAACAAAACAGACAAAAATTGATTTTTATGGGGTTTTCTTTTTATCAACGAAACTAAAACCTTAAACTGAAACAAATAGCAATCTAAAGCAAAAAAAATTTTTATTTTGATTTTAAGTTTATAGATGCAGAAACAAATAGCATGAAAGAAACAAGCAAGACCAATTTTCATTTTGTTTTCAATATATAGGAAGCAAATAACAAAAACAGAAAATAAAGAGATAAAGGTTGAAGAGATACAACCTGGGGTTGATAGGAGCTTTTAGCTCTGATACCAAATGATGCACGCCTCGGAATCACTCCAAAGTTAGATCACTTCATGATCACGAGTTCCAAGCTTATTCTCACGGAAGGTGGAATGTAGTCGATATGAAGGTGATGGATAAAGATTGACTCACTCAATCGATGGGCAAAACAAGTCGATTTGAATCACTCAAATAACTTATTCTGAAGCTTCAATAGGACTTAATGAATCACTCAATAAGCACTAGAGAAATAAACACAAAGAACTCACAACTTTGTGAAGAAAAAAATACTTTTCTATTAACTTTTAAATCGATCAAGGGTGCCTTTACGTTGGGGACGAGACTGAGCTTATATAGGCTGAAGCTACAACGGTCCTAAGGTTCTAAAACAAGAAAAGAATCGCAAAAATCAATACAAAGAGCCGTTGGACATTAAACACAAAATCTGGCCAAATAAGGAAATATCGGTTGGTCTTGAGTCTTGATAACTTGGGCAGGAAGTGGTGCGACTTTGGAGCATCCAGATTCATTAGGAGAGTCTTTAAAACGCACAACTTTAGGGAAAATAGCTGTTGCCCTTTAAATGCTCCAAGTGTGAATGCATCCGAAAAAGGAAAGTAGAGTTGCAAGAGGATTCGCCTAATCCTCTGGTTGCTGGTGCATGGTAGGACGTCTTGGATGCTTTCTGAATGTTTATTAATCTCTCCTTGTTGCCACACATAAGTCTCCATAGAACCGAATAAGGAAAGGTCCATATATGGTAACATATGGCCCACGGAAAGGTGTTGTCGTCCATCTTCAAATTGAGATCGTTCGTGATGTATTCTGGATTGTACTTTCTTCATAATATGGGTTTTCGGACGGTGAATCTTCAATATGGTTTGAGGAAAGTCTTCTTCTGGTCGGTCAACTTAAATTCGGCATTCTCTGGATGGGTCTTCATGGCAATATGGTGAATCGGCTCAATGGTTTCTGATTCCACCTGAACCATTAGTCTTTTTAGAGTTGATTTGCTGGGAAATAATCAATCCTAGGCATTTTTCTTGATCCGAACTCCATTTGGTCAAGAATTCTCCAAAATGCTCCTTATTGATCGGTTTGGTACATGTATGGTCTAGCTTGGTATGCTCCTGGTTTGGTGTGGTTCTGATGTCCACATCATGAAGTCTGAAATTTCAAAAATGAAGTCTGAAATTTCAAAGGTGAAGTGTGAAATTTCAAAATTTCAGAAAAGAAAAAATTCAAAAAGAATCGAAAAATTTCAAAAAAATTCGAATTTAGAGGTGAATGTATGATTTGTTTTTTGGATTTTTATCCAGAGGATTCATTATGAATTTCAAGTCTAAAATAGTTTATGTCGAGTATGATTTCTAAAATATTTGTTGATTTATCTGAGTTTTTTCGCCTTATTTTTGTGTTTGTATATGAGTCTTCGTTTTTTCTTTTATTTTTACAGATCTAGATTTACACTGAAACTTTACACCGAGACTTCACTGTGCGACTTCACACCCAGACTTCACTGTGAGACTTCATCGCCAGACTTCACAGTGAGACTGCACACCGTGACTTCATAGTGAGACTTCAAGCCGAGACTTCTCAATAAGACTTCACACCGACATTTGACAACGAGACTTCACACCAAGACTTCACTGTGAGACTTCACACCCAAACTTCAAAGTGAGATTTCACAAAGAGATATTTTTGGGTTCCCATAGCATTTAAATTCTTACATATAATGTTGTAGATGTAAAAACAAACAATTGTAATCCTCCTTCTTGGATTGTAAATCTCTTGTAAGATGATATTTTCAATTAATTAAAGTTATATTGACAAAGAAAGTACTTCTTGCGAAACCTATTAAATTAAACATCAAATCTTAATTTAACAAAAATAAAGTTGCAAAGTCCTTAAAGAGAACTTTGTTTTTGTTCTTCTAAAATGCAAAGTGGAACAAAAAAAAAACAAGTCATAATTAGCTAGGCATATAGTAGTGTTAGTGAAAGGAGACTTCGCACCAAGACTTGGAAAGAAAACTTCACTTCCAGATACCAACACATCTAGTGACCCTTAACCTTGAAAATCTTAAGTAATAAAAACACATATAAAAAATGTCATTGAGATGTGAAACTCATACATAACTACTAGTGCAAGAGATAAGATACAAATAAATATTTTAAAAAGTTAGTGCAAGAGACTTCACACGTAACACACATGTTAGGACAAGGAAAAAAAATTAACTAATTACAAATAAGTTAAAATTTTATTTTTACTAAATATCATCGTATGAGACTTTTCAGAAGTAGTCTATCGGTAGACTTCTCATATAAAGTCTGTTAGGAGACTTCAAAGGTGAAGTCTCGCAATAAATAACTACTAGAAACTAATAAAATCGATTTAAGACAGAATATAACACATTGAGATGTGAAACTCATAAATAAACAACAACAATAATTAATACACATGAAAAAAATTAAAATTTCAAAAATATAAAACAGATATGATATAAATACATTTTTAAAAAATTTAGTGTAAGAGACTTCTCAAACGAAGTTTCCGGACAGACTTCCTCTGTGAAGTCTAAATATTATAAGTTGAATACCTAATAAGTTAAGAAAATGATTTAAAAATAATTATACGATAAAAATAGTTCAAATTTCTAAAACATCAAAAGCCATACGTAACACACTTGTTAGGACAAGAAAAAAAAATAACTAATTACAAATAAGCTAAAATTTCATTCTACTAAGATTATCATTTGAGACTTCTCGGATGAAGTCTCCCAACAGACTTCTCAGATGAAGTATGCTAAGTGATTCAGAGAAGACTTTGCCTAAGAAGTCTGAAGTAGGGGTCTAGTTTTGCAATTGACCAGATTTTGACTTTTTATAGAGATTTCATAAGCAAAGTCTCCTACACAAAGAAACTTCGTGTGAGAAGTCTATACCAGCTTGGGGTCTACTTTTACAAGTGACCACAACTTTGACTTTTTAATTAGACTTCATCTGGGAAGTCTCATCAGTATGAGACATCGCATGTGAAGTCTATTACGTAGTGAAACTTCTATGATGAAGTCTTTTTTCCTTCAGAGACTTCTCCGGCAAAATCTACCCATAAAGTAAAGTCTAGTTTTGCAATTGACTTGAATTTGACTTTTACATAAGATTTCGTTTGAGAAGTATGATAGAAAAGGGTTACTTTTGCAATTGACCAAAATTTTTGATTTTTTTAATTCCAGAGTTTCCAATGGTTGTAGACTTCATCTGAGAAGTCTATCAATAGTCAATGTTTCAAAATTTCGGTCAAATGCAAAAGTAACTCTTTTTCACGCAGACTTCTCAGGTGAAGTCTTGATAAAAAGTCTTCGTTCATGTCAATTGCAAAACTAACCCCCCTTTTTCGCATACTTTACATGAGAAGTCTAAAATAAAAGTCAAACTTACGGTCAATTGCAAAACTAACCTCTTGCACGCAGACTTTATAGGTGAAGTCTGAAGATTTTTATTTTATTTTGGAAGGAGAACTTGAGACTTCTCTCGTGAAGTCTATGAAGCAAAAAGTTAATTGCAAAACTAACCCCCAATTGACTATTGAGATTTCAACTGAGAAGTTTGCCTTCTGGAAAATTAGAGAAAATGAAACAAAAATTACCAAATTTTGGTTTGAGCTTGTTTTTAGCTTCGTCGACGGTCAAGAACTGCTCACACCACCGATACCCAAGAAACTCAAGCGTTATTATGCATTAATCTTAGTAAATTGCAAAATCTAAGTATGTTGAATTTTGAGAAAGAGATTTTAGAGCTTAACAGTTGAAATGAGAGAGAATGAGAGAGGATATCGAGAAAAATGGAGCTTTTAGCTTAATTATAGAGCTTTAACATCTCTTAATTCGGTTGTTTGAAGCATTTAGAGCTCAATTTTTGTTGGTAATGGTGGTTAGGAGCTATTGAAGAAGATGAGATTTTCGTAATTATGTGAGGATCTTTGGGTTATAATGTTTCAAACCTAGCAACTAGACTTCATAGGAGAAGTCTGCTCTAGGTATTTTTGTGAAAAAAAAAGTTAGGAAAGGTATTTTAAGACATTTTAAAAGAATAAAGACGAGGGGCATAGTTTTGCATTTGACTTCAAATAAGGGTTTAGTTTAGCAAGTAGCCCTAAAATTTTATACATGTTGAAATTTTATCATTAAATTTGACATGTGTCGCGATCACGTGTGTTAACAACTTTGAAAACCAAGTTTATATAGTAAGAATGTTTATGTGCAATAACATATTAATATAGAGAGTATAAGTGAAAACTGTAAAGAAAGATATCATTTCTCTTTTGATTTAAGAACTCAAGAATCCAACTAAATCAGATGTGATAAACAAGAACTAAAGTTTGGGAAATTAGTTTTGTATTTTTATTTATTAAAATCTTTTTTGGGGAGTAGAGTTGGAGATAGAGGGACTTGAACCCTCACGATTTTAAAAGTTAACAGATGATTTAATTTGAATTTATATTTGAATTTTTTTTCTGAATAAACAAATATAAGTATATTATTTTCTTTTTCCTTTTTTAAAAAATTTATGTTATTTTTTTATTATTTTCTTTTATATTTTTAAGATCAATAATTGATTACATAATTTACTAATATTTATTTACCTTTTTTACTCTTAGTTTTTTTTTTGGATTTAAAATCTTTCATGTTAACATAATGTCTACACCTAATTGGTCGAAGTTTTACATCTGTCAAAATCTTATCAAGAAAGTTGAGATGTGTAGCGATCATCTGATTTAAAAACTTTAAAGCCAAGCTTTATATATTAAAATTTTATTTCTAAGTGTACATTTTTTGGATTTGAAATTTTCCATATTTATGTTAATATAATGTCTAAATTAAATTGGTTAAAATTTTACACGTGTTAAAATTTCATCAATAAATTTGACATGTGTCGCGCCAACTTTGAAAACCAAGTTTATATAGTAAGATTGTTTATGTCCAATAACATATTAATACAGAGGATATAAGTGAAAACTGTAAAGAAAGATAGCATTTCTCTTTTTATTTAAAAACTCAAAGAATCCAACGAATCAGATGTGATAAACAAGAACTAAAGTTCATCATATAGCTTAAGCCCCCCATACATTATATCTTCACAATGCCTAACAAAAGGAAGAATCTTCCCTGAGTTTGTTCCCCAGTCGGCTTCACATCCATGAGACGGAGGAGTAAGGAAACATGGCTCCATCGATGTGGATCTAAGACACGGTGGATTAGGAGTTGTGAAATTTGTTGGCTGGTAAAGTAACCATGGCTTTAATCCTCCAAGACTATAAGAAACATATCCAAAAGTAGACCTTGCGCTTGTGACAATATTATCGGTCAAGCTCAAAAGATACATCTCAGCAAGCGCCTTTTGGTCGTGAAGCTTTGTGTCTGTTTGCTGAACTCTTTCTCCACTTGGCTGATAAACTTCAACAATCTCTCCTGTCGAACTTGGTAGATTCGAAAAGATGTTCGTTAAGTTGTCAGAGTACTCTGGATAAAGAGTTTCCGGGGTTTTGATATATCGACTTCCGATTCTTCTTGTGTAGCTAATCCAGGCAACAGTTTCTCTCTTTGCGTACAGGCTACGACCTGGTCCATGACATGTTTGAAATATCCAGCAGGATTGCCGAAAACCCGTATTTGAATCCCAAGTCTCTCGTCTGCTTTGGATAAATGAGCATGGTAGTACTTAGTGACCATATCCCAAACTTGATTTGTCGGATGAAAAAGATACCGAGCCAAATGGTGAAAGACAGTTTCTTTCTGCGGGAATAGCTTAACTAGTTCGGTTTGGAAAGTTGGTTTAAACCATAAAGATGGAACAAAGTAATCATTGGCTTTAACAATCAACCATGGGACTTTGTCGATCAAATCTTGATCCTTTTGGCAAAAGAACATCTTGTCACTATCCCTTGAATCATGGAGGAGGTGCATATATAGATGTGGCGGGACTGAAGTCGAGTTGATGGCATGATTTTCCAACATTGTTCCGTAACAACGAGAGTATTCCTTGTTGTAGCCATAAGTATATTTCATCAATGGAAAATCAAGAGGAAGCAACCATGAAGTACCTGGAAATGGCTCACATAAGAGATCACTAACATCTTTGCGGTTGTCAACAAGAATTATTCTCTCTGTCAAGAGAGCGTATAGGAACACAGAAGCAAGAGTAAGTATTCTGTTTCCAAGCCCATAACCTGCGAGCCATACAATGTATCTGCATTCACCATTAGATTTGCTTCCATAATTCTCATCACGACTAAGATTCTTTGTTGCTTCTTCGTAAGCTTTTGTGCCTGGACCGCAACGTTTGTGAAGCTTTTCATAGCTTCTAAGCTTAGAGACGAGATATTCAGAAGGCTTGTATGGGGAAGGCTTGCGGTACAAGAAAGATTTATGATACCTACTCAAGCAAGAACCTTCATCTAAATCCGTGGTTAAAAGACCTCCTATCATTTTATCCCTCGGTGTTTCTGATTCCTTTGAATCTATTACATGAAAATGAATATATGAAATCATAATGAAGATTCTTTAAGTTAGCTGTAAAACACAAAAGATGGATGATTTTTTTACCATTGGTTGTAGCATCAAGAAGTTGGTTGTTGAAGTTGTTTGAGAATGATAGTACAATTAGTAAGCAACTAAAGACAACTATTATTAGAATTTTCGTCTTTAACCCCAAAGCCTTGAAAACTTTGCCGTATATCTGAAATTTGTGATACATGTTGACTTAAGTTTGATTGGTTACAGTTATGAGATGATTCAAAAAGAGATTAGAACTCTTATATAGCATGATTACAACTTCAATGTCAATCATAGAACAATTAAATAAGACGTTGAATATTTTAATGTCATTGATGAGTTGTGACTATCAACGAACTCCGAACGTGATTCCACAATTTTTTAATAGTAGAAAATTTCTTAAATGAAATTGTGATTTTGTTTTTATGTATTTAATAATTAACGAAGAAAGAGAGCAGTTGTGAATTATTAACGGGCGTTACAATGTCAAAATCTAGGAATCTAAACAACTAGGAATTGTCTGGAACATTTTGCAAACTTGAATTAATATAGTGAAAATGTAAAATTTATATTGAAGAATGAATAGATAAACTGATAAAGTCATGTGGATTGCTTAAACGATTTACCATAGTCAAAGTCTAAAATCGATTAACCAACGTTAAAAACTTCCAAAACAATTGCGTATGGAACTTCAAAGCTCTAAACAAAACAATGGTCCGGGTTTTGATGTATATTTAATAAGTTCACTAAATGTGTACATGAACGTAGTTTCGAAGTCACAAGCGATAAAAGACTAATAACGATATAACGAGCGCAATTCATATGACTTCATATGTGACACCTAAATACCTAATAATATCATAGATTTCTAAAACACTCGCATCATACTCAAAATACGATGACTTTTTTTTTTTTGTAAAAATAATCTTCACTGATTGGTGACAGTAATTTTATCTAAATAAGTCATGATTTTGCCAATAACTCAATCCTTGATAGTTGTTCAGCATCTACTACTTATTTAAGATGTGACATAAGAGAAAGTTATATATCAAATCGGTTGCCCAAGGATGTTAAGAACCATGATCTCTGGAGAATGGTCATTTAGAAAAAGAAAAATAAAAGATCACATATATTGAGTACAATATTTAAATAGAAAATGTCCTTTTAAAAAGGGTGCATACTTGAAAAAACATTTCTCCCAAAACGGCTTAAATGTTCGAAATTATGATGTTAATTTATTAAGAACCCAAATTTTTTTTTGTTTTCCCTAGGACCCTAGTAATTTATGGGTTGGCATATGTCGCTTAATATTATTTGAGAAATGCAATTTGTGGGTTTTGTTTAATTGTCGTCCTCACAATCACTCTCAGCCTGAAAATACTTGTTATGTCGTCTATTACATCATCATTTAAAATATTCGATCTAATCATATTATAATGATATTAAACTACATACGGTATATGAAATTATGATGAACAAGTCCCACATACAATAATTTACAATCTTACTCATTAATTCTGCAACATTTGAATCTACCGTGGACAGTTATACATGTACAACATTTCTACGATTGACAAAACTTTTCTGCAAACGAGACCACGACAGACGATTCAACTTTCAGCACTCTGGAATTTTAGATAGACTTTGCACCCTTTAATCTGGATTAAAAATCAGTTTTTGAGAATCGAACCTCATATGTGGTGTAAAAAAAATTAAACTCTTGATAAATTTAAAATGCATATTTATTTTTAAGTTTATAAAATCTTCTCGATGCAGTTTTAAATGACACCAAAAACAAATTGTCTCGATACAATTCTACTTTCTGTAGTATTTTCTAGTATATTAAAATGGGTTGACTTCACTAAACCCCTTCAAAACAAGTCACCCTAACTCATTCCTCCCAAACTAATCATCTCATCCCTAAATCACCCAAACTATCACATATGCAATTAATTACATATATGTAATTAATTTTGAAAAATCACGTTTACATAACTCAAAATCGCGATTACTAAATCGTGGTTGCCCACAACCCGACCAAACCAACATAGTTAACCCGACAAAACAAACAAACTGGATATATTAAAGGATTTGATATCGTTTTCTTTTTGTTGATCCAATACTGTTTTTAGGGTTTGTCGACGTGGAAGTCTCAGCTGTGAAAGAGGAGAGGAGGAGGAGGTCGTCGTCGAGTTGTTGTTTCAAAATCTGGTTACCGTCATTGTTCGAAGCATGTCAAGAAATAGGTTAGATGTCAAAATCAGATCTTATAATGAGCTTTTTCTACTTTTCTCATGCATAAACCCAAAATAATAGTTGCTTAGGGATAAAACAGAGAATATATATTAATTATCTTTCTAACACGGCCACAAAGAATAATGGACTATTACATGAACTAATTTTTTATCATGCTTTTTTATTTCTTATTTGTTGCCTTTTTTGGTTCTTATGATTCCTAAACGTCAAAACATGTCGAGCACTTGTTTGAAACAATATCTAAATCATCACATCTATGTATTTCAGTGACGAGAACGTTGAAAGTGAGAAAGACAAGTGATATATCATGGTTTTTACCCACTTTTAACCATGATATAAGTCCTTTTTGTTGAGTCTTTTCTTTAGTTTTAAAGTCTTTCAGGTTCTTTACAAGCTATAGGCACATGTGGAGCTAATTGGAGGATTTGGAAGCTCTTGAAGCAATCTGGAGTTGAAGCCGATCGGAGAACTGAAGCTCAGCATCGATCGATACTGAGGAGCATCGATCGACACCATTTATTTGGGAGAAACACGACCAAAGAACCTAGCATCGATCGATACCATTTACGGTATCGATCGATACCAGTGATCAGATCGCAAAACAGAACCCGAAGATGAACCAGAAGCTTTCCTTATTTTTCGAGAAAACTTCTAAACGTGTTTTGACTATATAATTAGGTTTTTGAGCCTCTAGAAAGAGACCTTGTGATTTCTAGAGATAGAGTTTTCTGCAATTGAGTTTTTGGAGAAGAAATCTTGAACCTCTTTGTATTCTTACTCTATTTCATTTTATTATATGAATTCTATTCTATTCATGATGTTTATTGTATTCACCATGTCTGAATAGATTCCCTGTTAGGATTAGGGTTGCTTAAAGGTATTTGATGAATTATTAGATCTGAATTAATTGTTAGGGAATAATCTATAGAGCTTTTCACCTAGACTTGAGATTAATGCTTATTCTAGCCTCGCGAACTAGAATCTGATGTTAGGTTGTTTGATTGGCACGAAAGTGTGATTGATTGCCTGATCTAGTGTTTGGTGAGCAAAAGCCCTATTCGCAAAGAAATTTGGTTTAGGGATTTTGTGAACAATTGAACTTGATCGTTAATGCTTGTTTAAATTCATAGAATTTGCAAACAAATTTGGAATTCTAGGTTTAGGCATAGATAGTTTTCGCAACGACAGTTGGTTTACTTTACATCTGTGTTTCAAGTTTGAGAGCGGAGCTTAATTTATTCCTGACAATTGATTTGATTTGATAATTCTGATTTGCCTGCAAGTTTCCCTAAGCCTAGCGTTTTCCTCCACTGAATTACTACCTGTTTTAATTGTTTTGCTATTCTTAATTTCATCTATTTGGCTTAGCTTAATTCATATTCTAGAATCTATTGAGTGTTATCTTGAGTCCTTGTGGATTGACCCCTAGAATACTACAGCGTCTGCTTAGATACTTTAGGGTATTAGATTTGAGCATATCAAATTTTGGCGCCGTTGCCGGGGACTCTAATTTCACCATTAGATTACGGTTTAAGAATTTCGACTAAGTGTTGAGCATCGATCGATACCCTCTTAGTATCGATCGATACTCGTTGTTACTTCCGTCACTTACGCGTTTTAACTTCTGTCTTTCAGGTGTATGCAGCATCGAGAGACCAGAGGAAGCAAGAACAAGCAGTTGATCAACCTATCTAACGAAGAGCTAGCTGAATTAGAGCGTACAATCAGAAAGCAAAAGAAACAAGCTGAGATGAACAATCCGATTGTGCTTGCTCGTGATGAGGCTGGGGTTTTGAGAGATCAGGAAGGTCACCTGTGTGACGCGCAGGGACAGAGAATTGATGCAGAAGGTAACGTTATTGCCCCTGCACCGGTTGCTAATGCGGTTATCCCACCAGCTGTGCGTGGGAATGTTGGGAATGCTCAGGGTAATCGCGCCAGAACGCTTGGAGAATACAACAGACCAGATCAGTTCTATGCAAACCGATCTGCTATTCGTATTCCGACTTTTCAGAGGAACGACTTTGAGCTGAAGCCTGCCTACTACACTCTTGTAGGCCAGCATCCATTTCATGGTCTTTCTCATGAGCATCCCATGGATCATATCGAGAGGTTTGAGGATTTGGTCACCAGTATCAAATACAACGGAGTATCCAATGATTTCCTCTTCTGTAAGCTCTTCCCCTACTCTCTTAGTGGAGATGCAGCTTACTGGCTGAAGCAGTTGCCTCCAGGTTCTCTGACCACTTGGGAGGAAACCAAGACTGCTTTTCTGAATAACTTCTATGATGATGCGAGATCAGAGGAACTCAGGAACAAGATCTCCCAGTTTTCTCAGGGAGCGACTGAGGCATTCAAGGCCGCCTGGGTTCGATTTCGATCTTATCAGAGGGACTGCCCTCACCACGGTTTCTCGCAGGTTCAGTTGTTGGGTATCTTCTTCAGAGGGATCGATTAGAGGTATCAGATGGCTTTGGATGCTGCAAGCAACGGTAACTTCAACACCAGGTATCCCGAGGACGCTTATGTGTTGATTGAGAATCTGGCATCTAGCAACAGCACTAAGAATGCTGATTTTGAGAGGAAGAAGCAGAATGGTAGTGCTGATGGTTTACAGATAGCTGAGGTACATGCGAAGCTGGATTCAGTTCACAGTCTGTTATTGGGTAAGCAGCAGAAGGCAGTGCACTTTGCTGAGGAAGTCGAGAACATCGAAGAAGGTGAAGTAGAGGATGTCAACTACATAGGCGGTAATGGGTTTCAGAATTCATACAACCGCAGCTTCACTAACAACTCTCACAGAGGAGGATTCAAACCTGATTTCAAGACTGCGAATTTCGGAGCTCAGAAGCCATTTCAGAACAGTGGGTACACTCGTACCTATGGAATTTGTCCTATCAGACACCACCTCCCAAGACTCAGGAAAGCAAGGTTGAGACTATGCTTGAACAGATTCTTGAGGGGCAGTAGAAGATGACCGTTGACTTCAACGGGAAAATGGACGCCTTATACACTGATCTGAATGGGAAAATTGAGGCTTTGAACACCCATCATAAGAAGTTGGAAACCCAGATTGCTCAGACGGCAGAAACTGTGAAGAGATGGTTTCCTACCGGGAAAGACGGTGAATCCGAGGGAACATGTTCATGCTATCACTTTGAGGAGTGGGAGAGAAGTTGCTCCAAGGCAGAAGAAGGCTTACTCGCCTCACCAACTCGTCGATCTTGCTGGAGACGACGATGACGACGATCAGATTCCTGCAAATTCCCAAGTATCGATCGATAATCATCCAGTATCGATCGATACCCCCCTTCATCGATCGTTCCCTACTCAGACTTCTACAGAACCGGTTGAAAAATCGAAGGCATCGATCGATACTCCTCCTAAGACCGACCAGAAGCAGACAACAGGTCATGTCGGCAGAGTTTATGTACCGAAGATTCCTTTCCCTCGACCCCCTGCTAAGTCTAACAAGGAAATAGAAGAGGCCAGATGCCAAGCGATGTTAGAGAAGTTAGTGGTCGAACTCCCGTTCGTGGATGCTCTCAAGACTGCACAACCTTTCAGAAGGTATATCAAGAGGATGGTTTTGAGCAATGTGAATCTTGAGGAAAGAGTACTGCGAATCACCCACGAGTGCAGTGAGATTCTTCTCAACAAGATTCCAGAGAAATTACCAGACCCTGGTAGCTTTGTCTTGGACTGCACAATCTTCACGGAGAGGTTTGAACGTTCTCTCTGCGATCTTGGTTCGAGTGTGAACCTCATGCCATATTCGGTAGCTAAGAGAATAGGGATGACAGACTTCACACCAACAAGGATATCCTTGATCCTTGCTGATCGATCAATCCGATTCCCTGAAGGTTTACTTGAAGATGTCCCGATCACCATTGGGAACTGCTTAGTTCCAACCGGTTTCATCGTCCTCGAGTATGATACTGAACCAAGAGATCCACTGATATTAGGAAGACCTTTCTTAGCTACAGCTGGAGCCCTAATCGATTGCAAGAATGGGCGGATATCTCTTAACATTGGTGATCTAGTCATGACTTTCAACATGGAAAAGATGATGAAGAAACCAACCATCGACGGATAGATTTTCTTCATTGACACATTCATTGAGCTATCAGATGAGTATTTCTTGAGGATGCACCCTGAAAATCCATTAGAAATAGCTTTGGTTTGCTCGGCTGAGACAGAGACAGTTCCCTCAGAGGTTGCTGCTGCCTATGCGACGATTCTTGGCAACCAAGCAGAGGCATCGATCGATACAACAGGAGGTATCGATCGATACCAACCCCTTCTTCCCGAAGAACTGCACATCTCTCGCACGAGATCCGATTCTTTGCTTGATTGGAGTGAAGCGAAAGCTCTTAAGCTTGATCTAAAGCCACTCCCAGCTAGCTTGAGGTACGTTATCCTTGGTCCTAACTCTACTTATCCTGTGATTATCAATTCTTCTTTGAACAACGCAGAGGTCGCCTTACTGCTGCGCAAGTATCGCAAAGCTCTCGGCTATTCTCTTGATGATATTTCTGGTATATCACCAGATCTGTGCATGCATCGGATTCATCTAGAGGACGAGTCGAAGGCTTCAATAGAGCATCAGAGGAGACTCAACCCGAATCTGAAGGAAGTGGTAAAGAAAGAGATTTTGAAACTTCTGGAAGCAGGAGTCATTTACGCCATTTCTGACAGCAGTTGGGTTAGTCCGGTTCATGTTGTTCCTAAGAAGGGAGGATTAACAGTGGTTAAGAATGAGAAAGATGAGCTGTTCCGACGAGAACAATCACCGGGCATCGCATGTGCATCGATTACAGAAAGCTGAATGCTGCGACAAGAAAGATCACTTCCATTGCCATTCATGATCAGATGCTGGAAAGATGGCTAGTCATCCTTACTATTGCTTCCTGGATGGCTACTCAGGCTTCTTCCAGATCCCGATACATCCAGATGATCAGGAGAAGACGACTTTCACTTGTCCCTACGGCACATTTGCCTACAAGAGGATGCCATTTGGGTTGTGTAATGCTCCAGCTACATTTCAGAGATGCATGATGTCCAGTTCTCAAATATGATCGAGGAATTCATGGAGGTATTTATGGATGACTTTTCTGTCTATGGGTCTTCGTTTAAGGGATGTCTGAACTGGGAGAAGTGCCACTTTATGGTTCAAGACGACATCGTTCTGGGACATAAGGTCTCTAAAGCTGGGATTGAGGTTGATAAAGTTAAGATTCAGGTCATGACAAGTCTCCTGCCGCCTACATCAGTGAAAGATATTCGGAGTTTCCTTGGTCATGCTGGGTTCTATCGCAGGTTCATTCAGGATTTCTCCAAGCTAGCTCGCCCGCTTACTGCTCTGCTGTGTAAAGATGTCGCCTTTGATTTTACACCAGAGTGTCTTGCTGCATTCAAAATGATCAAGAAGGCGTTGGTTTCTGCTCCCATTGTTCAACCACCAGATTGGAACCTCCCCTTTGAGGTCATGTGTGATGCGAGTGATTTTGCAGTTGGATCTGTTCTGGGACAGAGGAAAGACAAGAAGCTGCATGTGATCTACTATGCTAGCAGAACACTAGATGACACCCAAAGGAACTACAGCACCACCGAGAAGGAGTTACTTGCTGTTGTGTTCTTTTTTGAGAAATTTCGTTCCTATCTGATAGGAAATAAGGTGATTGTGCATACTGACCACGCTGCTCTTAAGTACCTGCTGCAGAATAAGGATACGAAGCCTCGATTGTGTCGATGGGTTTTGCTGCTCCAAGGTTTTGACATAGAGATCAAAGACAAGAATGGAATAGAGAATGGAGTTGTAGATCATCTCTCGCGTATGAGGATCAGTGAAGAAGTTCCTATTGATGATTCTTTGCCAGAGGAGAGGATGTACTTCTTTGAGACTGGTTCTGGTTCGATTCTGCCGCTGAAGGAGACGAGCATCGATCGACACCCCTGGAGTATCGATCGATACCCTCAAGAGTTGTTGCTCTCGTTTCACGATGCAAGCATCGATCGATACTCCCATTGTATCGACCGATACCAGAAATTTTCCACTACCGATTCGTCTGCAGATCAATCTGAATTTGAGGAATCCTTGGCCATCACTTCTCCTGCTGAACCTTGGTACGCCGACATCGCTAATTACCTTGCTGCAAACTACGAACCGAAGCACCTCAAGAAGTATGTCAAGAAGAAGTTCATGAGAGATGTCAGACGCTACTTTNGGATGTCACGTTTGATTTTACACCAGAATGTCTTGCTGCGTTTGAGATGATCAAGAAAGCATTGATTTTTGCTCCTATTGTGCAACCAACAGATAAGAGCCTTCCTTTTGAGGTCATGTGTGATGCGAGTGACTATACAGTTGGATCTGTTTTGGGACAGAGGAAGGACAAAAAGCTACATGTGATCTATTATGCTAGCAGAACACTGGATGTCGATGGGTTTTGTTGCTCCAAGGTTTTGACATAGAAATCAAGGACAAGAAAGGAGTAGAGAATGGCATTGCTGATCATCTCTCGCACATGAGGATCAGGGAAGAGGTTCCCATTGATGATTATTTGCCCGAGGAGAAGATATACTTCATTGAGACTGGTTCTGCTTCAATTCTGTCGCTGAAGAAGACGAGCATTGATCGATACAATGGGAGTATCGATCGATACCCTCACGCGTTGTTGCCTTCAGTTCACGATTCCAGCATCGATTGCTACCCTCATTGTATCGATCGATACAAGAGACCTTCCATTGCCGATTCATCTACAGATCACTCTGCATTTGAGGAATCTTTGGCAGTCACTTCTCCTGCTGAGCCTTGGTATGCCGACATCGCCAATTACCTTGCTGTTGATCTAGAACCAAAGCACCTTAAGAAGTATGTGAAGAAGAAGTTCATGAGAGATGTCAGACGCTACTTCTGGGATGAGCCAAATTTGTACAAGCACTGTTCTGATGGGATTTATAGAAGGTGTATAGCTGAGTCTGAGGTGCCGGAAATCCTTTTTCACTGCCATGGTTCTGAGTATGCTGGGCACTTTGCTACATTCAAGACGGTCTCTAAGGTTCTACAGGCCGGTTTCTGGTGGCCTACGATGTTTAAGGATGCTCACACTTTCATTTCCCGCTGTGATGTATGTCAGAGAAGAAGGAAGATCAGCAAGCGTCATGAGATGCCACAGAACTTCATCTTGGAGGTTGAGGTCTTTGATTGCTGGGGTATTGACTTCATGGGACCATTTCCTCCATCGAGACAGAACCGCTACATCTTAGTCACCGTTGACTATGCCTCTAAGTGGGTGGAAGCGATTGCTAGTCCTACCAACGATTCTACCGTGATCCTGAAGCTGTTCAAAACTATCATCTTCCCATGATTTGGAGTACCCAGAGTTGTCATTAGTGATGGGGGTACTCACTTCATCAACAAGTTCTTCGAGAAGCTGCTAAAGAAGTATGGTGTACACCACCGCGTTGCCACGCCATATCATCCTCAGACCAGTGGACAAGTAGAGGTCTCCAACAGACAGATCAAGGAGATCCTGGAGAAGACAGTTGGTGCTACTCGGAAGGATTGGGCGCTAAAACTCGACGACGCTCTCTGGCCTACAGAACAGCGTTCAAGACGCCACTCAGTACAACACCATTCCATTTGCTGTATGGAAAAGCATGCCATCTTCCTGTTAAGATAGAGCACAAAGCAGCCTGGGCTACAAAACTGCTGAATTTCGACATCAAGTCTGTTGCACAAAGGCGACTGGTTCAGTTGAATGAGTTGGATGAGATCAGACACTCCGCCTATGAGAATTCCAAGCTGTACAAGGAAAGGACCAAGGCTTATCATGACAAGAAGATCCTTTCCCGACACTTTGAACCAAATGACCAAGTACTTCTGTACAACTCTCGTTTGCAATTGTTTCCTGGGAAATTGCGTTCTCGTTGGTCAGGTCTCTTCACGATCAAAGAAGTCCGCCCTCATGGTGCTGTAGTGTTGCTGAGTGCTGAAGGTAAGGAGTTCACTGTCAATGGACAGAGGGTGAAACACTATTGGGCGAAAGCCACCATTCCAGATGGCCACATTGTGCCTCTGGCTGAGCCACTAGCTGCCTGATTGTTCTCTATGTCAAGCTAATGACATTAAACAAGCGCTTAGTGGGAGGCAACCCACTGGTGAGTCTGTACATAGTCGTCATTTTGATTTGTTAGTTTTGTTTTCTTTTGTGTTGTGTTTTCACATGGAACCAGGTCCAGACGACGAGCATCGATCGATACCCCTTGGTATCGATCGATACCATTGGCCTACAGGGAATTGTGTTATACGCTGAGCATCGATCGATGCCACTTACGGTATCGATCGATACTCAGCACCCAAGTAAGTTTTTCTATAAAACCCTCGGGTCTTTTGCTAAATCTCTCAATCTCTTATCGCTCGACGCCTCCCCTTGTTTCTCTCACTCTCTCACATCTTTTTCGATTCCTCATCGTTTTCTTCGATTTCAAATCCTATTCCACTCAGATTTTTGAGTGCATTGTCATTCCATTTATCATACCTTCAATCTGCCAGGTAATGTACTCGATTTCATCCTTTTAGATGTGTTGGCAGATTCGATTTGGGGTTTCCTTTGCAGTGAAGCTTTGGTTCTATTTCTTGTCATCATTAGCTATAGGTGAATGAAATTGCCATATTAGGATGAGAATGGATATGATAGGGATGGAGTAGATTTAGGGATTCGAATTTAGGGTGATAGATTGGAAACTGGGTGATATATGTGATGCACTTTGCGATTTTATCTCGAGCATCGATCGATACCCCTTGGTATCAATCGATACCCGACCTATAACAGCATGGGTTTTGCGATACAATCTATCGGGACTTTGTGCCTAATCTTCAAGTATCGATCGATACCCCTTGGTATCGATCGATGCCTGCACTCACTTGACGCATTCTGACTTCTGTTTTCGTTTTGAATTTTCTTAGATGGCTCCCCGCAAGAGGACACGACAGGATGACGCTTCCGGTTCCAACCCTCCACGCCGCAACTTTGATCTCCAAGACGAGGTGGAGGCATTCTATGACTCACATTGGCACGCCGGAGTCATCACCGCCATTCTTACTGGCGATCGCTACAGAGTCCTGAAGGGCGGTTTCACAGGGGACACTGGTCGTCAGAGCTTCATTGAGGCCCACATCAGTGACTTGCGAGCTGCGCCACGACGTTCTCCTTCTCTATCTGCCCCTGCCCCTGTTGCTAGGCCTCCCTGGCCTAAGTTGGAGGGGAAGAGGATCATTCCGCGACGCGATTGGGCAGGTTTGCCTAAGGAGGAGACTGAGAGTGAGGCTTGCGTTTACAGGCCCATAGCTGAGGAGTGGGACGACTATGACACTCTATTCTACAACGAGTGGCTACGCGTTGTCATCCTGCCTACGCGCTTCATCGATCCTCACACCATGCGTCGTCTCGGCATCGACGTGGATCTTTCTACCATGCTCGAGAAGATTGGATTGGGGACTCGTTACTCTAGGCAGTATGATCTTTACCCAGAACTCGTGCGTTAGTTCCTCGCCACAGCTCGAGTGTATTACAGAGACGAGGTCCACCGCACTGCTTCAGAGGGCACGTTGACTTTCCCGATCAGAGGAGTTCGCTACAGGCTGCCTATCCCTGACCTCTGCACCATCTACGGGTTCGATCCTTATCCTCAGCAGATAGCTCTCCCTTCCCAGTTTCAGGATCTGCAGAACTTTTGGCGACACATTGGTCTTGGCGCCTACAGCTCCAAGACCTCTACCCAGATTGATATCCGCCACCCGACTCTGCGTTCCATTGCCCGCATTCTGAGCACCACTCTCCTCTGCAAGATGGAGCCGAACAAGTTGAGGATCTCAGAGCTGATGTTATTGTACAAGGCAGTTGGTGACATGATTCCTGAGGATAGGTTTGAGTGGCCCGAGTTAAACCTCGCGGTCAACATTGGCGCTATCTTTGCGCACCATCTGGTCTCTCTGAAGACCAAGCCCTTCTCTAGTCGGAACTACGCCACAACACGGAAGACTGAGTCAGTCGGCAGCCTCCTTACACCTATCTCGAGCACTTTGGCATCTCCACTGCAGCATGCTCGATCGTCACTACTCGCTCACTCATGGATGAGCAGCACATGCAGCATATGCGTTGGTTGAAGGCCACTCGCCGCTGGTGCCTACCCACGACAGATGGAGAGCTCTTTTTCCAGCTCCCTAACCGCGCTCTCACCAACATTGGCGACCACCCTTCTCGGCTACACTTTGATCCAGACCCGAGTTTGCTTTCGGTCGCCCCATCCGCTCGTGTTCGCGCACCATGCCAGCTTCCATCAGCTCCTGTCACTGCAGACAAGACACCAGCCGCTGACTCTGCTGGGAGTCAGCCTCACCGTTCACAGCGCCGCCAGACGTCTGCTCCTGCTCCTTCATTTCCTCCACCACCAGAGCTACTAATGGAGACAGCTACCTTTCAGAGATACGTCGTGGAGAGTCTTCAGAGCATCTGGTCCGCTGTTTCTCGCTGCCGCTGCATGTCATCCATTGACGCCGATCACTCCGCTCCCGGTCCTTCCTCGCGCTACGCTGTTTCAGACTCTGATGATGATGATGAGGATTCGGACTAGCTTCTGCTCCTGGGTTTCACGTTTTCTGTCCCTTTTTCTTTTCATTTTCTTTTCTTTTGTTGTGTTTGCTTTTCTGAACTTATCTTTGTCTTTGTCAGTCTTCGTTGAACTTATGGCTATCTATTGATTCTGTTGCTTCTAACTGTGCTCTCTGATCAGATAGTTACTTCACCTAACTTTTGACTTCAGTAGGACACGGTTTCGGGTTTTAGAATCGCAACAAAGGACCTCAGTATCGATCGATACTTGACTAGCATCGGTCGATACTCCATCAGTATCGATCGATACTCCATCAGTATCGATCGATACCGGTTTTTAGTATCGACCGATACCCACCATTTCCCACGGTACCTTTGAACCTTTTTAAGCCATTTTGTTCCTGTGCTTTCTTTTGCTTCCTCTAGGCTAGATAACACTGGGGACAGTGTTGTTTAAGTCTGGGGGAGGTGATTACTGACATTGTGTTTGTTTTTCTTAGAGTCAGTCCATTTTTGAGTCTTTTTGAGTCAAATTTTTGTTTTATTGAGTCAAACTTGTTGGAGATTATGAACATTTGCTTGATTTCAATGTCCTGACTTTGTTTTTGAGTAACCATTGTCACATAACCAGCCCTAAGATCGACTAATGAAAAATCCAAAGGCTAACCGGTTGACCAGGAAACACCCATGTCTCCAGCAAATTTCTTCTAAATCCTGAGCCAATTTTGCAATTCACTCCTGAGGTTGGTATTCACTGAACTTGATTCATCATTCATATCTGGCAAAAGGAACCCGTGCAGTTGAAAAATATGGTAGACCTCTTGATGCGGACATCGACCTCACTCGCCAGCCTGACACACATCCTGACGCACGTCCTGTCGCACATCCTGTACCAGAAGTTCAAGAAGGCCCTATGACGCGTTCAAAGTATAAACAACTCAAGATGAGGTTCAATTTAGCTGTACAAGACCTTCTGACATTCCTAGAACCAGAGTTCACTCAAAATGCCCTGGAAACCCAAGAGAAGACATTGGAGCCACAAGATCCGTGCATGTCAAGCTTCATCCCAGAGAATGATCAAGAAAACCAAGGCAAGGACATCAAGGACCATGAAGAGCTTCAAGAAACGCCCCAAGGTATTCAAGAAGAACCCCCAGTCAACTCCCACATCACCAAAATCGCAAGTCAGAAGGTAGTTCAAGAAGTGTGTCACGAAGTGCATCAAGGAACGTCCGGCCGCCTTAAACCGCATCCGGGTAAGTTCTATTCAATTTATTCGATCCTTGCAGGTCCAAAGAGCCTCCCCAACGGCTAGTACTTCACCAAAACGACCAGAGGGTTCGAGTTTAAAGTCTACAAACTTTAGTTTCCATATTTGGTTTATTTACTTTAAGAAAACAATGAGTTTTGTATCCCTTTAGGGTTTTGTGTTTTGTTTGCTTTGTTGTTGCGTTTTGCTTCTTTATTTCGGCCCTAGGGCTAGCTGACGGACTCTTATAAAGTCCCCCTGCAGCAGTTGTAAACTTTTTACCCTTGATTATCAATAACTGAGCCGACCTTTCCCGTACTTCTCTCTGTTGAGTGTCTTGAGAGAATAGAGCTTGTTCTCTCGTCTGTTAGTGACAGCGAATCACAAGAGCTAGGCGCTCGTGCCTGTATCAGAGAATAACCCAACTCTGTAGGTGCACTTCGACCCGCCCAACAAATCCTCTCATATCGATCCACACGGAGAACGATCGCACTGTAGTCCGTTTAAATCTCACATGCACCATACTCTTCTTCCTAGGAGCCAGGTGACCATGCTCCTCAAGAAGCCATGCCCTTATGCCACGATAACCTCCCCCTTTGAGCGTGGTATCACCTCTCCCTAACACATAAATTGATACACTAATGCAATAAAGATGAGATGATTCCGCAGTGAGAGGTTAAGATATTCCCTGGATCATTGTTCTACCATGAAAGAAGATCACACAAAAGCCTGAAGCGAGGGGTAGGAATATTTTTTGAACCCATAATTGCTCCCTAAGACTTTTTGACATTTGAGAGGAGAACCGGGGATTAGGTGGCCATCACACAATAACTCGTGTCTCGAACCTTGATTTGTGTATGCAAAAGATAATTTTAAAATCTAGAACAAAAAAAGATAATCCTGTGGGAGAGGAAATCAATACCAAGAGATATAAACTGGGTGTTCCTTAGTTATGATATCGTAGTGAGAAGAATTCTATAAGTTCCTGAATATCAACATCAGTGAATAAACGACAATGGAAGGATTTAGTATGATTGATGCTGTGAGATAATGAGAGTGGATAATAGGAAAACTTCAATGGCCTCAAGGAAGAAGTAACTGGTGGTGTCCGACCATGAAACTGTTAGGATGACAACTGCGGGAGCTTGGAAAAGGAGTCATTTACTTATGTCCAAGAAAAAGTGAGTCTCCATGTTCTAAACCTACTTCTCTGTTTAGTTTTTTGTTTGTTGAGGGCAAAAAGACTAATCCTGGGGGAGTGATTATATCATGGTTTTTACCACGTTAACCATGATATAAGTTCATTTTTGTGAGTCATTTTCTTTAGTTTAGAGTCTTTCAGGTTTTTTTCAAGTTATGGCATATTGGAGCTAACTGAGGATTTGAAAGCTTTGTGAAACAATATGGAGTTGAAGGCCGTTCAGCGAACCAAGTCAACAATCGATCGACACTGAGGAGCATCGATCGACACCATTCATTTGGGTTTAAGAACCACGCCAAAGAAACGCTAGCTATCGATCGATACCATTACAGCATCGACGTACCACTTACAGCATCGTCGATGCCAGTGACCAGAACGCGAAACAAACCCGATAGCTTTAGAAGTTTTCCTATTTTTCAAGAGAATCCTAAACTTTGAATTAATTATATAATTAAGTTTTTGAGCCTCCAGGGATACCTTGGGATTTCTTGGAAATAGAGTTTCCCAATTGAGTCTTTTGGAGAAGATTTGACACCGCTTTGTTATTCTTACTCTATTTCATTGTTTATATGATATCTATTCTATTCATGATTTTTTGCATTCACATGTCTGAGTAGATTCCTGTTAGGATTAGGGTTGCTTAAAGGATATTGATGAATTATTAGATCTGAATAGATTGTTAGGAGAATAATTCTATAGAGCTTTTCACCTAGACTGGATATTAATGCTGATTTTAGCCTCGCGAACTAAGAATCTGATTTTAGGTTGTTGATTGGCACGAAAGTGTGATTGATTCCTGATCTAGTATTTGGTGAAAAAAGCCTATTCGCAAAGAAATTGGTTAGGGATTTTGTGAACAATTGAACTTGAACTTTAATGCTTGTTTAAATTCATAAGATTTGCAAAGAAATTGAAATTCTAGGTTTAGATAGACAGTTTTCGCAATCGACCGTTGGTTTACTTTACATCTGTGTTTCAAGTTTGAAAGCGGAGCTTAATCTATTCTGACATTGATTTTGATTTGATAATTCCGATTTGCTGCAAGTTTCCCTAAGCGCTTTCTACCTGTTACTATCTTTCAATTGATTGCATATTCTTAATTATTCTTTTAGTAGTTTAAATTCACATAATTCTGCAGCATTATAATCTATTTGAGTGTTATCTTTGAGTCTTTGTGGTTGACCCAATAATACTATATCGTGACTGCTTAGATACTTTTAGGAGTAATAGATTGAGCATAATCAACATATCTCAGTACAACACTATTCTTGAGTAATTGGAGTGAAGAGAGAGTCCTAAGCTGATCTTAAGCCACTCCACTAAACTTGAGGTAGTTTCTTGCCCTAACTCTACTTACTTGTGATTATCAATTTTCTTTGAAAACAGCAGAGGGTCGCCGTTCCTTGTGAGCAGCTGCGCAAGTATCAGAAAGCCTCTCGGCTGCGTCTTGATGATATTTAGGTAAATCACGATCTGTGCAGCATCGGATTCTATCTGGAAGGAAATCGAAAGCTTCAGTCGACATATACAAGGAGACTTAACCCGAATCTTGAGAAGGGTCAGAAAAGAGATTCTGAACTTTCTGAGAGCAGATTAATCTAACGGCCATTGTCTGACAGGCAGTTGGTAATTTCGTCATGTGTACCTAAGAGGGAGGGTTGACAGTGGGAAATATAGAAAGATGAGCTGATTCCTTCAAACGATCACCAGGCATACGATGTGTATCGATTACAAGGAACTGAATGCGGCAACGAGAAGATCATTTCCCATTTGATGTGATCCTAGATAGGATCAAGTCCCTGAAGTTCCAAGAAGGTTTACAAAGTCAGCAAATCGAAAAAGAAGCGAAGTGAAGAATATGACTTGTGAATTGAAAACAGTTATTCGGAACTTAGGTGGGAATGAGGGATACTCTCAAGATGTGAGATCGTGGACTAAGTTGCTCGGTATCATGATGAAGACAGACATTTTGAGCAAGAGGTGAAACGAAGTGAAACTCTAAGGGTGTGAAAAACCCTTAACTCATCGGCTCTGAAGGATGGAATGATCAGATTTGGATCAAGAAAAGAACAAACGAGATGAAAAGAGATGATTGATATAAACGTTTGATGTATAGAAAGAGATACAAGAGAGTACATAAGAATCTAGAGTGTCTAGTAGTAGACAAATACCTAGTAAACTCCAAGACATTTAGCGAGAAAACTAGGAAATTACAAAAACATTAAGAAAGAAGACTTATCTTTAAAACTTAAACTTAAATGTTTGAATGACGTGATTAGATAGGATGGAATAGGGCTTGGTTCATCAAGAGGCTTTGGTAAAGTACCTTGGGCTTGCCTCATTAAAAACCTCTCTTAGAAAACCCATTGGGACAAAACTAAGAGGAGGGAAAAAGAGTGCAATCCAAGGCACCTCTCTTGATGAGGTTTAGGTGGCTTGAATGACAACCGATGTGGATGGATTAGCACACACTAAACTGGACTGGATGGTGTTGAGAAGGTGTTGTAGTGTTGTCTTAAGTTTGGCTTGCTTGGACCGAGTAATGGGGCCATTGGCGATTTGCAAGCTTTCTTCTTCTTCTTCGGATTCTTGGTGCTTTATAGCTTCTTCCGTAGCTTCTCCTTGCTCAAGTACAAGCTGCTCCTTTGGTTCAGATTCCTTGCTGGTCATGCTCACATCACCATTGCCATTCATTGATCAAATGTTGGAGAGATTGGCTAGTCATCCCTACTACTGCTTCCTGGATGGATACTCAGGCTAATTCCAGATCCCGATACATCCCGATGATCAGGAGAAAACAACATTCACTTGTCCCTACGACACATTTGCTTACAGGAGGATACCTTTTGGATTGTGTAATGCTCCAGCTACATTTCAGAGATGCATGATGTTGATTTTCTCAGACATGATCGAGGAGTTCATGGAGGTATTTATGGATGATTTCTCGGTCTATGGGTCTTCATTTAAGGGATGTCTGGACAATCTATGCAAGGTTCTTCAGCGCTGTGAGGAGAAGCATCTAGTTCTGAACTGGGAGAAATGCCACTTTATGGTTCAAGACGGCACCGTTCTGGGACATAAGGTTTCTAAGGCTATGATTGAAGATGATAAGGCTAAGATTCAGGTCATGACAAGCCTCCTACCACCTACATCTGTGAAAGACATTCGGAGTTTCCTTGGTCACGCCGGGTTCTATCGCAGGTTCATTCAGGATTTCTCCAAGTTAGCTCGTCCGCTTACTGCTCTGCTGTGTAAAGATGTCATCTTTGATTTTATGCCAGAATGTCTCGTCGCATTCGAAATGATCAAGAAGGCATTGGTTTCTGCTCTTATTGTTCAACCACCATATTGGAGCCTCCTTTTTGAGATCATGTGTGATGCGAGCGATTTTGCAGTTGGATCTGTTCTGGGACAGCGGAAAGATAAGAAGCTTCATGTCATATATTATGAAAGCCGAACACTGGATGACGCCCAAAGGAACTACGGCACCACTGAGAATGAGTTACTTGCTGTTGTATTCTCTTTTGAGAAATTTCGTTCCTATCTGATAGAAGGTAAGGTGATTGTGCATACTGACCATGCTGCTCTTAAGTATCTGCTGGAGAATAAGGACATGAAACCTCGGTTATGCCGATGGGTTTTACTGCACCAAGGTTTTGACATAGAGATCAAAGACAAGAAAGGAGTAGAAAATGGAGTTGCAGATCACCTCTCACGCATGAAGATCAGTGAAGACGTTCCTATTGACGATTCCCTACCTGAGGAGAGGATATACTTCATTGAGACTGGTTCTTATTCGATTCTGCCACTGCAGAAGACGAGCATCGATCGACACCCTTGGTGTATCGATCGATACCCTAAAGAGTTGATGTTCTCAGTTCACGATACAAGCATCGATCGATACTCCCACTATATCGATCGATACCAGCGATTTTCCACTGTCGATTCTACAGATCAACCCGATACAGAGGAGATTTTTGTTGTCACCACTCCTGCTGAACGTTGGTATGCTGACATAGTGATATGCTCAAAGATAATACCCTAATAGTACTAAAGCAGTAGCTGCAGTATATAGGGGTCGAACCACAAAGACTCAAGATAACACTCAATAGATTNAGATTCCTTGCTGGTCATGCTCACATCACCATTGCCATTCATTGATCAAATGTTGGAGAGATTGGCTAGTCATCCCTACTACTGCTTCCTGGATGGATACTCAGGCTAATTCCAGATCCCGATACATCCCGATGATCAGGAGAAAACAACATTCACTTGTCCCTACGACACATTTGCTTACAGGAGGATACCTTTTGGATTGTGTAATGCTCCAGCTACATTTCAGAGATGCATGATGTTGATTTTCTCAGACATGATCGAGGAGTTCATGGAGGTATTTATGGATGATTTCTCAGTCTATGGGTCTTCATTAAAGAGATGTATGGACAATCTATGCAAGGTTCTTCAGCGATGTGAGGAGAAGCATCTAGTTCTGAACTGGGAGAAATGCCACTTTATGGTTCAAGACGGCACCGTTCTGGGACATAAGGTTTCTAAGGCTATGATTGAAGATGATAAGGCTAAGATTCAGGTCATGACAAGCCTCCTACCACCTACATCTGTGAAAGACATTCGGAGTTTCCTTGGTCACGCCGGGTTCTATCGCAGGTTCATTCAGGATTTCTCCAAGTTAGCTCGTCCGCTTACTGCTCTGCTGTGTAAAGATGTCATCTTTGATTTTATGCCAGAATGTCTCGTCGCATTCGAAATGATCAAGAAGGCATTGGTTTCTGCTCTTATTGTTCAACCACCATATTGGAGCCTCCTTTTTGAGATCATGTGTGATGCGAGCGATTTTGCAGTTGGATCTGTTCTGGGACAGCGGAAAGATAAGAAGCTTCATGTCATATATTATGAAAGCCGAACACTGGATGACGCCCAAAGGAACTACGGCACCACTGAGAATGAGTTACTTGCTGTTGTATTCTCTTTTGAGAAATTTCGTTCCTATCTGATAGAAGGTAAGGTGATTGTGCATACTGACCATGCTGCTCTTAAGTATCTGCTGGAGAATAAGGACATGAAACCTCGGTTATGCCGATGGGTTTTACTGCACCAAGGTTTTGACATAGAGATCAAAGACAAGAAAGGAGTAGAAAATGGAGTTGCAGATCACCTCTCACGCATGAAGATCAGTGAAGACGTTCCTATTGACGATTCCCTACCTGAGGAGAGGATATACTTCATTGAGACTGGTTCTTATTCGATTCTGCCACTGCAGAAGACGAGCATCGATCGACACCCTTGGTGTATCGATCGATACCCTAAAGAGTTGATGTTCTCAGTTCACGATACAAGCATCGATCGATACTCCCACTATATCGATCGATACCAGCGATTTTCCACTGTCGATTCTACAGATCAACCCGATACAGAGGAGATTTTTGTTGTCACCACTCCTGCTGAACGTTGGTATGCTGACATAGTGATATGCTCAAAGATAATACCCTAATAGTACTAAAGCAGTAGCTGCAGTATATAGGGGTCGAACCACAAAGACTCAAGATAACACTCAATAGATTTCAAGATATGAATTAAGCTAAGCCAAATAAATGTAATTAAGAATAACAAAACAAATAAATCAAGGAAGTAAATCAGAGGAATAAAAGCTAAGTTTAGGGAAATTTGCAGGCAAATCAGAATTATCAATCAAATCAATTGTCAGGGATGAATTAAGCTCCGCTTTTGAACTTGAAACACATATGTAAAGTAAACCAACTGTCGTTGCGAAAACTATCTATGCCTAAACCTAGAATCCCAAATTTCTTTGCAGATTCTATAAATTCAAACAAGCATTAACGATTAAGTTCAATTGTTCACAAAAGCCTAAACCAAATTTCTTTGCGAATAGGTCTTTTGCTCACCAAACACTAGATCAGGAAACTAATCACACTTTCGTGCCAATTAATCAACCTAACAACATATTCTAGTTCGCGAGGCTAGAATAAGCATTAATCTCAAGTCTAGGTGAAAAGCTCTAAGGATAATCCCTAACAAATAAATCAGATCTAACAATTCATTAAATACCTTTTAAACAACCCTAAACCTAACAGGGAATCTACTCAGACATGGTGAATGAAGCAAACATCATGAATAAAATAGATTGCATAAAATAAATCAAGAGTAAACAAGGGTTCAGAATTGTCTCCCACAAAACCCGGAACCAATCTCTCTCAAAATATTCAGAATAATAATCAAAACTAGTCTGCCCTCTAAAAGTGGCTGAAAACCCTAAATATAATGTAAAACACGTTCTAAGCTTAATTGTAAATAATAGAATCTTCTGGTCCAAATTGCAGACTCTTCAGACTTGTAAAACCACGTGTTTTCCTTTTCTGCAGTCGGTATCGATCGATACCAGGTGGGTGTCTTCACGAAAACTGAAAAGACTGGACTGTCTTCACGGAAACTGGCATAACTTTTGATCGCACCATTAGAATGGCCTCAAACCACTTCCAAATGAAAGCTAATCCATTGATCTATCTTGTATCCAAATTTTAGCTCAATCCAACGGTTGTAAGTTATTCAAAGAATGCGAAAAACAAACTCTAGAATGCTCCAATATCTCCAATTATGCTCCAAACGTGCCAAAACCTGAAAAGACTCAAAAAGACTACAAAAACACTAGAAGGACTCTCAAAACAAGACCTATATCATGGCTAAAAATGGGTAAAAACATGATATACCACATAGCCAACTACCTTGCTGCTGACTACGAACCCAAGCACCTCAAGAAGTACGTCAAGAAGAAATTCATGCGAGATGTCAGACGTTACTTCTGGGATGAACCATATCTGTACAAGCACTGTTCTGATGGGATATACAGAAGGTGTATAGCTGAATCTGAGGTACCAGAGATTCTGTTTCATTGCCATGGATCTGAGTATGCTGGGCATTTCGCCACATTCAAAACAATATCTAAGGTACTGCAACCGGTTTTTGGTGGTCTACCATGTTCAAGGATGCTCACGCCTTCATCTCTCATTGTGATGTGTGTCAGAGAAGAGGGAAAATCAGCAAGCGCCATGAGATACCGCAGAACTTCATCCTTGAGGTTGAAGTCTTTGACTGCTGGGGTATTGATTTTATGGGACAATTTCCTCCATCGCGAAAGAACAAATACATATTGATCGCCGTCGAATAAGTCTCAAAGTGGGTAAAAACAATTGCTAGTCCTACCAACGATTCTGCCGTGGTTCTGAAACTGTTCAAGTCCATCATATTTCCTAGATTTGGTGTCCCCGGAGTTGTCATCAGTGATGGTGGTACTCACTTCATCAACAAGATCTTCGAGAAGCTGCTGAGAAAATATGGGGTTCATCACCGCGTTGCTACACCATATCACCCTCAGACTAGTGGACAAGTAGAGGTCTCCAACAGACAGATCAAGGAGATTTTGGAGAAGACAGTCGGCATTACACGGAAGAATTGGGCACTGAAACTCGAAGACGCTCTTTGGGCTTACAGAAATGCGTTCAAGACACCGCTTGGCACCACACCATTCCATTTGCTGTATGGAAAATCATGTCATCTTCCTGTTGAGATAGAACACAAAGCAGCCTGGGCTACCAAACTGTTGAATTTCGACATCAAACCTGCTGCTCAAAGGCGATTAGTTCAATTGAATGAGTTAGATGAGATCAGACACTTAGCCTACGAGAACTCCAAGCTGTACAAGGAAAGGACCAAAACATATCATGAAAAGAAGATCCTTTCCCGCCAATTTGAACCAAATGACCAGGTACTCCTGTACAACTCTCGTTTACAATTTTTTCCTGGGAAATTATGTTCTCGTTGGTCAGGTCCTTTCACGATCAAGGAGGTTCACCCACACGGTGCAGTAGTCTTGCTGAGTACTGAAGGAAAGGAATTCACTGTCAATGGACAGCGGGTGAAACATTATTGGGCAAAAGCCACCCTTTCAGATGGCCACATTGTGCCTCTGGCTGAGCCACTAGCTGCCTGACTGCTCTCCATGTCAAGCTAAAGACATTAAACAAGCGCTTGGTGGGAGGCAACCCACTGGTAAGTCTGTAAATACGTTTTTATTTGATTTTTCTTTTTGTTTTCGTGTTGTGTCTTCATGTGAACCAGGTCCAGACGACGAGCATCGATCGACACCCTAGGAGTATCGATCGATACCATGGCCAAATGAGGACTTTGCTGATACGCTGAGCATCGCTCGATACTACTTACTGTATCGATAGATACTCAGCCCCCAGGTAGGTTTTTGCTATAAAACCCTCGAGTTTTATCAACAATCCTACACAATCATATCGATCGATGCCGCCTCCTCCTCTCTCTCACTCTCATAATTTTTTCAATTTTTCATTGTTTTCTTCAATTTTCATCTCTATTCCACTCGGATTTTTGCCCACATTGTCATTCCATTACTCATTCCTTCGATCTACAAGGTAATGTACTCGATTTCCACCCTCTTAGACTAGTGACATATTCGGTTTAGGAGTTTGCCTCTATTGTGAAATTCTCACTCTGTTTCTTGTCATTTTTGGGTTCTAAGAGAATGAAATCGCTATGTTAGGATTTGAATGGATATGATAGAGATGAAGTAGATTTTGGAATTCGATTTTAGGATGATAGATTGGAAATTGCGATGCTTTTGTGATGAACCTTGCGATTTTGTCTCGAGTATCGATCGATACACCCTTGGTATCGATCGATACCCGACTTGTGTTATAGTGAACTTTGCGATACAATCTGTAGTAAACCTGTGTGCCTACACCCCGAGTATCGATCGATACCCCCTTGGTATCGATTGATACCTGCACTTATTTGACGCACGAGCTAATTTGCTTTCTGTTTTCTTTTTGATTTCTTCTCAGATGGCTCCCCGCAAGAAGGCACGACAGGATGAAACTTCCGGTTCCAATCCTCCACGCCGCAACTTCGATCTTCAAGATGAGGTGGAGGCATTCTGTGGCTCTTATTGGCACGCCAGTGTCGTGACCGCCATTCTTACCAACGATCGCTACAGAGTCCTTAAGGGAGGTTTCACGGACATTACAAGTCCTCAGAGCTTCATTGACGTTCACATTAGTGACCTGAGAGCCTCACCACGACGTTCCCCTTCCCCTTCTGCCCCTATTTCTGTCGCTAGACCTCCCTGGCCCAAGTTGGAGGGGAAGAGGATCATCCCGCGACGCGATTGGGCAGGCTTGCCTAAGGAGGACACCGAGAGCAAGGCATGTATCTATAGGCCCATAGCTGAGGAGTGGGACAATTACGACACTCTGTTCTACAACGAGTGGCTGCGCGTGGTCATCCTTCCTACACGTTTCATTGATCCTCAAGCTATGCGCCACATGGGTATAGATGTGGAACTCTCCACCATGCTGGAGAAGATTGGTCTAGGGACATTGTGTTCACGGCAGTATGACCTCTATCCAGACCTCGTCCGTCAGTTCCTCGCCACTGCTCGAGTATATTACAGAGACGAGGTTCACCGCACTGCTTCAGAGGGCACATTGACTTTTCTGATCCGAGGAGTTCCCTACAGGCTGCCCATCCCTGAACTCTGCACCATCTACGGGTTCGATCCTTATCCTCAGCAGATCGCTCTTCCCACTCAGTTTCACGATGCACAGACCTTCTGGCGACACATTGGTCTTGGATCTTACCACTCCAAGACCACGACACAGATAGACATCCGCCATCCGTCCCTGCGTTGCCTCATCCGCATTCTGAGCACTACTCTTCTCTGCAAGATGGAGCCGAACAAGCTGAGGATCTCAAAGCTGATTCTAGTATACAAGGCCATTGGCGACCTTATTCCTGAGGATAAGAGCTGAACCTCGCGGTCAACATAGGCGCTCTCTTTGCTCATCATTTGGTCTCTCTGAAAACCAAACCCTTCACTGGCCGCAACTACGCCACCGTGCGGAAGACTGAATTAGTCGGCAGCCTCCTCACTCCTATTTTTGAGCATTTCGACATCTCCATTTCTGCTTGCTTGATTGTCACCACTCGTTCTTTGATAGATGAACAGCATATGGAGCACATGCGTTGGCTGAAGCCAACTCATCGCTGGTGCCTACCCACGATAGACGGAGAGCTCTTTGTGCAGCTCCCCAACTGCACTCTGACGCGCATTGGTGATGACCCTTCTCAGCTACACTTCGATCCAGATCCGAGTCTGCTCTCAGTTGCTCCATCATCGCGTGTCCGCGCACCACGCCAGCTCCCATCCATTCCCATCGTTGCAGCCGAGGCACCCGCATCTGACTTTGCTGGAAGTCAGCATCGCCGTTCACAGCGCCGCCAGACGTCTACTCCTTCTCCTTCATTTCCTCCACCACCGGATCTGCCGATGGAGACCGCCTCTTTTCAGAGGTATGTCGTGGAGAGTCTTCAGAGCATCTGGTCCGTTGTCTCTCGTTGCCGTTGCATGTCATCCACTGATGTCGACCACTCCACACCTGGCCTTCATCTCGCTATGCTGTCTCCGATGATGATGAGGATTCAGACTACTTTCTTTTCTGAACTTATCTATCTCATTGTCAGTACTTGTTGGAACTTATGGCTATCTATTGATTATGTTGCTTCTAACTGTGTTCTCTGATCTGAAAGTTACTTCATCTAACATTTGGCTTTAGTAGACACGATTTCGAGTTTTAGAATTGTAGACAAAGGTCCTCAGCATCGATCGATACTCCCTAGTATCGCTCGATACTCCCTGGGAATCGTTCGATACCGGTCTTCAGTATCGATCGATACCCACCCACTTCCACGGTACCTTCGAGCTAACTTTCAGCCATCTCTGTTCTTGTTCTTTCTCTTGCTTTCTCTAGGCTAGATAACACTGGGGATAGTGTTGTTTAAGTCTGGGGGAGCTAGTTACTGACATTGGGTTTGTTTTTCTTAGAGTCAGTCCTTTTTGAGTCAAATTTTTGTTTTATTGAGTCAAAACCTGTTGGAGATTATGAACCTTTGCTTGATTTCATTGTTCTGACTTTGTTTTTAAGTACCCATTGTTACAGAATCAGTTTTAGATCGACTAATGAAAATTCCAAAGACTGACCAGTTGACTAGAAAACACCCATGTCTCCAGTAGAGTCCTTCTAAAGCCTGAGCCAAATTATTGCACTTCATCGTTGAGGTTGGTGTTCACTAAACTTGATTCATCATTCATATCTAACAAAGGAACCCATGTGTTGAAAATTATGGTATACCTCTCCCTTGACATATGTTGATACAGAAAATGCATAAAAGATGAAATGATTTCCGCCGAGTAGAGGGCTAGGAAAATTTCCAGTGATCCCATTATTCTACTTGGATAAGGAATGATCACACAAAGGTTTAAAGCGAGGGGTAGGAACATTTCCCGGGACCCCACTATTCGTCTAAACCCTTTGATACATTGAGAGGGGAGAACCGGAGATTCGGTGGCAAACACCATCAATACTCGCGTCTCAAACGTTGATTTGTATATGCAAAGCTATGAAAAAAAAAAAAAGAGAACATAAAAGAGATAAGTCTGGGGGAGAGGAAAACAATACCAAGGTGTGTAATTTGGGTGGTTCTTTGGTCAAGATATTGTATGAGAAAGAATCTAGAAGGTTCTTGAACATTGATTTCAACGATGAAACAGGCAATGAAGGCTTAGTTGGATGACACTGTGAGATAATGTGTGTACTCTTTGAAGCTGCGATTGTTTACAGAAAAGTACATGGTGGTTAGATCTGAAACTGTTTAGGTGACAACTGGGAGCTTGGAAAAAGAGTCATTACTACGTCTCAAGAAAAAGGTGAATCTCCGTGTTTTCAAACCTCTTTCCCTGTTTTGGTTTTCTGTTTGCTTGAGGGCAAGCAAAAACTAAGTATGGGGGAGTTGATATATCATGGTTTTTACCCACTTTCAACCATGATATAAGTCCTTTTTCAGAGTCTTTTAGGTAGTTCTAGAGTCTTTTAAAGTTCTTTTCAGGATATAGGCACATATAGAGCTAAATTGGATTATTGGAAGCTTTTGAAGCAATCTGAAGTTGAAGCAATACGGGGAACTGAAGCTCAGCATCGATCGATACCCGAGCAGCATCGATCGACACCATTCATTTGGAAGAGTCACAATTGAAGCCCCATGTATCGATCGATACCATTTATAGTATCGGTCGATACCAGTGATCAGAACACGCAACAAGACCGAAGATGAACCAGAAGTTTTCCTTATTTTTCGATTAGACTCCAAAACGTGTTTTAGCTATATAATTAGGTTTTTGAGCCTCTAGAAAGAGACCTGCTGATTTCTGGAGATAGAGTATTCTGCAATTGAGTTTTTGGGAGAAGAACCTTGAACCCTTTTTTGTATTCATACTCTATTTCATTTATGATATCTATTTTATTCATGATGTTTGTCATATTCACCATGTCTGAGTAGATTCTCTGTTAGGCTTAGGGTTGTTTAAAGGGTGCTTGATGAATTATTAGATCTGATTTATTTGTTAGGAAATATCCATAGAGCTCTTCATCTAGACTTGAAATTAATGCTTATTCTAGCCTCGTGAACTAGAATATGATGTTAGGTTGATTAATTGGCATGAAAGTGTGGTTAGTTTCCTGATCTAGTGTTTGGTGAGCAAAAGACCTATTTGCAAAGAAATTTGGTTTAGGATTTTGTGTACAATTGAACTTGAGTGTTAATGCTTGTTTGAATTTATAGAATTTGCAAAGAAATTTGAAATTCTAGGTTTAGACATAGAAGTTTTCGCAACGACATTTGGTTTACTTTATATCCGTGTTTCAAGTTCAAGAGCGAAGCTCATTTCTTTTCCTGACATTTAAATCTGATTGATAATTCTGATTTGCCTGCAAACATCCCAAAAGCCTAACGTTTTCCCCATTGATTTATCACCTCGTTTTTAATCGTTTTGTTATTCTTAATTACATTCATCTAGCTTAGATTAATTCTCATTCTAAAATCTATTGAGTGATATCTTGAGTCTTTGTGGTTCGACCCCTATATACTGCAGCTATTGCTTTAGTACTTTTAAAGTATTATCTTTGAGCATATCAAAAAGCAGCAGAAAATCCATCTGGTACCTAAAAAGGTTTAATAGTAAATAAAGCCATTTGAATTTCCTCATAAGAAGGCAATGAAATCAGTAGGTTGTTTGTCTCTTGCTTGATGCGTGGTGATAGAACTTCGTTTACCACTTCGAAATCGCCTGAAGATCGATTTGTGAAAATATCACGAAAATAATCCAAGATTAACCTCGTAAAATCATGTTCTTCATAGAAAGAGTTCCCTTTAGCATCCTCTAGCATTGTAAGTCTATTTAAAGACCTTCGCCCTCTGGTTACGTTGAAGAAATAAGCAGAATTTTTATCACCTCCTTGTAGCCATAAAATTCGGCTACACTGCTTCCAAGTCAATTCCTCCTCCTTGTAGGTCTCTTCTAAGTCCGCAGTGAGAGTTGAAATGAGTACTTGGTTTGGGTACTCAGCTGAAAGAGTTTCTTCTAGAGCTTTTTGCGTAGTTTCCATCTTCATTTTGCTATTGTAAATTTGCACCTTAGACCACTCAATAATGCCTTTCCGACAAGCAACTGTTTTCTTCTCGATAGAATGATCTCCACAAGACTTCCAAGTCTGGTCCATTAGATGGTGTATCTCTTATCAAACATGAAGTTCCCTATACGTTTAACTCTAGAATCATCTATGAAGGTGATTAACGGTCGATGATCAGATCTTTCAAATCGCAAATACTGATATATCATGGTTTTTACACGTTTTTAGCCATGATATAGGTCTTGTTTTCAGAGTCCTTCTAGTGTTTTGTAGTTTTTTTTAGTCTTTTAAGGTTTAGCACATCTGGAGTATTTTGAACTCCTTTGAATAATTTTCCACCGTTGGATTGAGCTCAAAATTTGGATACAAGACAGATCTTTGGATTAGCTTTCATTTGGAAGTGGTTTGAGGCCATTCTAACGGTGCGATCAAAAGTTATGCCAGTTTTCGTGAAGACAATCCAGTCTGACGAGCACAGAGTCCTGGTATCGATCGACACCAACCCAGTATAAATCGACACCGACTGCAGGAAAAGAAAACACGCGATTTTACAAGTTTGAAGAGTCTGCAACTTGGCCCAGAAGATTCTATTATTTACAATTAAGCCTAGAACGTGTTTTAACATTATATTTAGGGTTTGTAGCCACTTTGAGAAAGAGCTTTTATCATTATTCTGAATACTTAGAGGAGACTGGATTTTATTCATTATTCAGGTTTTGAGAGAAGGAGAGAAGTCAGAAACTCTGTTCTTGAGAGAGAAGATTTCGAACCCTTGCTACTCTTTACTCTACTCTTTTATGCAATTTATTTTATTCATGATGTTTGCTTCATTCACCATGTCTGAGTAGATTCCTTGTTAGGTTTAGGGTTATTCAAAGGTTTTGATGAATTGTTAGGTTGATCTGAATTGATAGGAGAGATTCAATAGAGTTCTTCATCTAGACTTGTGATTACTGCTTATTCTAGCTTCATGACCTAGAATCTGATCTTAGGTTGTTTAATTGGCACGAAAGTGTGATTGATTGCCTGAACTAGTGTTAGATGAGCAAAAGACCTATTCGCAAAGAAATTTGGTTTAGGATTTTGTGAACAATTGAACCTGATTATTAATGCTTGTTTGAATTCATAGGATTTGCAAAGAAATTTGGAATTCTAGGTTTAGATATAGATAATCTTTGCAGCGACGGTTGGTTGATTTTACATTTGTGTTTCAAGTTTCAAGTTCAAAAAAAAAATGGAGG
The DNA here is from genome assembly GCA_004349715.1 of Crucihimalaya himalaica. NCBI lineage: Eukaryota > Viridiplantae > Streptophyta > Magnoliopsida > Brassicales > Brassicaceae > Crucihimalaya > Crucihimalaya himalaica. Next base: position 277,478 of record SMJT01000105.1, on the reverse strand, counting down.
GTGAACGTGGAGTTGAGTTTCTCTTACGAAGAGGTTTTTGTTGACTCAAGCCTCGTATCGATCGATACCAGTGCTGTGTGTCGGTCGACGCTCCTCCACATACGGGTAACTTCTTTGACTTTCATGTTTCCACTTAGTTCTTTTGATTTTTTTTACTGACTCTAGGCTTAATAACACTGGGGACAATGTTGTTTAAGTCTGGGGGAGGTAGTTGCTGACGACGTGTTTGTTTTTCTTAGAGGTAGTCGTTTTTGAGTCAAAATTTGTTTTATTGAGTCAAAACCTGTTGGAGATTATGATATTTTTCTTGAATCTATTGTTTTGACCTTGCTTTTGAGTGACTAGTGTTTCAGAAACAGCTCTAGATGGACTAATGAAAAATCCAAAGACTGACCAGTTGACTAGAAGACACCCATGTCTCCAGAAGAGTCCTTCCAAAGCCTGAGCCAAATTATTGTACTTCATCGTTGTGGTTAGTGTTTATAGAGCTTGATTCATCATTCATATCTGATAATTGAACCCATGTGTTTGAAAATAATGGTATACCTCTCCCTTAACACACGTTGGTAAATAAGATGCATAAAAGATGAGATGATTTTCGCCAAGTAGAGAGTTAGGAAAATTTACAGTGATCCCATTATTCTACTTGGATAAGGAATGATCACACAAAGGTTGGAAGCGAGGGGTAGGAATATTTCTCGGGACCCCATTATTCGTCTAAATCCTTTGATACATTGAGAGGGGAGAACCGGGGATTCGGTGGCAAACACCATTAGTACTCGCGTCTCAAACCTTAATATGTATATGCGAAGCTAAAAAAATAAAGAGAACATAAAAATAGATAAGTCTGGGGGAGAGGAAAACAATACCAAAAGTGTGTAATTTGGGTGGTTCTTTTGTCAAGATATTGTATGGGAAAGAATCTAGAAGGTTCTTGAACATTGATTACAACGATGACTCTGTCAATGAAGGTTTGGTTGGATGATGCTGTGAGATAATGCGTGGAGTCTGGGAAGCTGCGAATGTCTACAGAGAAGTACATGGTGGTTAGATTTGGAACTGGTTAGGTGATATCTGGAAAGCTTGGGAAAATGGTCATTGCAATGTTTCAAGAACTGGTGAGTCTCAGTGTTTTCAAACCTCTTCCTCTGGTTTGGTTTTCTGTTTGCTTGAGGGCAAGCAAAGGCTAAGTCTGGGGAAGTTGATATATCATGGTTTTTACACGTTTTTAGCCAAGATATAGGTCTTGTTTTCAGAGTCATTCTAGTGTTTTTGTAGTCTTTTTGAGTCTTTTCAGGTTTTAGCACGTCTGGAGCATTTTGGCATCCTTTGAATACTTTACCACCGTTGGATTGAGCTCAAATTTGGATAAAAGACAGATCTGTGGATTAGCTTTCATTTGGAAGTGGTTTGAGGCCATTCTAACGGTGCGATCAAAAGTTATGCCAGTTTTCGTGAAAACAGTCCAGTCTGACGAGCACAGAGTCCTGGTATCGACCGACACCAACCCAGTATCGATCGACACCGACTGCAGGAAAAGAAAACACGCGATTTTATAAGTTTGAAGAGTCTGCAACTTGGCCCAGAAGATTCTATTATTTATAATTAAGCCCAGAACGTGTTTTAACATTATATTTAGGGTTTTTAGCCACTTTGAGAAAGAGCTTTTATCATTATTCTGAATACTTAGAGGAGACTGGATATTATTCATTATTCGGGTTTTGAGAGAAGGAGAAAAGTCAGAAACTCTGTTCTTGAGAGAGAAGATTTCGAACCCTTGCTACTCTTTACTCTACTCTTTTATGCAATATATTTTATTCATGATGTTTGCTTCATTCACCATGTCTGAGTAGATTCCTTGTTAGGTTTAGGGTTATTCAAAGGTTTTGATGAATTGTTAGGTTGATCTGAATTGATAGGAGAGATTCAATAGAGTTCTTCATCTAGACTTGTGATTACTCAGCTGAAAGAGCTTCTTCTAGAGCTTTTTGCGTAGTTTCCATCTTCATTTTGCTATTGTAAATTTGCACCTTAGACCACTCAATAATGCCTTTCCGACAAGCAACTGTTTTCTTCTCGATAGAATGATCTCCACAAGACTTCCAAGTCTGGTCCATTAGATGGTGTATCTCTTATCAAACATGAAGTTCCCTATACGTTTAACTCTAGAATCATCTATGAAGGTGATTAACGGTCGATGATCAGATCCTTCAAATCGCAAATACTCACAGCCCTACCAAAAGGATAATATTTTATCCAATCATCATTAGAAATCGATCTATCGAGACGAACTCAAACAAAGTGATCATATCTCATCCCATGCCAAGAAAGAGAATTACATGTATGTTTTAAATCCCAAAGACCATTATAGGAGTAAAATGATCTTAAATTTACAAAAAATCCTTCCCGAGCATGCAGGTCCTCATTTCTTTTCATTGTGGTCTACTATGTCATTAAAATTACTTGTGAGTAGCCAAAATCCATTCTTGTTTGAGTTTTGAAGGGAAAGCTTATCCCATATTTCTTTTCTTTTAGCAATCGATGGGTGTCCATAGACGACATTTAAATAAAATTCCTTTGCCTTATATTTTACTCGTGTGTCAATGTAGTACTCACAAAACGAAAGTTTCTCAAGCTGGACATCTTGCTTCTAAAATAAAGCTAGACCACCACTCAAACCTATAGGAGGAATTGTAAATTTGTTCCCATAACCCATCCATTCGAAAACACGGAAAACAACATTATCAAAATATTTTGTTTCCATGAGAAACGTTATGTCTAGAAATAATAAACGAAGTCTTATTTCCCTTAAACGTCAAAAATTTTAGTATAATATCTAATATCTAAACACCCAAAAGTGGCTAATAATTGAATAGATGTGCACCACAATATGAAGTGTAAGCAATCACAACATCAGGTTCAAACCTGATCAATCTTGAGGGGATCACCCTCGAGAAGGTGAGCATCAGCTGGAACAATATCCCAAAACTTGAAACTGATTATGTCACCTGGGAAGGGAATTGCAGCATCCTGCTCACTCCACCTTCCATCTTGAAGAACATTTACAAATATTTTGACAAGAAAGTTGCGGGAAAATACATTAATCTAATGGTAACCATTAATCTAATGATAAGCTGAAAACCTAATATATCTCTTCAAAACCAAAGCTGAAAACTAACTATGACATCGTAGACCCTGGGGTTGAAAAAAAAAACAATAAGCAAGAATACCAAATCTTTGCTTTCGGGGGAAGACGCCACGAGAGCAGAGCAGTAGCATACCCGTGTAGTTCCTCAATGAAACAGATGGTGAAATTTATCACAAGCAGAGTAATAATACCAACAAAGTCTTACCAATCAAGAAGTTTCCCCTGGTAAGCAAACCATTATCAAGAATTAGTTTTAAAAGACCCAAAGAAGATACGAATAGAATTAAGTTTAAAACGTAAAGAGTCTAGAATATGCCTACTCGTCTGTTGGCAAGAGAAATAGCCATGATAACATCAGCTCCCATCACCCAAGAAAGCGGATTCCACATGAAACCAATAAATTTCAGGAAGTTGCTTTCCTCCACACGGTAAAAAGGAAGGGAAATTTCTTCAAAACATAAAAATTATAATCTTTTGGAGTTATATACCAAAACCCTAGAACTAAATTTTCAAGAAACACACGAATACAAAATGAGAGAACGGAACGAAACCTTCTTCTGTTTGAGCATGTGATAAACGGAAAGTCTCTCATCAGCAGCTTCTGTAGTGAGACCTTAGATATTGCTACAAGTAAAAAAAAACATTAATATATAATATTGCAACAAAGACATAAAGGGATAATTAAATATGTACGTATGGAGAAATCTCCATATATCGAAAACATTGAAAACTAACAAAAAATCATCACACCGAAAGCAAAACATATTATACGTTAAAGAAAATTTTACCTCTTCAGTCTTCATCCGAGGAAGTTCCTACGGCATCCACCTACCGAAGATGTTAACAAAATAATTCGACACCAAAAGAATTAGGTTTTAATCAAAACTTATCTTATCATACGATGAGAGTTTCTAAACCTATCAGTTGAAACATCACCCAAATCATCTTGCATCGATCCATGTGGTTGTTTCCAGACATGACACACCCAAAACCTACGAATCCAACATGTTTATGCAAATCCAACCTAAGAACAAACGTAGACACCATTAATTAACTAATATTAATATTTTTACCATAATATCGTACCAGAATTAAATAGAAGAATCTAAAGAAAGAAAACAATGGTTAGTTATGTTCTGAAATAAATACCAATTAAGAGGCGGTGTTGCATCTAGGATTTCTTTTGTAAGACGATATCTACAACAACAACAAACAAAATTACATTTTTGTCATAACAATTAATATTCGCAATACTGTCAATTATTCATTGTTATCTATGTTAATTATAAAGAATATTTACTTTTATTTTCATATATATATATATATATATATATAATAGGAGAGTTTTCTCTCCATTTAGGATGCTCACATCAGCATACACGTCATCTATATACGGATCTAACAAATAATTTTAGTGGGTACAAAATTTTAATAAGAGGATTCAAATCTTTTACCTTATGCATTGATCGAGGACATTTCAAACTATTTTGCCACTATAGTTATTTTGACTAATATAAAATTCAACTATTTATATATTACTCAATACAAGTACCCAACAATTTATTTATTAAATAAAAAAATATTAAAACTAAAATTAATCTACACACTTTTCTATTATTATATTTCATTAAATGAAAACATCAGTTTATAAAAAATAACATGGCTTAAATATAAGAAAAAACTGAAATGATAAAAATACACACAAAAAATATGAATGATAAAAAATATGTGAATACAAATGGAATAAATTTAAAAGTTGATATCAGTCTTACTCATAAAATAAAAAGGGAATTTTTTAGTTTCAATGTTTTTTTTTGTTTTACTTGTATTGAGTAATATATAAATAGTTAAAAAAATTTACACCAATACAAATAGTTAAAGGGGCAAAATTGTTTGAAATGCACTCAATAAATGCATAAAGTAACATGTTTGAATCCTCTTATAATAGAAAACTGAGAACTAAGCTAAAAATTTCCTATTCACTTTGGATAAATTAGACGGAGTTGCAAGTGAGTAATTGATAATTAAAGTGACAAGTTAGGATGAACATTACCTACTGTAACTACTAGAAGTAAATCGGAGAAATTAGAAAGTTTACCTGGCTGTGAGATGAGGTAAGCAGTACACCGGTAACCATACATCAACCAGAATCTTTCGGATTTGTTAGCCTTGGCGTTTGTAATTGATGGAAGACAGTCGAGTGATGAAGCTTCATTGAGGAAAAAATGATGTTTGGCTAAGATGACCAGAGCTGATGGTTGGTAGAGGACCGAGAAGTACCTGACCTGGTGATGAAAAAAGTGTCGAAGAAGCGGTGGTGCCATTGAAGTGTGAGGGTATCAACAAAAGAGAGGGTTGGTTGGGTTTAAATATAATCAAAAACCCGAAATGATAAAAATACAACACAAAATATATGAAAGAAAAAAATATGTGAATACAGATTGGATACATTCAAAAGTTGATATTTCAGTCTTATTCATAATATAAAAGTGTGTGAAATAATTTACTTTCACTGTTTTTTTTTTAATAAATAAATTGTGTGGAGAAGCGGTGATGGAAAATGTGTCGGAGAAGCGGTGACATCGTTAAAGTGTGAGGGTGTCGAAAAAAGTGTGGGTTGGTTGGGCATGTTTTGAGAACTTGGCATGTTTGGTGGAGTGGACTATTTGGTACTTAATTGGTGGCCCATTTTGTTGATTTAAGCATGGATTATGAAGTTTATTCCACACATTGCTCCATTGTTGTTTACAGTTCACTCACCTGGAGTTGATATCATCATAATTACTTCAACTGATTCCAAATTCATGCAATAATCTCTAACAACTTCCACAATAGTAATTAAAATAAAAAAATCACTCAGCTATTGAGTTTCATATGTTTAAAACTACAAATAATTCTAGATAATGTATACCATCCACAACTCCACAAATATCAACCCAAAATAAAAAACATTACCAATTCTTCTAAACATAATTAAAGAAATAATATATATTTTAAGTGTTTCCCAAACAAATATGACTTCAAAGACGATGATATAGTAAACAAAGACGTTATCCTCTACACTGCACATATTGTAAGACCATAATCAACTCAAACTAATTTTATATTCATGTTTCGCAATTTACAAAGAAAAATAACCAACACGAAGTTACATAACAAAAAACAAAAAATACCAACAAAAAGAGCCCAAACAAACAACCTAGAAACATTAACAAAACTTGAGTAAGAAAAATTATATAAAATAAAATAACAAAAAAACATTATAGTAAAACATATACGCGCGTAGCGCGGAGTAATTCCTAGTATAAAACAATAGCATAGTTATTTTAGATCTACAACTATATTTGACATTATCTCATTAAGATTTTAAGAAACATTTCCTTTTAGTTTTTATATGTGGAACAATAATATAATTACTATATATTTTACAATTATATTATTTACTATTAGTTTGAAAATTATGTTTATTATTTTAGGGGAATATTTCCTTTCTTTGTTGGTTGTTTATTTATGTTCATTATTTATAAGTAAAATTTCTAGGTTAATTTTGAAGTAATATTTACTATTATATTATTAACTATTATACCAGCTGTTGTAATCATCCTTCCATTAAACACTAGATTATTTCTTGCGTCCATAGATCGCAACAAATCCATGGGAACAAAAATGTTGGTATGCCCGTCGGAGGAAGGTTGGTAATTGGTATAATACTCGGAGGAGCCTTAAAACAAACGGATGGATGGGGAACGAACTAGCTGGCCTTCGCTTTCTCTAGTTGGATCGATTCAAGAGAAAGTGATGGAGGGAAATCGATGGCATCACAAAGAGTATGACAACTCTTTGATACAGCTCGTGACTTATTGAATCATACACACAAGACAAAAGCTAGGGTTTCACAAGCAAACGACTCGAGAAGAAAGTTTGATATTTGATTGATGTAAAAGCGTAACCAAAATATAAGGCTGCACGGATACCTTATAAAGGAGTCTTTCAGCTTTTTACCTAATAGGTGAACTCAAGAAAAAAGCAAAAGACTCAAAAACAACAAGACTTTCGAAATTAAACTACAAGGGGTCTATCCTAGATCTATAAAAGGAAAGTTCTTATTACACCAAAAATAAAAGGGAAATACATAAAATAAACAAAGGTGAGACTCGAACCATGATCTTCCTTGGTTGCTCAGAGCATTTTGACCAGTAGGCTAAGCCTAAAGACATGCACAAAACGTATAGACAAAACATATATGGTATGTGCGCAGGAGTGGCCAGATTTGGTGTTCCTCGTTACTGAATCGTGTAGAGGCTCCTTCACGTGTTCTTCTGTTGAGTCTTCAGTCTTGAGTGTGCCTGAGCTGTCTGAGTCAAATTCTTCACTTGCATTGCTGATTAGAGTTCCCAATTCTTGTTCATATGCGATTTGGTCGCTAACGACTAAATTAGGCGTATCCGGAGTGTCACTCATACCATTCGGTTATGTAGGTGCGGTCTCCTCTGTTCCTTGAGTGGACTTAGCTCCTTCACCTGTTAGGAGGTAAAATAATTCGTTGTTTTCAATTTGGCCCGAGAGAATACACCTGGAACCGTCAATTTCCTTCACTTGGTCTTTATCGGATCCGGTTGGGTTTGTTGTGCGTGTAAGTGGGATTCAGCTTGTTCGTTCGGGCTCATTGGCTTGTAGGATCCTTTCCACGGCTAAGTTGAACTTCTCACATAGGCTCCTGGTTCTAGAATGCATCATGGAGCCTGGTTGGACTGTGGACATCTCCGTATAGGTTTGTAAGGGTACGATGTCCTGATCATTCCCTCCCTCTTCAAGAGGTTTTTTTCTCAAAACTGATTCACCTGCATCAAATGGAGATAAGTCAGCATCATTAAAGGTGTGATAAATTTTAAACTAACCTTGAAATACAAGTCGGTAGGCGTTGTCATTGATCTTCTCTAGAACTTAGAAAAATCCATCGCCTCTCGGGGATAGTTTGGAACTCCTCTTCTGTGAGAACCTTTCTAGTCTCATGTGTATCCACACCCATTCTCCTAGTTTGAACACAAGCTTCTTGCGTCCCTTGTTGGCTCTCTTTTTTTACTCTTCTATCTTATTTTCTATGTTGGATTTGGCTTGTTGATGTAGCTTTCCAACAAACTCTGCCTTGTTCAAACCATTGAAGTCCACTTGTTCAGCTTGGGACATGGTATAAGATCTATATGCTATTTCAAAGGGAAAAAACTTAAAAGCAGAGTGAGTAGCACGATTATAAGCAAATTCAACAAATAGAATACATTTTAGCCAATTCTTCAAGTTTCTACCAATTATTGCTCGTAAGAAAGTGGAAAGGGTATGACTTACCATTTCGGTTTTTCCATCCGTTTGGAGATGAATAGTAGTAGAAAATAGGAGTTTGGTACCCAAATTTCTCCAAAGTGTTCTCCAAAAATGGCTGAGGAACTTAGTGTTTCGATCAGACACAATGGTCTTAGGGACTCCATGCAAACGAACCACTTCCTTGAAGAACAAGTCAGCTACTTGTGTGGCATCATTCACTTTGGCGCATGGGATAAAGTGTGCCATTTTTGAGAACATGTCCACCACTACAAATATTGAATCTTTGTGCCTATTATTGGGTAGTCCTATCACAAAGTCCATTGAAATATAACCTCATGGGGCATTAGAAATAAGTAATGGAATGTATAAACTGTGAGGGTGTAACCTACACTTAGCCTTTCGACATATAATGCATCTGGAACAGAACTTCTCCACGCCTTTCTTCATGTATGGCCAAAATTAATGGTCCACTAAGACTGCTAGGGTCTTGTTGATTCCAAAATATCCCATCAAACTACCACCGTGAGCCTCCCTAAGCAGTGATTCACGCAAAGAGTCTTGCAACATATATACATAGCCTTTTGTAAGTAGAAGGCTACATAAGCTCCCTTTCCGTTTTCTTTGTACACATCATTTGATCTTTGATGTGTTTGAATCCTAAGTCTTTGGCCTCCATGGTTGCGATCAGGGCATGCCTCCTAGAAAAAGCATCTGCAACAATGTTTTCCTTCCCCTTCTTGTAGTTGATGACATAGGGAAATGTCTGCACAAGCTCTAACCACTTGGCGTGTCTTCTTTTGAGTGATGTTTGGCCCCTTAATTACTTGAGTGTCTCGTGGTCAGTATGAATGACAAACTCCTTTGACTGTAGGTAGTGTTGCCAAGTCTCTAATGTGCGCACCAAGACATACAACTCTTTGTCATATGTGGGATAATTCAGAGAGGCTCCACTCAGCTTCTCATTGAGGTAAGTTACTGGTCTTCCTTTTTGATGTAGTACAACTCCAATCCCTAGACATGAGGCATCACATTCAACTTCAAACATAACATCTTAGGTAAGGATAAAACAAGTGCTTGAGTTAAGCAATCCTTAAGGGCTTTCTAAGTAGTTTCTTGTGCTTCTCCCCATAAGAATGGGACATTCTTATTGATCACAACAGTAAGTAGGGTAGTTACAGTGCTGAAATCCTTGACAAACTGTCGATAGAAGCTAGCTAAGCCGTAGAAAATCCTAACATGGCCCACGGTTGTTGGTTTTGGCCATTCTTGGCTTTTATCTTCTCTTCATCCACTTGTAGCCCCTATTCACTAAAAACAAAGCCTAAAAAGACAAGGTTGTTAGTACTAAATGAGCACTTTTTAACGTTATCATAGAGGCTTTCCTTTCGAAGTGTTTTTAAAACAAGTTCTAAATGCATGAAATGATCTGATAAAATACTTGCTATATACGAGAATGTCATCAGAATACACAACAACAAACATGTTCTTAGAACCTAGTTCATCAGACGCATGAATGTACTTGGGGCATTGTCAATCCGAATGGCATCATTAGCCTCTCGTACAAGCCTTGCTTTCTTTTAAAGGTCATCTTCCATTCATCCCCTTCACGCATTCTCAATTGATGATATCAACTCTTTAGGTCCACCTTTGAGAAGATGGTAGCTATACTTAACTCATGTAGCCTATCATCGAGTCTTGGTATTGGATGGTGATATTATTGATGGCTCTACAGTCCACACACATCCTCTATGTACCATCCTTATTAGGGAACAAGCATTACAGGCACAACACACGAGCTAAGACTTCGACGAATGTATCCTGTGTCCATCAACTCTCTTACTTGCTTCTGAAGTTTTTTGGTCTCTTCCGGATACATCCTATAGGCTGGTTTGTTTGACAATGCTGACCTCGGAACAAGGTCTATCTGATGAAGATGCCACGACAAGGAGGTAGTCTCGCTGGAATATCTTCTGGAAAGATGTCTTTAAACTTTTCTATAACAGATTGAACATCTCGTGGAAGTTCTAGTACTATGCTCAATGTACTAAGACATTCTTTGTAAACCATTAGTATCATCCTTTGGCACTCATGGTTTTAGTAATAATTCAAGAATTAATATAGAGATTAGTGTTACCTACCTTGGCCTTTTTGTCCTTTCTAGTTTGTAGTTCATGCACTTCTGAGGGACTTAATGGTGCTAAGTTGTATTTGCGGTCCTTGTAAGTCAAAGAATAGAAATTGGTGCAGCCATTGTGTAAGGTGGCTTTATCATATTTCCAAGGCCTCCCCAATAGTAGGGGACCTGCTTGCATTGGCACCACATTACACAAGGCCTAGTCTTGATACTTACCAACGCTAAAGTGGATTGTCACTAGTTCCATGACCTTCAACTCCGCGTTGTCATTGAGCCATTGCAACTTGTAAGGCCTCGAATGCTTAGTGGTCTCCAATCCTAACATCTCTACCATGAATTTTCTAGCCACGTTACCACAAGAGCCTCCATCTATCACCAAGTTACATACCTTATCTCGGATAGCGCAACAAGTGTGGAATAAGCTCTCCTTTTGTAGCTTCTCTTCTTAATTGAATAGCACGATGAGTACTCTCCTGGTCACCAACAACTCTCCCATGTCAGGATACTCGATATCCTCGACATATTCTTCTGGTTCATCTTCATGCCCACCTTGAGACTCATAGTCTCCTTCAGTGTGATGATCATGACATGTTGTTTGGACACTCTCAGGACATGTGTCCTCTTCCCTGGCACTTGAAACATATTATTTCACGTGATCTAGGTGCACTAGAAAACTTACCTTGTTCTGGTCGTGTAGTTTTAGTAAAATCAGTAGGTTTGCTTTTGAAGCAAGAATCAATCTGCACCGATTTTCCTTTGTCTAATGGCTTTGAATTACTTGAATTGCACGATTGTTGAGGCTTAGAACAGTTGGACATGGCTGTCTTGCATTTGACTTTTTTGTTATGTGTAGTAACTCGTTCATTCCACTGTACTAAGCTTTCTCCACCTTTCTTGCTATACGGTCTTGTAAGCCATCTATGAACTGCGCCAACAAAGCTTCCTCGGACTCCTCTAGCTCTATCAGGTTCATTAGCTTCTCAAATTTCTTAAAGTACTCATCAAAAGACCTAGATCCCTTTGACAACTTACAAAAACACTTCTGGAAGTTTCTATGGTAATCGTCTGCCACATACCTTGATCTGAGGAGGAACTTCGTGTCTCTCAATGTGGTGACTGTGTCAAACCAGTTTCTTCTCCTCTTAGTTACATTCTTGTCCCACCATGCAAGAGCATTGTCAAAGAGTTAGGCTGATGCTATGGCAACTTTACTTCGGTCTCCATAGCCATAACACTCGAATATGTATTCAAGTCTTCTCTCCCGGTCTCGATAGACATCCGAATTTAATTTCCCTGCAAAAGTAGGAGGGGTTAGTTTCACCTCCATGTTTCCTTCTCGTTGTTCCACTCTCCTTACACGCCTAGCACCACCCAAAGGATCATGTGCTCTTCGCACTTGATGGTCTAAGGGATCGCCATCTAAACCATCCTCAAAGATTGGCATGTCTTCCTCCAGTGGTTGTAGATTGCGGATGGGTTGTCTTTGGTGAGGACCAGCACCAGTAGCTAGGATGGCATCAGCAACAGAAACATGAATGGCATCAGCGTTGGCAGCTCCATTGACAGCAACTTCAGTAACAACACCTCCTTGTTCTGGTTGTGGTGGTTGTTCTAGACGAGCCACTCTATCCCCAAACTCATTCTTGATAGTTCTCATATCCTCTCGCATTGTAGCTAGCATTTGCACGATAGCATCATGTGGTATTGTCTCATCAGCCATCTCTCTTGTTGCTCCTGTAAGTCAACAAAAACAACAACCAAATCAAAGCACCAAAGTATACGTGGTAAGCAAGGCACACAGACACAAGTTCTTTTGCTTTTGTTTTCGATTTTTAAAACTTAAACAACGACACAAAATAAAGAACTCAAATGAAAGATGAAAAATTCTTATTTGCTTTTTCGAGTTTAAGCAAGAAAATATGCGACAATCACAAAAAGGAAACAAGCAATAATCGACAAAAGAAAGCGGAAATATGCGCTTCCCTTTTCGCTTTTCTCCTTCCTCACGAATGCAACTCGAGCAACACTAACAACCTAAACACAGAAAACTTGCAGCAACTCAATCACGCAAATATAATCAAGCAAACGTGCAATAGAAGAAACGATGTAAATAAAACTTGAAACATAAGCAATCGATAATTCTTTTAGGGTTTTATGATTTTTGAAACTAAACTTAGAACAAACACATAACTAAACCTGATTGGATCACGAAAGGGAACCACTTGGCATACTCGATTCGACTTAATCCTAAACAAACTCGAGCAAACAAACTAACGGAAGCAACGATAAAGCAAACAATAACAGAAGCAAACTTTTTATGGGTTTTTTGTTTGATAAGAACAGAAACAAAAGAGAAAGCAAAACGCAAAAATGATAGAGGTAACCTAATACTAGAACCTTTCGGCTCCGGTACCAAATGGTATAAGACTCGGAAGCGCCTTACAACAAACAGGTGGATGGGGATCGAACTAGCTACCCTATGCTCTCTTGTTGGATCGATTTAAGGGAAGTGATGGGGGGGGGGGGAATGATAAATCCTATTTTCACTGATTTATTAGGTCATTTTACAATTATTCTTGCGTTTTAAACCAAAAATAAGATAGTTTTGAGTCTTTTGTGTATTTTTATGGGAAAATGGGCTTGAAGATGAAAAAGAAAGGTTAAGATCTAAAACGGGCTTGAAGAGGATCAAATGAGCTTTAAGTGGACCTGAAGGAAGCAAAGCTCGGAACCGCAAACCGATTGGTTGCAATCAGCACTGATCGGTTCAAGTACATAAAGAACCGTATCGATTGCATTCAGAATTTTTCCATTTTTCTAAACTTCCATTTTTCTCTTTTCCCTTGTACTATATAAAGGGGGCTCGATCCTTAGTTGTAAAGACACCAAGCCATAGAGCAATAAACACACTTGTAAATACTTTTCTCTTAGTTTATATATATATATATATATATATATATATATATGTTTCTTCTAGAGTTTTGTCAATAGTTTTTGTAATAGTTTAGTAATATGCTTATGTTCCCTTCATATTCGGTTTGTTATATCTCTACTATGCTTAAATAATTCCCTATTAGGCTTTAGGGTTTCTATTAGGATGGTTTTTTTTTGTCACTTCACTTTTATTCCATCATGAAATCAAACGAATCGATACAAAGCCGAATTGGCTAGGAAGTCCGCATCAGAATTATTAGAACGTGAAATAAACGAAACTGCAAGGAAGAAAAGGAGGGAATAAGCTCTCTTATTTCCTTAACTATTCCAAAGATGTCATTATATGAATTGACGGAGTTGAGAAGCTGAACCAGATTAAGGGAGTTGAATACAAAAGAATATCATTAGATCGCTGCTCCTTAAGCGCTGTTAGAGCCTCCAACATGGCCAAAGCCTCAACTCCAAGGGCTGATGGTACAAAGTCTCTAATACTGTCCTCTGAAATCTCATCCCCCAAAGAACTATCCTTTATTATCCAAGCTAGACCACTAGTTCATGTGGTGGAGTTCCATGCAGCATCAACAAAACAAATGACTTGCTTCAAACTTGGATCCATCACTTCTGGAGTTCTACTTTGGTTCGTTCGCTTAAAGTTGTCTTGAGCCGAGTTCCATACTTCTACATCTATCAATGCTTTAGCGAGCACCTCTAAAGCTTGAAATATTTTATGCTCGAAGACAAGTTGGTCCCTAGCAGTCCATAGATTCTAACAAATCCAAGTAAACAAAGGATGTGTCAGCGCTGTAGGAGGTAGACTAACACAAGTCTATGACGCTGCAATAAAACCCAACGTCATATCATCTGTGACAATCATTGGGTTCTTCAGAGGAGCAGTTTCCCATACATCTCTTGCAAAGAAACAATCTCTGAAGACAGTCTCGGGTTCCCCACACCTCTTACAAGTAACATTCTCTACCATTCCTCTGTGATGAAGGTTCACACCTACATACAAAGCGGTTTTTGCAATTCTCCAGAAAGATGCTTTATTTTAGGAAGAGTTTTTGCTCTCCATATAACTCCCTTCTAATTAAAACTCTTCTATACTTCGTTCCTGGTAGATGTTGTTAGCAGCCCATAACCAGATCGTGCCGAGTAAAGTCCACTTTTAACAGGTAGCCAAGTAATTGAGTCCTCGTTTCTTGGGGTTCTCATAGGGAGTAAACGAATTGCCTCTTCAATTGAGGAATAATGGAGCGTATCTTCTCCCAACCACTGATTTGAATACGCCACTTTAAGCTTAGCAACAACCATCTCCTTAGCAAGAAGAGACGGCGGACAAATCAGGGCCTCTAGAGTGGAAGTTGAAAGCCACGGATTTTGCTAGACCTTAACCCTTGAACCGTCACCTATTTGCGAACCCACTCCTAACTTTAGAATTTCACTCCCAGCTAAGATGCTTCGCCACCCATGAGAGATGTTAGAAGGGACACCAATCACCATAAAGGATGATTGATTGCAATATTTGCCTAAAAGGACTTTAGCAAATAGCGAATCTGGCGCTTGTAGTAGTCACCATCCAAGTTTAGCCAAAAGAGCATCATGAAAGGCTTGAAAATCTCTAAATCCTAAGTTTCCAGCATTTGTAGGAAATTTCATTCTCTCCCATGAGATCCAGCTCATTTTACGAACATCTTGTTAGTTTAGAATTCCACCAGAAGCAAGTAGAGAGCGATTGAAGTTTCTTACAAATCAACACTGGCAGTTTGAAACAAGATAGATAATGAGTTGGCATAGCTGAGAGGATAGTCTTTAATAGCACTTGCTTACCCGCCTGAGAGAAGAATTTAGACGTCCAAGAAACCGAATGTTGACGAATTTAGATTTCTCTTTCCGAAATCTTCAGGAAGGTCTAAATACTTCCGTGTACCTCCTTCTCTATTAATTCCCAATGTACTAATCACCTTAAACTTTTGACTACGGGGAGTTTTTGAAGAGAATGTAATCGATGATTTCTAGAGGGTAATGTTTTGTCCTGATGCTACCTCATATTGCCTAAGAATCAAAAGTAGAGCATCATAGTTGAACTTATTTGTCTTGCAGAAAAACATGGTATCGTCTGCAAAGAGAAGGTGACTAATTCTCGGGCTGTGGAGAGATACTCTAATACCAGATAGATGACCAGCCTGTTGCGCTCTATGATAGAGGCCTGATAGCACCTTAGTACATAGAATAAACTAGTAAGAAGATAGGGGATCTCCTTGTCATAAACTCCTTGTTGGTCACACCAATCCTTGAGGAGACCCATTAATAATGAAGGAATCGGACACTGTAGAAACGCACTCCATAATCCAGTTGATCCATACATGATGGAAGCCAACCCTGACCAAAACTGCTTTAAAGAATCCCCACTCAATTCGATCATAAGCCTTACACATGTTTGTTTTCACAGCCTTAGAGCCAAATAATCTAGCTTTGGAAACTCGGAGATAATGTAGAGTCCCGTGGGTAATGAGAACATTGTCCGCAATCGCTCGTCCTGGCACAAATGACGTCTGTGTTTCGGAGATGAGGCTACGGAGAATTGGTTGAAGGCGCTTAGTAAGGATCTTCGCTAAAATCTTGTAATAAATATTGCATAAAGCAATAGGTCGGTAATCAACAACTCGCTTTGGTATGGTGCCTTTCCGGATAACCCGAACATTAGTAACATTTTGATCAGGAGTAAACGATCCTGAACTGAAGAAAGATTGGATTTCAGTGACAAACAGTGCTAAACAGATTTTCTGCAGAAAACCCATCTGGTCCTGGGGCTTTTTTTGGTTAATATCAAACAGTGCTAAACAGATTTCCTCATGTGAAGGAATAGATATAAGTCGCTAGTTCATCTCTTGCGTGATACGTGGTGATAGAACTTCGTTTACTACTTCAAAATCGCCTGAAGACTGGCTCGTGAAGATGTCACAAAAGTAGTCCGAGATTAATCTCGTAAACTCATGCTTTTCATGAAAGAAATTCCCATTAGCATCTTCAAAAGTTGTAAATCTGTTTTTGGATGTTCTGCCTCGTGTGACATGGAAGAAGTAGGCCAAATTTTTGTCACCCCCTTGCAGCCAAAGGACTTGACTACGCCGCTTCCAATACGATTCGATCATCGTCTTTATACGCTAGCTCCAGTTCACTTGTGAGCGAACCTATCAAAATCTTGTCTGGCGTATCTGAAGCAAGGGCCAATTCTAACTTTTGCTGCAACTCCTTTATCTTCTTCTCACTGTTGAAGTTATGTTCCTTTGTCCAAGCAACAATGTTTCTTCTACAAGCAATGATTTTTTTCAACTGTTTGATCACCACAGCTCCTCCATGTGGTCGAAATAAGCTCATGAATCTTCTCCTTCTCACAAAGTCGGTGATCAAACATGAAAATTCCCTTGCGTTTCACTCTTGAATAATCGACTGTAATTAATGGTCGGTGATCAGAGCCTTCAAAATGCAAATTCTCCGATCTTCCCAAGGGGAAGAATTCTAGCCAATCATCATAAGCCAAAATCCAATCGAGACAAACCCAGACGAAGTGATCATACCGCATACCACGCAAAAAAAAAAAAGGATTGCCGGAGTGATTAACATCCCAAAGACCGCTTTGAGAGTAGAAACTTCTAGAGTTGGTAAAAGATCATTCACTGCACAATGGACCTCCTTTCTTCTCACTATGGTCTGTAATGTCATTGAAGTCTCCTGTGAGAAGCCAAGGACGTGTCCGTCCAGCCCCTATTGCCGAAATTGTGTCTCATACTTCCTTTATTTTACTACTCTCTGGGTGACCATAAAAAAATGTAAAGTAGAAAACCTTAGATTTGTATGTAACTCTGGTATCAATTAGATTCGCACAAAACAAAAGAATCTCTAAGTCTACATCCAACTTCCTAAATAGAGCAAGGCCACCCTTAGTTCCCACTGGTGATACCGTAAGTGATTCGCATAACCCATCCACTGAAAGACATGGAAAACAAACAAACTCGTCTTGATTTTTTGTTTCCATGAGAAACGTTATGTCAGGAAATAATTTCAGTCTTATTTCCCTAAGAAGTCAAACTGTAAGGGAGTTTCCAAGCCCTTGACGGTTCCAACTCGATGTAATCATTTAGAAGCGGGGGTTTAAGGGAACCCGCCAAACCCTTACAAATAGAACGCATTATGGCCTTATTAATCGACTCAACAAGTGCTATTAGGATGTTTTAGATATGGACTTATGCATGTGATATTGAGAATGATGTTTTGATTCTTAGCCTAAATTGTTCTTAATGTTTATTCTAGACAACAGTCTGAATATGTCTTTAGATGTTTTTCAACAACAGCGGTTGCAATGAAACGTTGGATTTTGGACTAGGTGACCAAGCTATTCCTAGACAACGACAGTCGCTAGGGAGCCTTGTGAACCTATCAATCCTATACATAATGCTTATAGTAAACGGAAGTTTCTGTTTGGGTTGTTATAGCTTAGTATTTACCACTAGAGCACTAGGGTAATTCCATATTCATGATTTTGTTTGAGGATGGATCTTTAATGCTTTCTCATATGCATGTATGTTTCTTTTTTAGAATTCTCTTAGGATTCCCTTTGCCGATTTTATATATCCTTGTTCATATCTTAATAGGTTGTTAGATAAAAACAAAAATCATATTTATTTACCTAACCAAATTTTGATTAACATAATCCATAGTGTAATCGTTTTGGTCCCTGTGGATTCGATCCTTAAATACTATAGCGGTGTTATCGTACACTTACAATATTATTTGAGGTAAAACTTACATTTAATAAATTTTTGGCGCCATTGTCAGGGACCAAATACGAGTACCTTTGGATTCGTAGATAAAATTTTGTCTAGGGTTTCATTTTCTTGTTTGTTTGTAACTTACCTCTTCTTTTATGTACTTATTTTTTACTTCGTGTTGAATGGTTTATGCAAAGGAGCCACGGTTCTTGACAATTTGTTGCTGCCTGTCAACAACAAACTAGCTGATCGAGCGTACCGGCAGAAAAGCTTCGAAGAGAGAGACATATGACAAACAACAATAATGCTGCTAGGGTCGTTGATGAAGCTATTGACAGCAAGAACGTTGCTGAAGACATCCGCCAACCGATCAGTAATGAGGACCAAACGATAGGTTTTGAAGCTAATCAGCAACCTATCGATGCACCACCACCACCGATCGGTTATGGGCATATCCACCAACCGAGTGCTGATCCAAACCCACCGAACGGTTTGCCTGTCGATGCTGAGCCTACCTTAGGAGATTTCAATGCTCCTAATAAGTTCTATTTTGGTAGAGCTGCAATCTGTCCTCTCTGCTACAAAGATGAGACTATCGTATCGAGCCTTTGCTGATCCAGTTGGTGAAACAATCGATCTTCAACGATCTTGCTTCAGAGAATTTGATGGACCATGTTCAGAACTTTGAAGATCTCTATTGCACCGTTAAGACGAACGGTGTGCCACAAGACTACCAACTCCTAACCCTGTTCATATTCTCCCTTGGCGATAAAGCTAAAAGATGTGTTGAGTGTAACTTTTACCCAAAATAATAGCGCAAGTGTACGCTAACACATTTATAGTATTTAAGGATCAAATCCACAATGACCAAAACGATTACACTATGGATTATGATAATCATAACTTGGCTAGGGAAATTAATATGATTTTTCTTTATCTAACAACCTAATAAGATATGACCTAGGATAGATACATTAGGCAAACGGAATCCTAAGACAATTCTAAACAAAAAACATACATGCATATGAGAAAGCAATAAAGATCCATTCTCGAACATCATGAATATAAATTAACCTAGTGCCCTAGTTATAGTTACTAAGCTAACAACCCTAACAGAAACGTTTGTTCACTATCAGAATTAAAGCAAGCATTATGTATAGGATTGATGCACAAGGATCCCTTACGACTTCCATTGTCTTGGAACATCTTGCTCACCTAGGCCACAATCAAACATTCCATTGCAACTGTCGTTGTCGAAAAATATATAAAGTTATATCCAGACTACCGTCTATAATAAGCATTAAGAACAACCTAGGCGAAGAATAAAAGCGTCATTCTCAATATTACATGCATAAATTCATATCTAAATATCCTAACAAAAATCTTAAATACTAACAGAGAATTATTTAAGCATAGTAGAGATATAGCAACATGAATATGAAGGACTCATCAGTACATTGCTAATCTACTACAAAAACTATAAACAATACTCTAAAGGGAAACTTTTTTTTTCCCTAGAGTACTAAAAGGTTATGGGCCTAGGGCCGAACATCCCCTCAGGCCGGAGACCAAAGCATTTTAAATTGTTCCCTTCCAAGTGCCACTCGAACCAGAGACCTTTAGGCTTTGCCTGAGATACTTTACCAGTTGAGCTATTGACACTTGGTAACTCTAAAGGAAACATTATATATATATATAACTAGGAGAAAAGTATTTGCAGGGGTGTTTATTGCTCTATGGCTTGGTGTCTTTATAACTAAGGGTCGAGCCCCCTTTATATAGTAATAGGGAGAAGAAGAAAGATGGAAGTTTAGAGATATGATACACTTCCAAAATTGCAAAAATGGAAATTTTCTGAAACCGTCAACCAATCGGTGCAAGTATGCAACCGATATGTTCGTCATGCTTCCTCAACCGATTGGTGCTGATTGTAACCAATCGGTTTGCGGCTCTAAGCTTTGCTTTTTGCTGGTCCACTTGAAGCCCATATGATCTTTTTGAAACCCGTTACAGCTCTAAACCTTTCTTTTCCATTTTCAAGCCTATTTTCCAATAAAATATAAAACAAATTCAAAATTATCCTGTTCTTGGTGAAAAGACACAAGAATAGTTATAAAAAGACCTAATAAAATCAGTAAAATTGAAGTTAACCCATTCTCCAGACTTGAATCTTTGCTTGTCCTCAAGTAAAGAACAATAAAAACTCGAGACTAGAGAAATAGTTAGAAAGAGAGGAGCTAGGAAATACTTGCAATGGGTCTTCCTTCCGGAAACTGCATCACAACAAGTTGGAGCAAAACCTACTTTATGTACTTAACCATGAACTTGTCAATATCCCATACTCTGACTCCCGAGAACTCTCAAAGTCAATGAACTTAGCCTTTTAACATGCATGCATTCTCACAAAGGGAATATCAAACATGTTATGGTCTTGGTAAAAGAAGTGTTTAGGGTGACTCAAGTGTTTATGGTTTTATCCTAAAATCTAGGATGCAAATCATTATGCATAATTACAGTGAAACACGGACCAATTTACGTATACATAGTTTTCTTTTCACTAAGCCTACCTTACTTTCCTCAAAACGCGATAAAATCTCAAAGAAAAAATAAGAAATTCTCTTAATGCTTTTACAATAAAAGTTTGACTTTTTCTGGTTTCTACTTCCCTTTATCCTCATAATTTTTGTTTTTTATATATAGAGGAAGGGTGGAACCGCTTCTGTCATCCAAATTCAAGCATCAACATAATATTCCCAAGTTCTCTAACAAGTCCTAAAATTTTGTAAACAAGACCTATCGTACATAAACATTTTTAATTATCCCAAAATATTACCTCTAACATTCCTAATCCTAGTGAAAGGTTAGATATGTCAATCTGTATACTCCATTTTTTATGCACATGAATGCACATATGGCGATGATCAAAAGAATGCATGGGGTTTGAACAAAAAACGATTTTTAAGGTATAGGGTATGGCACTAGACTTAAGGGTGAGCCTAGCTATTCGGAGGTCAAAGAGAGTGGTAAAAACAAGGTAACTCTGAATATCTAATCCATAGCATGAATACCAAGCCCCTAAGTGAGAATTATTTGATCATGTTCAATGTTACCCTAGATGAGGTTAAATTCAAATCATTCAAGTTTCAAAGTGATATGGACTTTTCTGGATATTGTGTCTGCTCATAGTTCTTCCAAACTTCTGCTCTACTTTTGACATGGTCCTGAACATTTCGTTGGAAGGTCGTCCCAAAGCAAATTCCTAAAAAAGCTCAATGTCCCCTGAATTTACTGAAAAATAACTTGATTAAAAATTTGAAAATAATTAACCAAATATATCAAATGGTACATCTGTACCCTCACCCATACTTAAATTACACCCTCCCGGTGTAGAAAAGAATGAAAGAAGGTAGGTGAAAATTATTAATAAAAAAAACCTAGAATAGAAAAATACATAGAAAAGGGGTTTTGAAAATGAAGTTCTCACCGATCGGTGCACAAATGCAACCGATCGGTTTTCTAACATACTTGCAATCTATCAGTTAATCCAAGAAACGATCGGTTGGTGACCAAAATGCTCACTCGCCTGAGCTGTATGGCTGACCTTAGTGACGTTAGGTGCGCTCCAATATGGGGTTCGACAGCTGCTGATGACCATCAGAGCTGAATGAATTGTGAGTGAAAGGGCTTTTGGCGGGGTTAGAATGTATACTTTTGCAGAACAAGCTTTCCAATAAATCATTTTAAGATTGATAACCTTGCTCATTATTCCATCTATTGCTTCTTAGCCTTTCTCTTTGAACTTTGGAATGAGGATGGCTTTGACTTTAGAGAACGACCTTGATGCTCCTTGATATGCTCAAATCTAATACCCTAAAGTATCTAAGCAGTCGCTATAGTATTCTAGGGGTCAATCCACAAGGACTCAAGATGACACTCAATAGATTCAGGAATATGAATTAAGCTAAGCAGAATAGATGAAATTAAAGATAGCAAAACAATTAAAACAAGTAGTTATTCAGTGGAGGAAAACGCTAGGCTTAGGGAGACTTGCAGGCAAATCAGAATTATCAAATCAAATCAATTGTCAGGAATAAATTAAGCTCCGCTTTCAAACTTGAATCACAGATGTAAAGTAAAGCAACTGTTGTTGCGAAAACTATCTATGCCTAAACCTAGAATTCCAAGTTTTTTTGCAAATTCTATGAATTTAAACAAGCATTAAAGTTCAAGTTCAATTGTTCACAAAATCCCTAAACCAAATTTCTTTGCGAATATGGCTTTTGCTCACCAAACACTAGATCAGGCAATCAATCACACTTTCGTGCCAATCAAACAACCTAAAATTAGATTCTAGTTCGCGAGGCTATAATCAGCGTTAATCTCAAGTCTAGGTGAAAAGCTCTATAGATTATTCCCTAACAATTAATCCTGATCTAATAATTCATCAAATACCTTTAAATAACCCTAATCCTAACAGAGAATCTACTCAGACATGGTGAAAGCAATAAACATCATGAATAGAATAGATATCATATAAAACAATGAAATAGAGTAAGAATACAAAGAGGTTCAAGAGTTCTTCTCCAAAAGACTCAGTTGCAGAAAACTCTATCTCCAGAAATCACAAGGTATTTTTCTGGAGGCTGTAAAACCTCCAGAAATCATCTCAAAAGTCTTTTATGCATAATCATCTCATCTTTTATGCAATGTATGTATCACTATGTGTTAGGGGAGAGGTCTACCATATTTATCAAACGCATGGGTTCCTTTTGCCAGATATGAATGATGAATCAAGTTCAGTGAATACCAACCTCAGGAGTGAAGTGCAAAATTGGCTAAGGATTTAGAAGAAATTTGCTGGAGAAATGGGTGTTTCCTGGTAAACTGGTTAGCCTTTGGATTTTTCATTAGTCGATCTTTGGGCTGGTTCTGTGACAATGGTTACTCAAAAACAAAGTCAAGACACTGACATCAAGCAAAGGTTCATAATCTCCAACAAGTTTGACTCAATAAAACAAAAATTTGACTCAAAAAGACTCAAAAATGGACTGACTCTAAGAAAAACGAACACAATGTCAGTAATCACCTCCCCCAGACTTGAACAACACTGTCCCCAGTGTTATGTAGCCTAGAGGAAGCAAAAGAAAGCACAGGAACAAAATGGCTGAAAAAGATGCAAAGGTACCGTGGGAAATGGTGGGTATTGATCGATACTATAAACCGGCATCGATCGATACTGATGGAGTATCGACCAATGCTAGTTAAGTATCGATCGATACTTAGGTCCTTTATTGCGATTCTGAAACATGAAACCATGGCCTACTGAAGTCAAAAGTTAGGTGAAGTAACTGTCAGATCAGAAAGCACAGTTAGAAGCAACATAATCTATAGATAGCCATAAGTTCAACAAAGACTGACAAAGATAAAGATGAGTTCAGAAAAACACAACGAAAGAAAAGAAGAGAAAGGGAAATGTGAAACCCAGGAACAAAAACTAGTCAGAATCATCATCATCATCTAACTCCAAAACAGGGTAGCGCGAAGGACCAGGAAAGGAGTGATCGGCGTAAGTGGACGACATGCAGCGGCAGCGAGAAACAGCAGACCAGATGCTCTGAAGACTCTCCACCACGTACCTCTGAAAGGTAGCTGTCTCCATGGGTAACTCTGGTGGTGGAGGAAATGAAGGAGCAGGAGCAGATGTCTGGCGACGCTGTGAACGGCGAGGCTGACTCCCAGCAGAGTCAGCGGCTGGTGTCTCGGCTGCAGCGACAGAAGCAGACGGAAGCTGGCGTGGTGCGCGGACACGAGCAGAAAGGGCGACCGAAAGCAAACTCGGGTCTGGATCGAAGTGCAGCCAAGAAGAGTGAGTGCCAATGGAGGTGAGAGTGGGTTGGGGAGCTGCACAAAGAGCTCTCCATCTGTCGTAGGCAGGCACCAGCGGCGAGTGGCCTTCAACCAACGCATATGCTGCATGTGCTGCTTATCCATGAGCGAGCGAGTAGTCAATATCGAGCATGCTGCAGTGGAGATGCCAAAGTGCTCGAAGATAGGGGTAAGGAGGCTGCCAACTAACTCAGTCTTCCGCGCCGTGGCGTAATCGCGTCCAGAATAGGGCTTGGTCTTCAGAGAGACCAGATGGTGCGCAAAGATAGCGCCAATGTTGACCGCGAGGTTCAACTCGGGACACTCAAACCTATCCTCAGGGATTATGTCACCTACTGCCTTGTATATCAACATCAGCTCTGAGATCCTCAACTTGTTTGGCTCCATCTTGCAGAGGAGAGTGGTGCTCAGAATCTGGGCAATGCAACGCAGAGTCGGGTGGCGGATATCTATCTGGGTAGAGGTCTTGGAACTGTAGGCGCCAAGACCAATGTGTCGCCAAAAGTTCTGCAAATCCTGAAACTGAGAAGGGAGAGCAATCTACTGAGGGTAAGAATCAAATTCGTAGATGGCACAGAGGTCAGGGATAGGTAATCGGTAGCGAATCCCCCTGATCAAGAAAGTCAGGGTCCCCTCAGAAGCAGTGCGGTGGACCTCATCTCTATAGTACACTCGAGCGGTGGCGAGAAATTGACGAACGAGGTCTGGATACAGATCATACTGCCGTGAGTAGAGAGTGCCCAGCCCAATCTTCTCGAGCATGGCAGAAAGATCAACGTCAATGCCCAGACGACGCATGGTGAGAGGATCGATGAAGCGCGTAGGCAGGATGACAACTCGCAGCCACTCGTTGTAGAACAGAGTGTCGTAGTCGTCCCACTCCTCAGCTATTATCCTATAGATGCAGGCCTCACTCTCGGTCTCCTCCTTAGGCAAACCTGCCCAATCGCGTAGCAAAATGATCCTCTTCACCTCAAACTTAGGCCAGGGAGGCCTAGCAACAGGAGCAGGGGCAGAAAGAGAAGGAGAACGTCATGGCGCAGGTCGCAGGTTGCTGATGTGAGCGTCAATGAAACTCTGACGACAGGTGTCTTCAGTGAATCCGCCCTTCAGGACTCTGTAGCGATCCTTGGTAAGAATGGCAGTGACAACTCCGGCGTGCCACTGTGAGTCACAGAATGCCTCCACCTCGTCTTGGAGACTGTATTCTTGGCGTGGGGAATTGGAACTGGAAGCACCATCCTGTCGTGTTCTCTTGCGGGGAGCCATCTGCGAAAATTCAAAATGAAAACAGAAGTTAGAATAGCTCCTTCGTCCTGTGAGTGCAGGCATCGATCGATACCAATGGGTATCGATCGATGCTCAAAAATGAGGCACAAAGTCACGACAAAATGCATCGTAAAATCCAGTCTGTTAAAGGTCGGGTATCGATCAATACCAAGGGGTATCGATCGATGCTCGGGACAAAATCGCAAAGTTCAGCACAGATATCACCCAATTTCCAATCTATCACCCTAAATCCGAATCCCTAAGTCTACTCCATCCCTATCATATCCATTCTCATCCTAATGTGGCAATTTCATTCACATATAGCTAATGTTGACAAGAAACAGAGCCAAAGCTTCACAACAAAGGAAACCCCAAATCGAATCTGCCAACACATCTAAAAGGATGAAATCGAGTACAATACCTGGTAGATCGAAGGAGTGAATGAAAGAATGACAATGTACTCAAAAATCTGAGTGGAATAGGAGATGATAGGACTTGAAATCAAAGAAAATCATGAAGAACTGAGAAATATGTGAGAGGGAGAATGACAAAGCGCGGCGTCGACGATAAGAAATAGAATGAGAGACTTTAGCAAAAGGCCCGAGGGTTTATAGAAAAACTTACTACTTGGTGCTGGGTATCGATCGATACCGTAAGTGTGCATCGATCGATGCCTAGCGTTTAGCACAACTCTCTTTCGACCAATGTATCGGATTTGATACCAAAGGGTATCGATCGATGCTCGTTCGTCTGGACCTGGTTCCACGTGAAAACACAACACAAAACAAAACTAACTAATCAAAATAAAGACTATGTACAGACTCACCAGTGGGTGTTGCCTCCCACTAAGCGCTTCGTTTAATGTCATTAGCTTGACATGGAGAGCAGTCAGGCAGCGGGTGTTCAAGCCAGAGGCACAATGTGCCCATCTGAGAATGGTGCTTTCGCCCAATAGTGTTTCACCCTCTGTCCATTGACAGTGAACTCCTTTCCTTCAGCACTCATCAACACTACAGCACATGAGGCGGACCTCCTTGATCGTGAAGGACCTGACCAAACGAGAACCAATTTCCAGGAAACAATTGCAAACGAGAGTTGTACAGAAAGTACTTGGTCATTTGGTTCAAAGTGTCGGAAATGATCTTCTTGTCATGATAAGCTTTTGTCTTTTCCTTGTACAGCTTGGAATTCTCATAGGCGGAGTGTTCTGATCTCATCCAACTCATTCAACTGAATCAGTCGTCTTTGATGCAGCAGACTTGATGTCGAAATTTAGCAGTTTTGTAGCCTAGGCTGCTTTGTGCTCTATCTCAACAGAAGATGGCATGCTTTTCCATACAGCAAATGGAATGGTGTTGTACCGAGTGGCGTCTGTGAACGATGTTATGTAGGCCCAAAGAACGTCGCCTAGTTTCAGCGCCCAATCCTTCCGTTGTAGCACCAATTGCCTTCTCCAACGATCTCTTTTGATCTGTCTGTTGGAGACCTCTACCTGTCACGGCCTGAGGATGATATGGCGTGGCAACGCGGTGGTGTACACCATACTTCCTCAGCACTTCTCGAAGATCTTGGTTGATGAAGTGAGTACCTCCATCACTGATGACAACTCTGGGTACTCCAAATCATGGGAAAATGATAGTCTTGAAGAGCTTCAGGACCACGGCAGAGTCGTTGGTAGGGTAAGCAATTGCCTCTACCCACTTAGAGACATAGTCGACGGCGATCTAATATGTAGCGGTTCTGTCTCGATGGAGGAAATTGTCCCATGAAGTCAATACCCCAGCAATCAAAGACCTCAACTTCCAGGATAAAGTTCTGTGGCATCTCATGACGCTTGCTGATCTTCCCTCGTCTCTGACACACATCACAGCGGGAGATGAAAGTGTGAGCATCCTTAAACATCGTAGGCCACCAGAAACCGGCTTGCAGAACCTTAGAGGCTGTCTTGAATGTAGCAAAATGCCCAGCATACTCAGAACCATGTAGTGAAAAAGGATCTCTGGCACCTCAGACTCAGCTATACACCGGTCTGTAAATCCATCAAACAATACTTGTAAAATATGAGCTCATCCCAGAAGAAGCGTTCTGACATCTCTCATAGAACTTCTTCTTCTACATACTTCTTTAGGTGCTTTGGTTCTAGATAGCAGAGGCAGGTAATTGGTGATGTCGGCATAACCAAGGTTCAGCAGGAGGAAGTGATCGCCAAAGAATATCCTCAAATTCAGAGTGATCTGTAGAGAAATCGGTGATGAAAAATCTCTGGTATCGATCGATACAGTGACGTATCGATCGATGCTGGAATCGTGGCTGAAGCAACAAAGCTTGAGAGGTATCGCATCGATACTCCCATTGTATCGATCGTCATGCTCGTCGTCTTCTAATAGTCAGAGTTTTTTACGCTCTAGCACACAATTAACCGATGGGCTAAACACCACAATAATGGTGTATCGTTATAGCACTTAGCATGGTATCGATCCACAGGAAACAGAATAACACACCCAAACTACAAAATCGTTTAATTCAAGCGGAATAAGTTTTTGGTTTGTAATACTTAAGTGAACTAATAAAATTAAGATGTAAACTTAAAGCAATTAGAAAAATAAACTTAAAACGTGGCATAACTAAAAATTGATAACGAAATAAAAGTGACATAATTCTAACAATGCAAGTTAAGTTCAAATGATCAGACAAGAGCAAATTACGATGTTCGGTTTAAAACAATAATACACAAACGAATTCCTTGGGTAAGGTAATCGACTTCGATATGATTCCTAACTTATTCAAGACATTCAAACATTCTACCAAATCATTCTTTTAGCCTAAGAAACACTTTCTAAAGATCAACCCACTTCCCGTGGTAAAGATCCCTTTCAATGTTCTATCAATTTATCAAAACTCCCGTTCGTTAATTCAAAGACAATGAAGCATTAAACTCAAGTCTAAATAGCCACAATTCATCTTAAACAATCAATTCCCAATTGGGCTAAGGTATGAAAAGCACTCATTGAATTCATTCCAAAGTTCTTAACAAACATTTCTCAAATGTATAAAACTTCTAAGTATCAAAACTAACTTGATCAAGGCTATTTTAGCATTAAGAGAACACTCAATGAGTAAAGAATACAAAGAATCTAGCTCCTAAACATTAAGAACAAGTCAAGAACCATCCTAATCTACCATACCCAAGAATTCTTAAAAAGACTACTAAACTAACCATAATTTTTACACTTAAACACATAAAAAGTCTAGAATTAAACATGCTTACAAGATGAAAACAAGATGATTCAAAGTTAAGAAGAACAACACAAACATGAAAAAACCGAAGTCTACTCAAAGAACATAAAAAAGTACAACATGAATATTGACTCAAATCCAAAATTAAAACCATAGAAATGAAGCTAAAGAAGAAACTAAGCATAATTAGAAAAATCCAAGAAAGATGCATTAAACTCAAAGATCAATACAAGTTTTTAGTTTTAGTACTCAAGAAGAAGAGAAAAAGAAACAAGTCCAGCTTCTAGTTGCTTGGTAATTAGGAAAAACTAGTATTTATATCTAGGGTGGACGAACCGTTAACCCGAACAAAACCGGGTACTGACCCGGCAAAGTTGGGTTGTGTCTGTCGGCAGCGGTCAGCGCGTGCCCGGTTAGAAACTGCCGCTGGTGAGAATCGGCCACGTGATCCCGCTGGATGTGGCCGCTGGAAGGTGTTGGCTGGTACCGAAGATTCAGACATCGAATCCAAACCGCCAGAGGACACCGATGGAAGTGGCCGCTGGTTGAGGATTCGGTCATAACTCTTGAACCACGTATCCAAATGCTTTAAAACTACTTCCATTGAGAAAGCTAAACTCAATTTCCTAATGACTTTCATGGAAGAGCTCATAAGCTAAATCCAAAGGAAAGGCATTCGTATGACCAATCTTTAAGCATGTTGGATTGACTCTGCATTTGACATTTCCTAGCTCTGGTCCAAAATTTGCATCCTTCATTTTCCTTCCATTTCTATGCATATCCTTTGATCCAATCCACTCCTAACCACCTTGAATAAAACACAAAAAGAACAAAAAGAAGACACAAAACAACCTAGGACATCTAAAAATGCCAAGACAACAGTACTGAATGAGACTTTTAATGCATGAAAACATCCCAAAGAATTGTACAAAGTGGATTTAAACAATATGAAAAGTAGGCTTTAAAACATGTAAATATACACTTATCAACTTCCCCCAGACTTATCCTTTGCTTGCCCTCAAGCCAAAAAAATAAGAAAGAATCCAAAGAAGAGGTTGAAAAGTCGATCTCATATCCAAAAGAGAAAAATCAAAGCCTTAACCTCAAGTTCCTTTAACCAAGAGTACTATGATGCTCTAGTCAACCCTACTCCCTTAGAGCTTATTTCACACTTAGCACAATTCACCATTCACTCAATGCATCAAAATCCATGTGCAATCCCTTAGTCTTAACTCCTTAACACTTCATTTCAACACATTAAGATGAATCTCGCCAATGTACATATCAAGTAATCCCACTTGGCTAGGAAGAGAAAGTTTTTAAAATCAATTACAAGAGAAGGTCATTAAGATCAAAGGTTCTCTTAAGAAAAGGAATGAAAACTTTATGCAAATAACTAAGAGTCAAAAACATATTGGGGCATACAAGCATTGAACTTTCATCTACCCATCCCCTTGTTTCCTATTGACTATCCTCCATTGTAAAGTTTCATCCTATTTTACCAAATATAACAAGCTCTTTTAGCCTATCTAACCATCTCTTTCATTATTTTTCTTCTCTTTCTCTTAGGGAATTCTTTCTTCTTTTGATCACATTGATGTTTGATTTCCAATCACTTCTATTCAACTAGCTCTTTTATTCATCATCATTCTGAGTTACCTTACTTACTCATCATTATAGACATTTAAGCCTTTAGTCTTTCTTACTACTTAGAACATATACTCATTTGCATTTATAGAGCTATCTTCATGCACCAAACAAACAAGAATTTTTATGAAAATTTCCTTTTCTTTCTCTATTAGAACAACACCCTTAGAGCCCATTCCAACTATCCTTAAACCAAATTCTAGCATTGCTCACACAATGAATTCCTGAATTTAAGTCCTCGTGAAGTCTAGTTTGCAACAAGAAAGTTCGTTCCTTTAGTCGTTAAATCAAAGACACTCAACATGTTTTGCTAAAGATCATTCCGGAATAAAAGACCTCACAAAACCTACAAATCCAGAATTAACTAGGCTTGAAGGAAAGCGCCTTATTCTCCATAGTACTTTATAGGTTTTGATTATAATTGTTTTGAACCGTTCATTAACGGCGATATCTTGTTGTCACTAAGGAGCAGTGGTAAAAACGGAAAAAATACCTAACTCCAAATATGTATGTTCTATCCATGGTCTTAATCTCACTATCAATGGTTAACCCCAAAAGGGGCCGCAAGGATTAAATTGAAAAAAGGAAATATTATCAGCCATACCTCTCACAAGCTTCACTCTTCCATGGAGTTTAAGATCTATTTCATGCAGCATTTCAAAATCGCCAAAGCAGGCTTCAAGCTAATTGAAACAAGAAGTCAATACAATCATAGTCTTTTCAAGAATGGTTCAAGCATCGCAGTATCACTCTGGTAGAATAGGGTCTGTGATTAAGTATCAAAAGCTTAAACTCTTTACAAGGAATTATAATCATTGATCCTAATGCATATTGCAAAATGCCAAAATGCAAAAGCTAGGATGATACTTAACACTATTCTCAATCCTAAAATCAGTATAAAACTATTGAGAAAAAACTATTATGATTGCAAAATGTTTTTTTTTTTTTTTTTTTTTTTCGAAACCTATATACAATGCAATGACTCAATAAATTTCAAAAGGAAAACACAACGTTAGATAGCATATCCCTCCCCCGCAACTTAATTCACACCATCTCGGTGTGGAATTAAGCCGCGAGAAAAGTGACTAATCCACAAATCATAACACTAACAAAATTCAAAAACAACCAACACTTATATTATGTAGCACAACGATCTTAAGGTGGTGGTACCTCATGGATGAGAAGCTTGTGCTGCTAGAGATTTTACTTACCCGCGTTGAGGATTCTTCTTCGAGTAGGTCCGCCACACTCTTGCCTTCTTTCCCATTTGTGATATAGCGTCAAAGGCGGCGGATGAGACCGGTGGAGTGACCGCCTGCTTTTGGCACGGCCAGCCTGATCCCGCTGAATGATGGCCGCTAGAAGGTTCTAGAGCACCACCCTCTCCCGCTCACAGGTCTGATGCACCACCGGAGCAGGCGTGGACCGCTTGAAGACACACCGCTGGGCCTAATCGACCACATGACGCCAGTGAGATCGACCGCATCAATTGTTGAAAGTTGTCGTTGTTCACAATCTAAGTTTCACCACGCGGCAGGCCGTGACCGGCGTTGAAGTAACCGCTGCACGCAGATTCGAGCACAACTCCCCCGCTGAATGTGTCCGATTCTACCTCTGGCACTTCCAATCTCTGAACGTCACCTTTTGTACATGTAACGAACGATTCCTTGGCAACTCACACAACCAAAAACACACCCAAAAAACACCACGGGGAAAAAAAAAAAATTTACTTATAAACACACACATTTATATATTGAAAATATTAATATATAACAAGGATACCATTGATTGCCTCCCAGCCGCGCTTGCTTTTACGTCACTTAAGCTTTGACGTTGCAACTTCTCTGGCAGTGTTTGGAGGAGGAGTTTTGTTAACTCTTTGGTGAGTCCTTGAGCCTGCGGATGTCAGTACTTTTCTCATGGATCTCTTTGAAATAGCTTGTTGGACTTTCTCTTTGAACGTCTCGGGTGTGAGAAGATATCATCTTTCCTTCTTTNGTTAGTTCATGTGGTTTTAGGCACGGAGCAAAGTATTGGGGGTGTTTTCACCAAAGCAACTAAGTTCATGGGAGAATTGACCGTTTTCCCCTGCAACCGTTCAATGAGATCAATCTTCGAGTAGCATACCTCTTTGAGTCAACTTCTAATCAGTGGGACTGAGAGAAAGTCCATTTGTTTCTTCCTCAATATGAGGATATCATTAGGCGTCTTCCATTGCGGGCTTCAAGAAGAGTTAATACTCTTGCTTGGTTGCCGGTAAAATGTGGAGTTTATACATCGAGATCAGGGTATGGGATTAGTACCACGAGGGATATAAGAGAAGAAGAGAAGATGCTTAATTGGCAAGGTTTAATATGGAAAGCAAAAACACTTCCGAAGGTTTGGCATCTATTGTGGATAATTTCTAAGAATTCTTTACCAGTAAGAATGAACCTTTCTTTAGGAGGCGTAACCTTCCAAATGGTTTTTTTTTGCAACTTAAATTTCCAACTAAAAAAAATGCAGGTCAATGTCGACAGCTCAAAATTCACTCGCAATATAACCTTTGAACGTATGTAGGTTTTGCAAAATGTGTCGTTCCGTATATAAGTGATCAAAACTATGTTGTTTTAAATGTTTTAAAATAACAAAATATGGTTGTTAGGAGATTCGAACCTAGAACTTTTTACAAAATTAAAAACACTCACAACCAACTGTGACAAGACAACTTTTATTACATTTACAAACCTATACACGTAGATGTTGACTTCATCTTTGTCTTTGTCTCTTCATAATCAACAACATCAACGAAAATTTCAATTTCAGCTCATTCGTCGCTGGAACCGTAACATCTAATGGTCGATTGGAGCTTAGAGATAAAGCTAGTCAGAGAAGAGCTAGAAAGATAACGATTAAAGAGACGAAGGAAAGAGATCATAACAACACTTATTTCATGGATTTATTACAATCTTGTTTAGATCCAACTAACACAAACCGGCAATGGCTCTGGCTTTGGCTCCGGCTCTCCAATGGAGTATTTTAGTTTGTGTTTAACCTCGGGTCGGCTCAAAATCATTTCCCAATTAAAAAAAAAACTAATCCCTTCTCTCTATCTCATATCTATTTGCATATGAATATCAATCACATGCTGTTAACCCATTTTTACCATTTTTAATTATTGTTTTGATATATATATATATCAAAACAAGACTGAAAAAAACACTAAAAGAAACTAAAAGCAATTTAAGAAAAGACTCAATATATATATATATATATATATATATATTGAGTCTTTTCTTAAATTGCTTTTAGTTTCTTTTAGTGTTTTTTTCAGTCTTGTTTTGATATATATATATATCAAAACAATAATTAAAAATGGTAAAAATGGGTTAACAGCATGTGATTGATATTCATATGCAAATAGATATGAGATAGAGAGAAGGGATTAGTTTTTTTTTTAATTGGGAAATGATTTTGAGCCGACCCGAGGTTAAACACAAACTAAAATACTCCATTGGAGAGCCGGAGCCAAAGCCAGAGCCATTGCCGGTTTGTGTTAGTTGGATCTAAACAAGATTGTAATAAATCCATGAAATAAGTGTTGTTATGATCTCTTTCCTTCGTCTCTTTAATCGTTATCTTTCTAGCTCTTCTCTGACTAGCTTTATCTCTAAGCTCCAATCGACCATTAGATGTTACGGTTCCAGCGACGAATGAGCTGAAATTGAAATTTTCGTTGATGTTGTTGATTATGAAGAGACAAAGACAAAGATGAAGTCAACATCTACGTGTATAGGTTTGTAAATGTAATAAAAGTTGTCTTGTCACAGTTGGTTGTGAGTGTTTTTAATTTTGTAAAAAGTTCTAGGTTCGAATCTCCTAACAACCATATTTTGTTATTTTAAAACATTTAAAACAACATAGTTTTGATCACTTATATACGGAACGACACATTTTGCAAAACCTACATACGTTCAAAGGTTATATTGCGAGTGAATTTTGAGCTGTCGACATTGACCTGCATTTTTTTTAGTTGGAAATTTAAGTTGCAAAAAAAAACCATTTGGAAGGTTACGCCTCCTAAAGAAAGGTTCATTCTTACTGGTAAAGAATTCTTAGAAATTATCCACAATAGATGCCAAACCTTCGGAAGTGTTTTTGCTTTCCATATTAAACCTTGCCAATTAAGCATCTTCTCTTCTTCTCTTATATCCCTCGTGGTACTAATCCCATACCCTGATCTCGATGTATAAACTCCACATTTTACCGGCAACCAAGCAAGAGTATTAACTCTTCTTGAAGCCCGCAATGGAAGACGCCTAATGATATCCTCATATTGAGGAAGAAACAAATGGACTTTCTCTCAGTCCCACTGATTAGAAGTTGACTCAAAGAGGTATGCTACTCGAAGATTGATCTCATTGAACGGTTGCAGGGGAAAACGGTCAATTCTCCCATGAACTTAGTTGCTTTGGTGAAAACACCCCCAATACTTTGCTCCGTGCCTAAAACCACATGAACTAACGTTAATTTTGAAATTCATACATGAACAAAACAAATCCGGCCCAAACCCACAAATCGCTAAACGGTGTTACTCTTCCGTTAAGTGTGTGCTGACTAGGACGCCACGTCATGAGTGACTAGGATGTCACATCATCAGATCGATCTGACTAGGTGCCACGTCATTAATCTATCAAAAATCAATTTGTTTTTTAAAAAAAGCATATGAAAATATTAAAATTATAACTAGAATTTAAAAATATATTTTCTAAAAAAAATCCATAACTTCCAAAAAAAATTATGTTTCAAAAAAATCCAAAAATTCTATACTATTTCAAAAGTTATTTTTAAAAAATCTAAAACATGTGTATTTGCACCTTTAAGATCGAGTCTGCTAGTATTTAACATTGTATTTGCATATTCATAGGGGATAATGATGATATTGCTTTGATATAGTAAAATGCTATTAGACTCGATCTTAAAGGTGGCAGCCACTTCCACTTTAAACTTCGATGCTTTTTTATTCTCACTTTCACTCGCACTTTGAACATGATCAATTAACACATGTTTTGTTGAATGAATTATCATTATGAAGAGGAAATTCACACATATACATGATAATTGTAGAAAGCTAGATGGAAAATCATCAATGAAGTTTATCCATACTCCAAATTCTTTCTTATAAATTTTAATATTTTTTTAAATTATAAATTTTTAGTTTTAATATTTTAATATATTTTTAGTTTTAATAGTTTAAACTTAAAGTGGAAGTGGCTGCCACCTTTAAGATCGAGTCTAGTAGCATTTTACTATATCAAGGCAATGTCATCATTATCCCCTATGAATATGCAAATACAATGTTAAATGCTACTAGACTCGATCTTAAAGGTGCAAATACACATGTTTTGGATTTTTTATAACAATTTTTGAAACATTATAGATTTTTTTGGAAGTTTTGCATTTGTTTTTGAAAATATAATTTTTTTTAAATACCAGTTGTAATTTTAATATTTTCATATGTTTTTTAAAAAAAAAAATTGATTTTTTATAGACTGATGACGTGGCGCCTAGTCAGATCGATTTGATGATGTGACATCCTAGTCACTCATGACGTAGCGTCCTAGTGAGTAATCACTTAACGGAAGAGTAACACCGTTTAGCGATTTGTGGGTTTGGGCCGGATTTGTTTTGTTCATGTATGAATTTTAAAATTAATATTAGTTCATGTGGTTTTAGACACAAAGGAAATTATTGGGGGTGTTTTCACCAAAGCAACTAAGTTCATGGTGTAATTGACCGTTTACCCAACGGTTGCAGTCCAAAAGGGACTTCTGGGGTAGTTGTTGAGAGCCACGTATCCTGCCAAACCTTTATGTCTAATCCATTTTCCACTTTCTATCCTTATCCTAACTTCAAAATCTCTCGTTCATCGAGAATACTTCTCCATCCATGGGATTGAGAAGACGAACTACATGCCTCCAAAAATGTAGAATTATAGCAATATTTGCCTAATAAAACTCTCACAAACAACGATTCTGGGTCCTAGAGCAATCGCCATCCAAGCTTAGCTAATAAAGCATCATTAAACGCCTCCAAGTCTTGAAATCACAAACCACCAGCATTTGTGGGGAGTGTCATTTTTTCCCAAGACACCCAAGACATTTTCCTAACATCAAGCTTATCATCCCACCAGAACCAAGTGAGCAACGATTGGAGTTGTTTACAAACCGAGACCGGTAATTTGAAACAACGCATCGACTGAGTAGGCATAGGCGAGAGAATGGCTTTTGGAAGGACTAGTTTCCTAGCCTGTGATGGGAACTTAGACGTCCATGTTATCGCTCTTTTCTCACTTTGTCCACAATTGTGGCAAAAATATATCTCTTTCTTCTACCAAAATTCTCTGGAAGATCTAAATACTTCCATGTACCCCCTTCTCTTGTTATTCCAAGCATGTTCATCACTTTTTCTTTTTGACTACGTGGAGTTTTTAAAGAAAAAGTGATCGACGATTTTTGTAAGTCGATGAATTGGGCTGAAACTTCCTCATATTGCTTAAGAATCGAAACTAACATCTCACAATTGGCCTGGTTTGACTTGCAGAAAAACATGGTGTATCAGCAAACATTAAATGACACACTCGTGGGTTATGAAGAGACACTCTTATTTCCGAAAGGTTCTCAACCTACTGTGCTTTATTATAGTCCCGAAAGGACTTTCGTACAAAGTATAAACATATATGGAGAGAAAGGATCGCCTTGCCTCAAACCTCTCGATGGAATCACTATCCCTTGAGGGGCGCCATTTATAATGAACGAGTATGACACAATAGAAACACACTCCATAATCCAGTTAATCCATACATGACGAAATCCTAGTTTAACTAGGGCAGCCTTAAGAAAGCCCAACTCAATGCAATCATAAGTTTTTCTCATGTTCGTCTTTACTGCCATCGACCCAAAGACTCTTGCCTTTGAAACTCGTAGGTATTAAAGAGTCTCATGAGTAATGAGCCCATTCTCTGCAATCTTAGCTACCTCTTAGTTAGAATCTTAGCTACAATTTTGTAGTAAGTATTGCACAAAGCAATAGGCCTATAATCCGCTACCTTGTTTGGTGATACACCTTTCGGGATTATCCTTATATTAGTAGCATTTTGAGATGGTGGAAAACAACCCGTTGAGAAGAAACATTGAACATCCTTAACTAAGTCACTGCTAATAGAATTCCAAAACTATTGGAAAAAGCTAGCTGAAAACCCTTCAGGTCCTGGTGCCTTTTTCGGATTAATATCAAATGGAGCTAACTGGATTTCCTCACATGAAGGAATGGAGATTAGAAGGTCATCTCTTGTGTAATGCGTGGTGATAGAGATTCATTTACCACTTCAAAGTCGCCTAAAGACTGGCTCGTGAAAATATCACAAAATAGTCCGAGATTAACCTCGTAAACTCATGTTCTCATAAAAAGAATGCCCATTCTCATCCTCCATTATAGTAAATCTATTTTGATGGTTCTTCTTCCTCTTTTGGTGTGGAAAATAAATGCTGAATTCTTATCTCCCCTATGCAACCAAAGCACCCTACTTCTTTGTTTCCAGAATCTCTTCCTTGTAAGCCACCTCAAGCTCACAAGTAAGTTAGGCAATGAGAATCGGATCTGGGACATCAGTAGATAATGCATCTCCTAGTAAATTCTGTGTTTCAACTAATTTTTTTCACTATTAAAGCTTTGTTATTACGTCCACTTGATAATGCTTCTACGACAAGTGCTTATCTTTCAAGTCTGCTTAATAAGCTTATAAAACTCCTCTTTCTCACATAGTTTGCTCAAAGCAGAAGATACCCTTCTGTTTAATCTTCGAATCGTCAACAAATGTAACAAGAGGGAGATGATCCGACCCTTCAAACCGGAGACATTCAGCCCGTCTGGAGGGAAAAATCCTCAATCCACTCATCATTAGATAACTTCCTATCGAGACGAACTAGAACAAAGCGATCATACCTCGCCATGAAAGCTTATTTCCAGCATGCTTTAAATCCCAAAGGCCGCTTTGAGAGTAGAAACTTCTAAAATTTACAAACGAGTTCTTCTCGTTAAGTTCTACAATCAATAAAATCTCACGTGAGAAGCCAAGACCCTGAACGAGAAGCACCAATGTCTCTTAGCTTATCCCAAACAGCCTTTCTTTTAC
Organism: Crucihimalaya himalaica; assembly: GCA_004349715.1. Classification (NCBI taxonomy): domain Eukaryota; kingdom Viridiplantae; phylum Streptophyta; class Magnoliopsida; order Brassicales; family Brassicaceae; genus Crucihimalaya; species Crucihimalaya himalaica. The sequence goes on along the minus strand of SMJT01000105.1, from coordinate 238,962 downwards.
CAAACTCCGGATGACCATACACAAAAGTAAGGAGAAACTTTTTCTTTTTATATTTAATTCGAGTATCAATAAAATTCAAACATGACGAAATAATCTCTAGATCAACCTCGCTCTTCCAAAACAGAGCAAGTCCTCCCCTAGTACCATCAGGTGGTACTGTAAACTTATAACCATATCCCATCCATTGAAAAACATTAAAAACAAAGTCATCTTGAATTTTTGTTTCTATGAGAAATGTTATGTCTAGAAATAATTTCAGTCTTACTTCCTTTAGACGTCGAACTGTCAGGGAGTTTCCAAGCTCTTGACAGTTCCAACTGACTATAATCATTTCTCCATTGGCGGTGTTTGAGAAACCGCAAATCCCTTACAAATAGGAGGTACAATGGCCTTATTAATCGAGTTAATCGAAAAACAACTCTATCGTCAGAACGAGGAACAACTGATCCATGTGTGTCGCCTATAACTTGACCATCTTTCTTGTTTCCTAGATAAGCTTTATTTCTTGGAGATCTTCTAGCCGACACTCCAATCTATTTTGGAGCATAGGGCTTTCACTGCTTCCCCTCGGCTTAATAGTGCTTTTTCACTTAACAGTTCTTCGTGTTGATAACTTTGGACGCCCAGGCTTTCTCCTACTCACCAGTACCCGTTAAGTCTCTCCAGCCTCAGCTCCTCGTTCATTCTCGCCCAGTCCTTCATCCACTTGAGGCTGATAAAGAACCTGAAAAGAAGAGTTATCACCAGTAACCAAAAGATATACTTACATACCTGCAGCTTCTAATTCCAAACTCAACTCCCTCTTAGCTTTGGGTTTTGGAATACTCGTCCCATCTACAGTTGGGACTCCCGTAAAAGTCACTGTTATATCCGTGAAACTCTCTAATGAGCCAAGTCGCTCAAACACCTATGTAAGGGGCAATATTGCTTGATCAATTCTTTCTAAAGCAGGTTGGCTTTCCGGAGGTGGAATAGAAATCTCTTCAGGGGAGGTTCCAGCCTTTCTAGAGCTGGGCTTTTGCTCCTATCTCTGACCCTACGTTCAATAATGGCTATTTGCTCAATCTGCCTAGAAGCTACCGATTGATTCATCAAGTGTGATGCATCTTCTGTCCGATTATATACCTCGTCATTAGCCAGTGCTTCTTGATTCTCCAATGATGTAGTTCTCCTTTCAGCAGTATTCTTGTGACCTGAAGAATTTCCACATCATTACCCTCCAATGCTTGCTTAGAAGTCTAGTTATGTCTAACAATCGTTGTCTTCATAAACAAAGCAGATATGTGACTACATTTTGATGAAGAAAGGCGTTCATTTTTGGGGCTGTCATGGTAATGTTTCTTTTGAGCTTTAAGTTCGTATTCAGTATTTGACCTCACCTTATTATTATCCCAATGTCAATGAGGTTGTTGTTCTACCCTTCTGTCGCGATTCCCTTGTGTATAGCGATAAGAATCCCTTGAAGGCCTGCTCTCTTCGTGTTGTATCCTCTATAGGTACTCCTACCATCTAAAATTTCATATCGCTGTATGGGAGATCTATCCCTTGAAAGTTTAAGCTCTTGCCCCTAGGAAGCATCACGAGTTAGCGATCCTTAAACAAGATCAATGGTACCTCTGTTTGACCTTGATTGAATGTTCAGTCCATTGATAGCTATAACCTCGTCGAATTACAGGTTTCTAACAGAGTACGGCAAAACAATTGAACACTTGTGTTTGGGCAATTTGGATTGCCTCTTTTGGCTTTTTGCATTAGTTTAAATAGAAGATTACATGAAGCAAATAACAAAGTAGTGACTCCTACAAACATGGGAATAATGGGAAATGGAGAAGATGGTCTCCTCAACAGAGAAAGACTCAGTCATCTCTTGTTTACAACTGAAACAAATACTGAAATAATGAAATGGAAAAACAAATGTCCTCACGTGTATTTCCGGTTTGGTACTCTGTTGCGGTTTGACTTTCTGCATCTTGGTTCATTGATCCCATCATTACTCCCCTCGTCCAAAAGAAGCTTTTCCTCAAGCTTCACAGTAGGGAAACTCTGCTGTAACTGAACGTAATCTTCCCAAGTGGCATCATCTCGAGGAAGACCTTGCCACATAACGAGTGCCTTAGTGCGTTGGTACCAGATGGGCTGCCTTAGAGAGACGATCAATGACAACCATGATCGTAGTATGATGGTTGGAGCAAGGCAGGTCGTCGATGAAATCCATCGAAACGTCTTCCCAAATTTGATTCGGGATCGGTAAGGGCTGAAGGAGACCAGCAGGGGAGAGACTACCGCATTTCACTCGCTGGCAAGTGTCACAAGCCGCAACGTATTCCCGAACAGACCGATGCATCGATGGCCAGTAAAAGTGAGGGGCTATCCGTTTGAACGTGCGGAGAACGCCGGAATAACCTTCCATAGGTGTGTTATGGTGTTCATGAAGCAAGGCAAGAATGAGGTGCGAATCTCGTGGGACTACAGCTCGATTGTTATAACAAAGCAACCCATTACGCCACATATATGGCTGCCCCGGAGATGTGTCAGCTCGCTTACCCAGATCTTGTAAGTATGTGTCTGTTTTGGCTAACTGTTTTAACTCTTCCCAAATCGTCGAATGTTGTGTGGTGAGTGTGTGTAAACAGGGGTTGTCTGTGCGGCGGGATAAGGCGTCGGCAGCGGTATTCATAGTCCCGGGCTTGTATGTAATGGTGTAGTCGTAACCGACTAATTTGCCCATCCATTTTTGTTGTTCTAGAGTAAGAATGCGTTGTTCCAGCAAAAAACGCAAGCTCTTGTGATCGGTTTGGATGGTAAAATGGCGGCCCAAGAGATATGGTCTCCATGTCCGTACAGCAATGACAATCGCAAGCATCTCTCTGTCGTATGTGGACCAAGATTTCTTGGCCACCCCTAAAGTCCTGCTCATGAATGCCAGTGGTCGTCCATTTTGTGACAGAATTGCGCCAATGCCATCACCGGAGGCGTCAGTTTGAATGACAAAAGGAGATGAAAAATTTGGCATCGCTAGCGTTGGAGTCGATGTCATGGCTGATTTCAAATTTGCAAAGGCATGTGCTGCTTCCTCACTCCAAAGAAACTTCCCTTTGTTAAGTAAGTTTGTGAGGGGTCGTGCTATCACCCCATATTCTTTTACAAATTAGCGGTAATACCCTGTAAGGCCAAGAAAACCACGTAATTCTGTGACTGTTGTGGGTGCCTGCCAGTCGAGCAACGCCTTAATCTTTGATTGATCAACTCGAACGCCATCTCCAGAAATTATATGTCCTAAGTATTCAAGCTCGTCTTTGCCAAATTCGCACTTCTTGAGCTTTACGAAAAGCTTATGTTGTTGGAGTAGCTCCAGAACAGTATGCACATGATCGAGGTGTGCCTTCCACGATTGGCTTTACACCAATATATCGTCAAAGAAAACGAGAACAAACTTCCAGAGATGCGGACGGATGATCGAATTCATCAATGACTGGAAGCTAGAAGGAGCATTGCAAAGTCCAAAAGGCATTACCATATACTCGTAGTGGCCATTGTGTGTGCGAAAAGCCGTCTTTGGAATGTATGTTTCATGAACGCGTACTTGATGGTAACCTGCAGTGAGATCGAGCTTTGTGAACACACTCACCCCATGTAACTCATCTAGCATGTCGTCAACTGTTGGGATAGGAAAACGATCCTTGACTGTGGCTGCGTTAAGGGCTCTGTAGTCTGTGCAAAACCGCCAAGATCCATCCTTTTTCTTAACAAGGAGCACAGGTGAAGAAAAAGGGCTAGAGCTTGGTTGAATCAAACCAGATTTAAGCATCTCCGAGAATTGTTTTTCGATTTCTTCCTTTTAGAATTGGGCGTAGCGGTATGGTCGGACATTGATGGGGTCAGTCCCTTCTTTGAGTGTAATGTGGTGCTCAATTGATCGTGAAGGTGGAAGTTGGGTCGGTGTTTGAAAGATCTCGTCGAACTGTTGAAGAAGAAGTCGCATGTCCTCTATTACGTGTGAGATGGTGTCGTTTTGCTCATTGACACAAATGGCAAAACAGTGTTGGCCCAAGTGTGCTTCACGTTCAAGTTCTCCAGAATGGGCTCGTTCAATGGGTGTATTTTCAAGCCCACAAATATTGACATGTTGTCCAGCCCACTGGAATTCCATAGATTTGGCCTTCCAGTCACATATAGTGGGCCCTAACTGCTCTAGCCATTGAATCCCTAGCACGATATCGAGACCTGTTAATGGTAATGCAAAGAAATCGATGGTGAACAACACGCCCCCAAGCTTGACAGCAACCTCTGCGAACTTCCCACGACATTGCAAGGGGTAACCATCCGCGACTTTGACATGAAAAGGCTTCGTTGTTGTAAGCTTGAGATTCAATCGAGTAGCGGTCCTCTCGTTGATGAAATTGTGGGTGGCGCCGCTGTCGATTAATGCTACCAGCTCTTTATGATTGACAATGGTTTGTACACACATAGTTCGTGGCGAATCCCAACCGGTGAGTGATTGGAGTGTGATCTCGGGCTCCTCTAATTCATGAAAAACATCCTCTTCTTCCTCTTCGAAATCAACGCCTTCCACGAGCAGAAGCTGTGACTTGCGACATCGGTGGCCGGGAGTGTATCGTTCATCACAGCTAAAGCACAACCCGAGGCTTCTTTTTCGTTTCATCTCGTCCCAACTCAGCCTCTTAGGGACCGGTGACTCACGAGTTTGGTTCTGCGGAGGTGGATGGAGTGAAACTGTGGGAGTTCGATGGTAATGATAGGGTTCAGGGTGTGAACGACTTCCGCTGCCGTTGTAGTTGGTCATCTCGTAGACGGGCCAGATTAATCACTTCACGCAATGTTTTTGGAGAAAACATTCGAGTTGTCTGCAATGGAGTCTTTTAAACCGCCCAGGAAAGTCCCTACGAGGGCTTCCTCCATCCAGTTGTCGACTTTGTTCATCAATTTCTCGAACTCCTTCTGATAATCTCGTAATGATCCTGTTTGGTGTATTTTTGACAATGCTTCATGGAAAGTTTCGCCCTCAGATGGCCCAAACCGCACCCACAGCTCGGTTTCGAATGACTCCCACGGTGCTGTGTTGGGATCAAGGCGAAGTGCCTTGGATATCGCTTGCCACCACGCGTTTGCTTTCGAGGTGAGATGATACGATGCAAAGCTGACTCGTTGTTCTCTGGAAATCTCGTGGAAGGTGAAGTACTGCTTGATTTTACTCAACCATTCCGTTGGATCACCTCCCTCAAATCGTGGACAATCGAGCTTGATCTGGCGGTGGTGCTTAGCTGGTGCTGGGAACAGATTGGCTCCGTCATCGTCTTCCCGCCGGTTGAGTTGGAGCCGGTCGTTGATGTAGTTGTGGTGCATTGGGTGTGTTGTTACGGTTCTGCGTCATCAAGTCCATCAGCCTTTGAATCGCAGTGTCCATCGCTTGTTGTGACTCCGTCAGACGCCGAAATCGCTCGTCGCTCGTCTCCTCCATGCGGGCAAGCTTGGCATTGATTTCAACCTGTCGTTTGTGCATATCCTCCGTGAGCAAGCCCATCCCTTTTTCCAGTTCTTCAAGTCTTTTTTTGGCAGCCATGGATCTCGTTGTTGAATGGGCCACAACTAATTTTTTTTTTTTTTTTTTTTTTTTTTTTTTTTGTGGAACGATCAAGAAGCTCTGATACCAATTGATAGCTATAACCTCGTCGAATTACAGCTTTGTAACAGAGTAAGGCAAAACAATTGAACACTTGTGTTTGGGCAATTTGGATTGCCTCTTTTGGCTTTTTGCATTAGTTTAAATAGAAGATTACATGAAGCAAATAACAAAGTAGTGACTCCTACAAACATGGGAATAATAGGAAATGGAGAAGATGGTCTCCTCAACAGAGAAAGACTCAGTCATCTCTTATTTACAAATGAAACAAATACTGAAATAATGAAATGGAAAAACAAATGTCCTCACGTGTATTTCCGGTTTGGAACTCTGTTGCGGTTTGACTTTCTGCATCTTGGTTCATTGATCCCATCATCCATGCTCTGAAAAGGCTTTTTGTCCTCCCTTTTGCGTTTTCCAGCTTCAACTCTACCTAGAGATTTGAGTTCATTAACATATGATGCTTTGGGGTAAGGGGCTTTACCCTCCTTTTGAAGAACAGATGGGCAGCCAGTCTCTTCATGGAGCAGACTCATACACTTGAAGCAGTGTTTTTCAAGACCCTCATACTCAAACGAGATAAAAAGCTCTTCCCAGTTGGCGTCAAAATGGATTTACACATTACTAAAGGCTTGAATGCATCAATCTCCACTTGAATTCTCGCCTCCAAAGCATCACAATTCACCACCCGTCCTAGATTTTTACCAATGGAGTTCAAGGTTGCATTATTCCAATTTTGAAGTGGAATTCCATGTATTTTTATCCAAAACGGTAGTCGTGATGAAAAGGAGTCAGAGACAATGGGCTCCCACCGATCCAATACAAACATCCAACGCTTGTAATGGAAAGGGGCTATCTTCAACATTACCTTGAGGTCCTCTTCTGTTTTAAATCTGAAGAAAAACTTATCCAGTCCTAAATCTCTTCCTTCGACCCCTGCTTTGATTGGCCAAAGAGATGGCATAATTAAAGTTTAACAGACCCTTGATGTTCTGAACGTGAGAGTTAGTGACCCTCCCAATCAAAGTAAACCGATTTGCCTCAATTACAAGAGTTGTCTACATCTGGGATGTTTATAGGTTCCTCACCCACCCATACCCTGTTTCTTTCAGGCCCATCAAGTAGATGTGAGTGCGACTGTGCCATACGTTGCAGCAAGCTCCCACCCTAATCATACATGAACTGCACGACACAAAAAGATACAATCCTGAAAACAACGACTAATAGATCAGCGTAACTACAAGAAGATCTGTATATAACAACAAACTCCACAAATCAGGAACAGGCTGAGAAACACCAGACTTTAGGGAAGAACCCTATCAAACAACAATTGCGATCGAAACTAGTTGATTCCCAAAGACCACTTTAAGACCACGGCTCAAGCCAGCATACAACAGCAGAATACGATCATCGAATCTTGAGTCCAAGGAGGTATCAAATCAAAATATCGTCTGATGCCGCCAATCTAGAGAGAGAAGACGACTAGGGTTTTCACACACACTTGCATTTCAGTTGATTTTCCCCTAAGTTTGAGTTAATTATGAAAAAAAAAATTCACTTAAAAATGTGTAAAAACAAATTTCTATATATAAGATAAAATAATTGTTTTTGATTTATAGTTATAATAATATCATAATTTATTTCAGTTTGTAAAATATATATTTATTTCAATTGGTAAAATTATTTTGTCATATATTTTTGTAAATATTTATCTAAAATCTATATTCCATTCCGTTTTTACTTTTTCACCATTCAAACATTTGTACCGCACCGCATGTTATTTATTTTACCTTTCATATCTATTTTCGCACCGCTTGTCACGCACTAACCGTATTTGTTCCGCATGATGCGTTTCTTTCAACCGTACCACATTAATACCGCACTGCACCTTTGTAACCGTTTATCCCGCAGCGTCTAATCCGCTGTCACCATTTGAAACCTAAGCATCTCTCTAAAGAGAACAAATCCACCTTATTAGTCCCCACTCCCTACAATCCATATCATTTGTGTTTGTCACTTTGTCTTCGTTTCTTTCCAACGACTTAAACGTCGAAAAACAATGATTCGTCCAATAACTTTATCTCATTTAGAATTCAACGTCGAAAATGTTTTTAAGAAAACAACCCCAATTTATTTTCTCTTTGGACTTTGATGACCATATTCTTGTGACTAATGTCACACGATAAATTAAATTTCCTATTATATCCCTTATAAAACAGTTGATTCTTGGACGTTTATTCGATATTAACTTTTTAATTAACTTTTAAGTATAAGTAAAGTAATTAATTCATATCAAATTCTATATTAAATTCATAATATTATACTATTTTAAACAAAACTTAAAAAAAGAAAAAGGTTCTCTCCTCTCTCCTTAACAAACCCTAGCCTACTCACCCTTCCCGTTCTTCTTCTCGACCGGCATCGGCTCATGCGTCGGTTGCACTCTTTCTTTCTTTTTTTTCTTTCTTCTTTCTCTTTTCCTTTTTCCTCTTCTCCCTCCTCTCGTCAACCTCTTCGCCTTGCTGGCAAAACTCTGTGTTGGTGCTAGAAGGAAAACAAGACTTCTTCTTGGCCTAATTTTCTCCGATGACGTCCAACCAGCTAAATATTTTTGCCATTGTTGGACGAGCTCATCTCTGTAGTTCTATTCATTTTGACTTGCAACTGTTAAAAGTGAAGACTTGGATCGGTTCTCCTTCAACCTCAAAAGCATATCTGAGTTACTTTAACCTTTGTTTTCATCTCTTTCGTCTTCTCCCGCCTCGTTTGACCTGAAACGAAGCAAAAAAGGAGGATCCGAATTTTTTACGGTGGATGCTCTTTAGTCTTCGTACTCGCGGATCCATTTTTACAGGAGGATCATGCTTTATTCCATTCATTTTCTAGTGTATATGCTAGATCTCTGCTAAGTATTTGATTCGGGCTTTAGTGCTATGTTCTCTTGCTTTAGAGGTCCTTGTTTTTGGGTTGGAATCCGCCATAGATCTAAAACAGCTCTCTTTCACGTGGGAAATAAAAGGGGAAAAGAAAAAAAAAACAAGCTCCCACTACAAGAAAAACATCGTTTTCCTACGGAAAATATCGTAGGAAAACGGTAAGGAATAACTGTTTCCTACCGTTTTTCTACGACTTTGGTCGTAGGAAATATTCCGTAGGAAATCCGAGTTTGGTAAGAAAATCGTAGGAAATTTCTTACGGAATGGTATTCGTAGGAAATATGTCGTAGGAAAATCGTAGGAACTTTGTTGTAGGAAAATCGTAGGAAATTTCCTACGGAAAAATGTCGTAGGAAATGTCATAGAAAGTTTGTGGTAGGAAAAGCATAGGATTTATATTACCTACGGTAAAATGTTGGTAGAAAGATAGTAGGAATTGGTGGTAGGAAATTCGTAGGAAAAGTTTTTTCCGTAGGAAAATCGTAGGAAAAATAATATAAAAAGTCGTAGAAAAGTGGTAGAAAATTTTATTAATTTCATTTTTTTAAATTGACATATTTTCGATTAAATACCCTATAAATAACCGAAATTAAATTGTAAATTTAATCTAATTAGTTTAGAAATTATAAAATCATTTTGTAATTGAAAATGAATGGTTACAAAAAAAAAAATCACGTTTGATGTTCAAGTCTAACGTATACATTACACTCCACAACAATCTACGGTCGCCCTTCATTACTATCATAACTGCGCCTCTCCTCGAGCATGAACCTACGTGTATTCTCCTGAAAATATATTTTAAACAAATGTAAAGAGATTAAGCAATGTTAGAAAGAACACAATAGCAAACTCAATTCAAATGAATGTCTCACTCTGTGTTACTGGTTCAGTAGAAGCTAAGGTATATGTGAATTTCTATGTGTTACTGGTTCAGCACAAGCTAAGGTATATGTGAATTTCTTCATGTGTTACTGGTTCAGCACAAGCTAATTTCTTCCTTATAAGGTATATGTGCATCATGAAAACGTTTCTCTTGACTCTCTACTACAATTCTTTATGCAGATTAATCTCCATTCCTACAACTTATTTTTTCGAGAGAATTGCGTAGGTTTTTTGTAGAATAATTTTCCTACGAAAATTGCCGTAGGAAATTTTGTAGGATTTCGTGATTGTTCTTGTAGTGTCCCCCTGTTTTCACTTGGACCAAAGTTGAATTTAGGTCCATTTAGACAACATGGAAAAAGCCCATTCAATCGCCTAAACACCGGGAGGACGTAGTAGACTTGGCTAGCCGATGTTAAAAAGAGAAAAGCAAAATTAATAAATTAATAAATTAGTAGGAAATTGGTAGGTTTAGATAATAATAATAAATTAATAAATTTATTTCCTACGGATTTGTTACGGGTTTTTTACTGTTGTCCTACGAAATACGATTTGTAGGAGTTTCGTAATAAATTTTCCTTCCAATTTGCTACGACTATTTTTCCTACGCAATTTCTACCAAATTCTTTCCAAATTTCTTATACGGTGCATCGTACGGAAACTATAATTTCTTTCATACAGTTTTTCTACGGTTTTCCTACCAACTTCAAAATCGATTTCCTATGGATTTCCTACCGTTTTCCTACGAATTAAGTTTCGTAGGAGTTTCGTAGGAAAGTTTCCTACCAATTTCCTTCTGATTTCCTACCACTTTGTTTCCTACGACTTTCCTTCCAAATTCATACCAAATTTCCTACGTCCTTATATCTGGTAGGATTTTCGTAGGAAATTTCCAACGAATTACTACGCTAATTTTTTCGTAGGTTTTTTCTTACGAGATTCCTACGACTTATTTTTTCGAGAGAACTGCGTAGGTTTTTTGTAGAATAATTTTCCTACGAAAATTGCCGTAAAACATTTTGTAGGATTTCATGATTTTTCTTGTAGTGTCCCCCTGCTTTCACTTGGACCAAAGTTGAATTTAGGTCCATTTAGACAACATGGAAAAAGCCCATTCAATCGCCTAAACATCGGGAGGACGTAGTAGACTTGGCTAGCCGATGTTAAAAAGAGAAAAGCAAAACTATGAATATCATAGCATGGAATTGTTAAGGGGTGGGTGCTGACTTAACAAACACTTAGAAGAACTTCACCAATGTTTCAAACCTACCTTTTTATCTCTATCTGAGACTACGAACAATTAATATTTTCTGTAAAACATGCAAGTTAATTTCGGGTTATGATCATCTTTTTATCGTTGAACCGCAAGGTAGAAGTGGTGGGGTAGCCCTCTTCTACATGAATGATACTTTGGTTCTGATCTAATACTCATATAATCACATAATTGTTAAGACCAAGTTTTAAGGTCATGAAATCTTTATGACCGTTGTGTCTGGAATCCGGTTGTAAAAGACCGAGAATGCGTATGGGAACGTCTTATGCGACTTAGCTTACACTACAAGAAATCAGGCCTTTTGCGATGGAAGTATACCTCGCAATTCCGTCACAAATGGCCATTCGCGATGGACTTGCGAGACACACCATTCCGTCGCAAATCCCGTGTCGCACATCAATTTTCGTCGTAAATTCCTCGCAAATTTGCGAGGGATAAACGTGCTTGTTATATCGTCGCAAAAACAACCCCGCAATTTCGTCGCAAATTTACGACGGAAGTGCGTGAATGCGTCGTTTATCGCAAAACAATTCATCGCAAAATCGAAGCAAATTGCGAAGAAGATTTCGTCGCAAATACATCGCAAAATTTGCGCGTAAATTGCGACTAAATATTTGCGACTGGATTGCGTGGAAGTTGTCGAGGCAAAGTGCGGTAGTAGTCTTCCGCGCAAAAGCGTCGCAAATTTTGCTTCGGATTTGCGACGGAATTGCGTGGGAACAGTTCTGAATGACGTCGCAAAGCCGTCGCAATTTGTGAGGGAATTGCGACAAAATCCAATTTATAATAATTAAAAATTTTAATTATTAATAATAAGTAATAATTAAAAATTCATAAATTATAATTAATTTTTTTTTCAAAATTAAAATTTTATAAAAATAATTTGTTCAAACATTAAAAGAAACTAAAATTGTATCATACATAACCGAATCTAAAATTGAACTGATGGTCCGGATCCAGTTCCGGATCCAGTTCCGGTCCCAGTCTCGGTTCTGGTCCTACTGGTAGATGGTTCTCCACGGTCCTGATCGCAAAACATCTGTGCTAGAACCGGATCCTTTGTGGCCAAATAGTTGAACATTTGATCGAACTTCGAGATCATCTCAGACTGAGTCACGATCAGCTGGGCCTGCGATTCAATGATGCCCTGGAGGTAGGCGGCGGACTCTGCTTCTGATGCTCCCGATGAAGAAGAAGTACACGAGTCGATCTGCGATTGCAGAGAACCGACTCTGTAAACTCTCCTTTTTTTACGGGGCGCGACCTAAAAATTAATAATACGTTTAATTAGTTGAAATTACTGTAAAAAATAAATATAGAAAATCAATTTTCATACCTCGGTAAATATCTTGTTCTTCACGACGGGAGTCAAAGGGATAGATGTGCTCTCATCGCCCTCAGAATGCTGAGTCAACTCCTGCATTTTGGAACTGACGTCATTGTAGATCCTCTCAGACTTCTTGTCGACAAAACTCCCATCTGGTCGCCTTTTTGTCTCCTCCAGGACAGCTAGCAAATCCGGGATCGAATCTCCTCCGCGCTCCTTTGCTTCATTTGTCTTTTTTTATAAATATCACAATAAAATTTAATTAATAATTAAAATTTAATTAATTTTTTAATAAATGAAAAACTTACGATTTTCTGTACGCGGGCAATGTAAGAAAGCTGTCCAGACCGATGCTTGGAATACCCTTCCCCATCATGATTAGCGTACCGGGCTGCCCGACTGTTAGCGCTCTTGATCTCGCTAGCCGGATCCTGCCAATACGCCACAAGGCCTGCCAGACAGTTGGATCAAACCACCTAGGCATCGCTCGGTTGCCTTCTTTCTTCCACTTCTTCTTCCACCGTCCCACCTGGTCGGCCATGTGTTCCTTCAACTTCGCCTCAAACTCCTTTTGGACCTTGCTCGTAATATTGTACTCCCAATGATAGGTTTGCTACAGGAAAAAAATTATCATTAAAAATTCAAACAATAAGCGATATAAATTATAAAATAATTAATTTTAAATATTAAAAAACTTACGGCAAAAGTTTGAAACCACCGTTTAATGACATGGTCTGGTGTTTGCCTCCAATTGGCATGAGGCTCTTTGAAATCTCTTTCAAAGATCAATCGGACCAAAGCGGCCACGCATCCGTCTTGATCAAACCTGAAATGTAATATAATAAAAAACAAATAATATGACTTTATTTGTTTAAAAAACTTAAAATTAAATTAATAAAATCAAAACAAAAAACCTTACCAATACGTATTATCAGGACGTCTTGGATCAAGGTGGAGAAGAAGGTCATGACCGGGAGCCTCTAGGATCGCCTTAACGACAAGATCATCATTGTCGTTATCATGGTGTGCGGCTGGTGGGGGTTCTGAGAATGCGGGCGGAGGCGGTGAATAGTAATGACTCTCGGGGTTGTCGTCATGTCCCGTCTGAGAATTGAAACTCGTCTGAGGAGTTTCTGGAACAGGCGTGCCACTCCTCCGAGGCGTGCCACTCCTCCGAGGCGTGCCACTCCTCGAGAGATAACGAGTGTACTCGTTATTAACTCCAGACATCTGAAAAAATAATAAAAAATTAGTAAAATAATTACAAACGATATCATATTAAAACTTATAAATTTTAAAAATTAATTACTAAATGAATTATAAAATTACAAAACCTAAAAACTAAGAATTTTATAAATTCTAAAAACAAAACTAACAAAACTACAAATTCTTAAAAACTAATCTAACATTTAATATAAAACTAACATTTACAAAATAGTTATAATATTAACTTAACCTAAAATAGTTATAATATTAACTTAACCTAAAATCTAAAAAATTTCTAAATTCTAACAAAACCTAATTCTAAAAACAAACAAATTTAAATCTAACAAATCTAAATCTAAAACTAACAAAACCTAATTCTAAAAACAAAACTAACTAAATTACAAAACCTAACCTAAATCTAACAAAACTAATCTAAAAAAATTAATTATAAAATTAATTTAACCTAAAATCTAATAAATTTCTAAATTCTAACAAAACCTAATTCTAAAAACAAACAAATTTAAATCTAACAAATTTAAATCTAACAAATCTAAATCTAAAACTATTAAAACCTAATTCTAAAAACAAAACTAACTAAATTACAAAACCTAACCTAATCTAATCTAGTCTAATCTAAACAAAACTAACCTAATCTAACAAAACTAATCTAAAAATTAATTATAAAATTAATTTAACCTAAAATCTAATAAATTTCTAAATTCTAACACAACTAACCTAAAATTTCTAAAATTTCTAAAAATTAATTATAAAATTTCTAACAAAACTAACCTAAAAACTAACAAATTTAAATCTAAGAAACCTAAATCTAACAAAACTAATCTAAATCTAACACAACAACCCAAAAATCTAACAAACCAAAAATCTAAAAGTGTTACCTTTGTATAATTGGAGATTCAGTTGGCTGGAGAACGAGAGAAGAGAGATCGGCAGCGATTCGGTCGGCTGGAGAGGTAGAGAAGAAAGATCTGCGGCGGTTCGGTTGGCTGGAGAGGAGGAGAAGGAGATCGGCGGCCAAGTCCAGAAGAAGAAAAAGAAGAAAAAAGAAAAAGGTCGCGACTTTATTCTGATTTTCTTATCCGTCGCAATTCTGTCCTAAACCTCGGGCAAATTATGGTTTTGGATTACCAATTTGCGATGGATTTGCGAGTAAACTTAACTGGCATCGCAATTCCATCGCAAACCGAAATATTTCAAAAGATTGAAAAAAATTCTAAATTTTTCGGATCGCGGTTAAACCAATTTAAGGACTGAAGCCGCAATTCCCTCGCAATATTGCGACGAACTTGCGAGGGACTATCTTGCGAGGGAATTGCGTCTATTATTATGTATTCCCTCGCAAGTCTCTCGCATTATTGCGACGGAATTGCGTTGAACAAGACGGGTCCCTTGCAACTCCGTCGCAAATTTGGTAAAATTTGATTAAAAAAAACTTTATTTAAAATCGAAATTGCTTAAAAACATGAAAAACTTAATCAGATTCTTTTTCAGATTCATTGGAGTGTTCACTATGATCAGTGCCTTCTCCATCATCAGTCTCCTCGAACTCGTCAGATTCTTCATCTTCCTTCGTCTCATCAACTATTATGTCTTCCTCTTCTCTGGTTTCTAGATCAATATGTAAGATATTCTCGGTTGATTCGATTTACAGAGACTTCGGTGATTTTCATGTTGGCATAGCCACATCATCAACTTCCCCGACTATACGACGCTCTCGGATTCACTTTTATCACTGATAACCACATCTCGCATTTGCCTTTTCCGAGGGTAAGGAATATAACACACTTGTTCTGCTTGACATGCTAGGATAAAGGATCAAAGTTTAGAAAATTTTTTGTTTGCATTGACATCGGTTTACCGCCTAATGTGTTTGTGCGGACGCCTCGACTGCGAACGTTGGATCGTACCAATGACAATTTGAATAAAATGCATTTCAACCCAATAATTCCAGGATATGAGACTTCCCATAATTTCTTGCAAGACGCCGTAGAAGTTTAGATCACCTGGCACGTGCATTCTATAATTTGCGGTTGACTTATTGAGAGCAATAATCATACGTAAAATCAGGAGGGTCACCTGTGTGACGCGCAAGGACAGAGAATTGATGCAGAAGGTAACATTATTGCCCCTGCATCGCGGTTGCTAATATGGTTATCCCACCAGCTGTGCGTGGGAAATGCTGGGAATGCTCAGGGTAATCGCGCCAGAACGCTTGGAGAATACAACAGGCCAGTCAGTTCTATGCAAACCGATCTGCCATTCGTATTCCGACTTTTCAGAGGAACGACTTTGAGCTGAAGCCTGCCCTACTACACTCTTGTAGGCCAGCATCCGTTTCATGGTCTTTCTCATGAGCACCCCATGGATCATATCGAGAGGTTCGAGGACTTGGTCACCAGTATCAAAATACAATGGAGTGTCCAATGACTTTCCTCTTCTGTAAGCTCTTCTCCTACTCTCTTAGTGGAGATGCAGCTTACTGGCTGAAGCAGTTGCCTCCAGGTTCTCTGACCACTTGGGAGGAAACGCAAAGACTGCTTTTCTGAATAACTTCTATGATGATGCGAATATCAGAGGAGCTCAGGAACAAGATCTCCCAGTTTTCTCAGGGAGCGGCTGAGGCATTCAAGGCGCGCCTGGGTTTCGATTTCGATATTATCAGAGGGACTGCCCTCACCATGGTTTCTCGAGGTTCAGTTTGTTGGGTATCTTCTTCAGAGGGATTGATTGGAGGTATCAGATGGCTTTGGAACGCTGCAAGCAATGGTAACTTCAACACCAGGTTCCCGAGGACGCCTATGTGTTGATTGAGAATCTGGCTTCTAGCAACAGCACTAAGAATGCAGATTTTGAGAGGAAGAAGCAGAATGGTAGTGCTGATGTTTACAGATAGATGAGGTACATGCGAAGCTGGATTCAGTTCACAGTCTGTTATTGGGTAAGCAGCAGAAGGCAGTGCACTTTGCTGAAGGAAGTTGAGAACATCGAAGAGGGTGAAGCAGAGGATGTCAACTACATAGGTGGTAATGGGTATCAGAAATTCATACAACCGCGGCTTCCTAATAACTCTCAGAGAGGTGGATTCAAACCCGATTTCAAGACTGCG
Source organism: Crucihimalaya himalaica (assembly GCA_004349715.1). Classification (NCBI taxonomy): domain Eukaryota; kingdom Viridiplantae; phylum Streptophyta; class Magnoliopsida; order Brassicales; family Brassicaceae; genus Crucihimalaya; species Crucihimalaya himalaica. Next base: position 222,573 of record SMJT01000105.1, on the reverse strand, counting down.
AATTTCGGATCTCAGAAGGCATTTCAGAACAGTGGGTACACTCGGACTTATGGGAATTCGTCCTATCAGACACCACCTTCCCAAGACTCCAGAAAGCAAAAGTCGAGACTATGCTTGAACAGATTCTTGAGGGGCAGCAGAAGATGACCGTTGACATTCAATAGGGAAGATGGACGCCTTAATACACTAATCTGAATGGAAAGATTGAGGCTCTGAACATCCATCACAAGAAGTTGGAAAACTCATATTGCTCAGACGGCAGAGACTGTGAAGAGACAGGATGGTTTCCTACCAGGAAAGACAGTGAATCCGAGGGAACATGTTCATTGCTATCACGCTGAGAAGCGGAAAGAGGGTTGCTCCAAGGCAGAAGAAGGATTACTCGCCTCAGCAACTCGTCGATCTCGCTGGAGACGACGATGAACGACGATCAGTTGTTGACAATTCGCCAGCATCGATCGATACTCATCCAGTATCGATTCGATACTCCTTCCACGATCGTTCACCAACACAGATTTCTACAGAATCGGTTGGAACCGAAGGCATCGATCGATACTAGCCCCCAGTATCGATCGATACCCCTCCTAAGGTCGACCTAGAACCAGAAGCAGTACTACAGGACATGTTTGGCAGACCCGTTATGTACCACGAAGGTTCCTTTTCCCTCGACCCCTGCTAGTCAAAGAAAGAAACAGAAGATGCTAGATGCAGAGCGATGCTAGAAAGATAGTGGTCGAACTCGCCGTTCGTCGATGCTCTTAAGACTGCACTCAGCTTTCAGACGATACATCAAGAGGATGGTTTCGAGTAATGTGAACCTTGAGGAGGGAGTGGTTGAGAGTCAGCCATGAGTGCAGTGCGATTCTTCTCAAACAGTGATATATCATGGTTTTTACCTGCGTTTTTAGCCATGATATAGTCCTTTTTGTCGAGTCTTCTCTCTAGTTTTAGAGTCTTTCAGGTTCTTTTCAAGATATAAGGCGCCATGGAGCTAATTGGAGAGTTTGAGAAGCTTTTGAGGCAATCTGGATTGAAGCCGTTCGGAACAAGCTCAGCATCGATCGACACCACTTCGTTTGAAGAGTTCCACGACCAGAAGACCAAGCATCGATCGATCGATACGCATGGGAGTATCGATCGATACCATGGGAGTATCGATCGTACTCCTCACGCATTGTTACCTCAGTTCATGAGAAGATGTCAGACGCTACTTCTGGAAAAGCCTTATTTGTACAAGCATTGCTCTGATGGGATTTACAGAAGGTGTGTAGCTGAGTGTGAAGTGACAGAGATCCTTTTTCAACTGCCATGTTCTGAATATGCTGGGCACTTCGCCTACATTCAAGACGGTCTCTAAGGTTCTGCAAGCCGGTTTTCTGGTGGCCTACGATGTTTAAGGATGCTCACTCTTTCATCTCTTCTTGCGATGCATGTCAGAGACGAGGTAAGATTAGGCAAACGCCATGAGATGCCACAGAACTTACATCTGGAGGTTGAAGTCTTTGATTGCTGGGGTATTGATTTCATGAGACCATTCCTCCATCGCGACAAAACCGATAATCTTGGTCGCAGTTGACTATGTCTCTAAGTGGGTGAGGCGATTGCTAGTCCTACCACGACTCTGTCGTAGTCCTTAAGCTGTTTAAGACTATTCATCTTCCCACGATTTGGAGTACCCAGAAGTTGGTCATCAGTGATGGAGGTACTCACTTCATCAACAAGATCTTTGATAAGCCTGCTGAGAAATATGGTGTAGACACCACCGCGTTGCCACGCCATATCATCCTCAGACTAGTGGACAAGTAGAGGTCTCGAACAGACAAATCAAGAGAGATCCTGGAGAAGACAGTTGGTGCTACAAGGAAGGATTGGGCGTTGAATTAGATGACGTCTTTGGGCCTACAGAACCGCGTTCAAGACGCCACTGGGTACAACACTGTTTCCACTTGTTGTATGGAAAAGCATGCATCTTCCTGTTGAGATAGAGCATAAGCAGCCTGGGCTACAAAGTTGTTGAATTTCGACTCAGTCTGCTGGAGAAAAGCGATTGGTTTCAGCTGAATGAGTTGGAGAGAATAAGACACTCCGCCTATGAGAATTCTAGGCTGTACAAGGAAGGAACCAAGGCCTATCATGACAAGAAGATCTTTCCAGACACTTTGAACCGAATGACCAGGTACTTCTGTACAACTCTCGTTTGCAAATTGTTTCCTGGGAATTGCGTTCTCGTTTGGTCAGGTCCCTTCACGATCAAGGAGGTCCGCCCTCATGGAGCTGTGGTGTTGTTGATGCCGAAGGCAAGGAGTTCACTGTCAATTGGACAAAGGGTGAAACACTATTGGGCGAAAGCCGCCTTCCAGATGGACACATTGTGCCTCTGGCTGAACCACCCGCCGCCCTGACTGACCTCCATGTCAAGCTAATGACATTAAACAAGCGCTTGGTGGGAGGCAACCACTGGTGAGTCTGTACATAGTCGTTCTTTGATTTATTTTGCTTTGCTTTGGTTTTTGTGTTCGTGTTTTTCACGTGGAACCTGATGCAGGACGTCGAGCATCGATCGATCGCCTCAGTATTGATCGATGCACATCCCGCTTGAAGAGAGTTATGCTATACCGTTGAGCATCGATCGTACTACTTATAGTGTCGATCGATGCCCAACACACCAGGTAGGTTCCTTCGATAAAACCCTCTGAGACTTTGCTTAAATTTTCTCATAACCCCTCTTCGTCGCTCGACGCCGTCTCTCCCTTCTCTCTCACCCATTTCCATTTTTTTCAATTCTTCATCATATTCTTCGATTTCACACCATTTTCATCAGATTTTTGTTCTCATTATCATTCTCCCATTCCCTCTTTCGATCTACCAGGTAATGGCACTCGATTTCACCCTTTTTAGATGTGTTGGCAAAATCGATTTGGGGTTTCCTTTGTTTGTGAAGCTTTGACTCTGTTTCTTGTCAACATTAGCTATAGGTGATGAAATTGCCACATTAGGATGAGAATGGTTAGAATGGGTTGGAGTAGCTTAGGGATTCGGATTTCAGGTGCTAGATTGGAATTTTGAAGTGATCTGGGATCAAAATCATACGAATGTGCGTCGGAGCATCGACGATACCCGTTGGTTCGATTCGATTGCCGACTTTGGTTTGGTTTCTGATGTATCCGTTTGTCAGGATTTGCCGTCTTATACTCGGCAGCATTCGATCGATACCCCCTTGGTATCGATCGAGTGCCAGCACTCACTAGAAACTAGGGAGCTGCTCTGATTTCTGATTTCGTTTTCAACTTTTGGCAGATGGCTCCTCGCAAGAGATCCCCGACAGGACCGATGCTTTCTAGTTCCAACCCTCCATGCAGCAGTTATGAATCTCCAAGGACGAGTGGAGGCCTTCCATGAATATCAGAGTGGCAACCCTGGAGTATTAAGGCGATCTTACTCGTGATCGCTACCGGAGTCGTCTGGTTGGGTTTTCACAGAGGGACAACAGGCCGTCAAAGAGCTTCATCGAGCTCCACATCAGCAACACTGAGGCCTGTTGCCACGGCGTTTCACCCGATCCCCTTCCTGCTCCTGTGCCTGATTCTAAGGCTCTTAGCGCTAAGCTGGAGGGAAAGAGGAATGCATTCCACGACGCAATTGGGAAGGTCTAACCCAAGGATGAGAACAGAGAGTGAGGCCTGCATATTACAGGCCTATAGGCTGAGGGTGGGACGAGTATGAACCATCTGTTCTACAACGAGTGGCTTCGCGTCGTCATCCTACCTACTCGTTTCATCGATCCACACACCATGCATCCGTTTGGGCATCGATGTGGACCTTGCTGCCAGGCTAGAGAAGAATTGGGTTGGACACTCTTCACTCCGGCAGTAATGACCTCTACCCCAGACCTGCGTACGTCAGTTCCCTCGCCATCAGACTGCTGGGTTCTATTACAAGAGATGAGGTCCATCGCAACTGCTTCAGAGGGCAGCGTTGAATTTCCTGATGCAGAAGAAGTTCGTTACACAACTGCCTATTTCTGACCTTTGCGGTATCTCACGGGTTCGTGATCCTTATCCTCAGCGAATGCTTCTCCCTTCCCCAGTTCAGGATCTAGCAGACCTTCTGGCGACACAATTTGGTCTGGCGCTACAACTCCAAAGACCTTACTCAGATTGACATCCGGCCATCCGACTCTGCGCTGCCCATTGCCAGGATTCTAAGCTCCACCTTATTCTAACAAAGATGGAGACCCGAACAAGCTGAGGATCTCAGAGCTGATGGCTGTTGTTTCAAAAGTCAGGGCAGTTGTCGAACATCATTCCTAGGATAAGTTTGAGTGGCCCGAGATGAAACCTTGCGGTCAACATTGGCGCTCTCTTTGCTCACCACTTGGTCTCTCTGAGACCAAGCCTTTCACTTGGCCGCAACTACGCCAACAGCCGCGTAAAATCAGAGTCATTTGGCAGCCCTTCTCACCCATTATCTTCCGAGGCACCATTTGGCCATCTCCACTGGCAGCATGCTCGGGTATGTGCTAAACTCGTCCCTCATGATGAGCAGCAATATGCGCATATGCGTTGGTTGAAGGCACTCGCCGCTGGTTGCTTGCCTTACTCAGATGGAGAGCTCTTTGTGGGCAGGCTCCCAACCGGCGCTCTCACCACGCATTGGCCAACTCCACCCTCTCTGACTGCACTTACGATCCATGACCCGAGTCTGCTTTCGGTCGCTCCTTCTGTTCGTGTCTGGCGCACGACATCGTCAAACTTCAGTCCGCTCCTTCGGCTGCCCAGCGCGAGACACCGCCCGCTGACTGCTTGGGAGTCAATCCTCGCGTTCACGAGCGCCGCCAGACATCTGCTCCTGCTCCTTCTTTTTCCTATCCACCACCAGAGCTACCCATGGAAGACAACCCACCTTTCAGAAGGTACGTGGTGGAAGAGTCTTCAGAGCATCTTGTGTCTGCTGTTTCCGCTGTCGATTTGCATGTCTTCCACACGACGCCTGAGCCCCCATCTGCTGCTGGCCCTCGATGCGCTAACCCCAGATCCTCCGAGTCAATTCTGATGAAGATTCAGACTAGTTTTTTTTCCTGGTTTCACATTTCCTTTCTTTTCTTTTCTTTTCCTTTGTTTTGTTTTCTTTTAGAAAACTTGTCTAAGTCTGGGGGAGGTATTTTCTGACAATTAGTGTTTTGTTTTTCTTTAGGTCAGAGAGTCAGTCCAGTTTTGAGTCTTTTTGAGTCAAACTTGTTGGAGATTATGAACCTTTGCTTGATGACATTGGTCCTGACTTTGTGTTTTTGAAGTTAACATATGTCACAGATCCAGCCCTAAGATCGACTAATAAAAAATCCAAAGGCTTAACCAGTTAACCAGGAAACACCCATATGTCCTCCGGCAAAATTTTCTCTGAATCCTGAGCTGCAATTTTTCACCTTCAATTCCTGAGGTTGGTACTTTCATTATGAGCTTGATTCAATCATGCAAATATCTGGCAAAAGGAAACTCATGCGTTTAATAAAAATGGTAGACCTCTCCCCTAATAACATATGTTGCATCAAAAGAATGAGATGATTCCGCCAAGTAGAGGGCTAGGGACATTCCCTGTGATCCCAATTATTCTGGCTTCGATAAGGCTTGAATCACACAAAAGTCTGAAGCGAGGGGTAGAGAACATTTCCTAGACCCCATTATTCGCTTAAAGATTTTTGACACTTTGAGAGGGGAGAACCGGGGATTAGTGGCTATCACCATCAATACTCGCGTCTCGAACCTTGATTCGTGGTATACGAAGCTTAATTTGAAATCAAGAAGAAAAAGAGATAAGTCCTCTGGGGGAGGAAATTAATACCAAAATGATAATCCTGAGTGGTTCCCTAGTCATGATATCGGCATGAGGAAGAATCTAGAAAGGTTCTTGAATACCAACGATCAGTGATGAAACGGCAATGAGGATTTAGTATGATTGATTGTTGTGAGAATAATGGGTGGATATGGGAAACTGCAACAGCCTAAAGGGAAGTAACATGGTGGTCCGATCTGAAACTGTTTAGGTGACAACTGGGAGCTTAGAAAATGGTCATTACTTTATCTCAAAGAAAAAGGTGAGTCCTCCATGTTTCAAACCTCTTTCTCTGTTTGGTTTTCTGTTTGCTTGAGGGCAGCAAAGAACTAAGTCTGGGGGAGTTGATATCCAGGTTTTTACCGTTTAAGCCATGATATAAGTCCTTTTTGTCGAGTCTTTTCTCTAGTTTTAGAGTCTTTTCAAGGTTCTTTTCAAGATTAGGCGCATGGAGCTAATAGGAGGTTGAAGACTTTTGAGGCAACTGGAGTTGAAGCCGTTCGGGAACAAGCTCAGATCGATTCGACCCCTCGTTTGAGAGTTCCAACGACCAGAAGAGACCAGCCATCGATCGATACACTTATGGCATCGGTCGAGGCCGAGGGGGGGGGAAGTGACCAGGACGCGAGACAAACCGAGAATCATTCAAGAAGCTTTCTTATTTTTTGAGATAGATTCCAAAACGTTTTATGAAGATTATAATTAGGTTTTGAGAGCTCATTAGAGAGTACTGGTGATTCTGGAGAAGAGTTCTTCTGCCAACAGAGTTTTGAAGAAGACATTCTTGAACCGCTTTGTATTTCTACTCTATTTGATTTTTATATTATGATATCTATTCTATTCATTGTGTTTGTTGATTCAACCATGTCTGAGGTAGATCCCCTGTTAAAGGATTGGGTTACTTAAGGGGTATTTGATGAATTTTAGATCTGAATTGATTGTTAGGAGAATATTCTATAGAGCTTTTTTCACCTAGACTTGAGTTTAATGCTGATTTTTAGCCTCGCGAACATAAAATCTGACTTGAGGTTGTTAATTGGCACGGAAGTGTGATTGATTTGCCTGATCTAGTGTTTGGTGAGCAAAAGCCCTATTCGCAAAGGAAATTTGGTTTAGGGATTTTGTGAACAAATATGAACTTGAACTTAATGCTTGTTAAATTCTATGAATTTGCAAAGGAATTTGGAATTCCTAGTTTAGACATAGATAGTTTTCGCAACGACAGTTGGTTTAAACTTTACATCTGTGTTTTCAAGTTTGAAAGCGGAGCTTAATCTATTCCCTGACAATTGATTTGATTTGATAATCCTGATTTACCTTGCAAGTTTTCCCTAAGCCTTAGCTTTTCCTCCATTTGGATTTTTATATCCTTGATTTACTTGCTTTTGTCATTTCTTAATTCCATGCTATTCTGCTTAGCTTAGTTGCTTATTTCCTGAAATCTAATTGAGTGTCATCTGAGTCTTTGTGGTTCGACCCCTAAAATTACTATAGCGACTGCTTAGATACTTTAGGTATTAGTTTTGAAGCCATATCAACAAGATTCAACAGAAACTACCAGACCCTGGTACTTTGTCTTGGACTGCACAATTTTTCACGGAAAGGTTTGCACGTCTTTTGCGATCTTGTGGTTCGAGTGTGAACTTATGCCATAACCTCGGTAAGCTAAGAGAATGGGAATGACAGACTTTCACACCGCAAGGATCTCCTTGATCCTTGCTGATCAATCAATCCGATTCCCTGAAGTTTAAACTTGAGGATGTCCCGTCAGCCATGTGGGAAATTGCTTAGTTCCAACAGAACTCTCGTCCTTGAGTATGATGCCTGAACTCGAGATCCATTGATATTGGGCAGACCATTCTTAAGCTACAGCTGGAGCCTAATTGATTGCAAAGAATGGGCGGATATCTCTCAACATAAGGCGATCTGGTCATGACATTCAATATGGAGAAGATGATGAAGAACCAACCATTGACGGTCGACTTTCTGCATTGACACCATTCAGTGAACGCTTCGGATGAGTATTTCTTAGGATTGCATTCCTGAAGAAACCCCCTTGGAGAGAGCTTTGGTTTTGCTCGGGTCTGAGACAGACATTGTTCCCACAGAAGTTGCTGCTGCCTATGCGATGAATCCTTGACAGCCAAGCCGAGGCATCGATTTTGATACCCACAGGAGGTTCGTCGATACCAAACCCATATCATCCAGAAGAGCGCTGCAAGTCCAGTAGCGCGCCAGGCCTGACTTTTCACCTGATTGGAGTGAAGGCGAAAGCCCCTAAGTTTGATCCTTAAAGCCAAACTCCCAGCTAGCCTAAGTAACGTATTCCTTGCCCTAACTCTACTTATCCTGTGATTTTGTCAATTCTCTATTACTGCTCTGCGCTATGCAAGGAGTTGCATTTTGATTTACCGCCGATGTGTCTTGCTGGCATTTGAGATGATCCAGAAAGCATTGGTTTTTGTGCTCCTATTGTGCAACCAACCAGATTGGAGCCTACCTTTTGAGGTCATGGTGTGATGCGAGTGACTATGCAAGTTGGATCTGTTTTGGGACCAGAGGAAGGACAAGAACTCATGAGATCTATTATGCACAGAACGCTGGCTTGACGCCCAAAGGACTACAGCACCACTGAGAAGAATTGCTTGCTGTTGTGTTCTCCTTTGAGAAGTTTCGATCCTATCTGATAGGAAGTAAGGTGAGTTGTGCACACTGCCATGCTGCTCTCAGGTATCTGCTGGCAAGAATAAGGATATGAAATCCCTCGATTGTGTCGATGGGTTTTTGCCTGCTCCCATTAGTTTTGACATAGAGATCAGGAGACAAGAAAGGAGGTAGAGAAGGTGTTGCAGATCATCTCTTGCGTATGAGGATTAGTGAAAGAGGTTCCCATTGATGATTCTTTTGCCTGAGGAAGAAGATATACTTAGTTGAGACCTGGTTCTGCTTCAAATTCTGTCGATGAAGAAGACCAGAGCATCGATCGATACAATGGGAAGTATCGATCGGACTACCCTCAGCGTCGTTACCTTTAGTCACGATTCCAGAATCGATCGATAACCCTAACTGTAATCGATCGATGCCAGAGACTTCATCACCGATTCCTCTACAGATACTACTCTGAATTTGAGGAATCTATGGCGATCACTTCTCCTGCTGAACCTTGGTATGCCGACATCGCCAATTACCTTGCTGCTGATCTAGAACCAAAGCACCTAAAGAAGTATGTGAAGAAGAAGTTCATGAGAGATGTCAGACGCTACTTCTGGGATGAGCCATATTTGTACAAGCACTGTTCTGATGGGATTTACAGAAGGTGTATAGCTGAGTCTGAGGTACCAGAGATCCTTTTTCACTGCCATGGTTCTGAGTATGCTGGACATTTTGCTACATTCAAGACAGTCTCTAAGGTTCTTCAAGCCGGTTTCTGGTGGCCTACAATGTTTAAGGATGCTCACGCTTTCATCTCCCGCTGTGATGTGTGTCAGAGATGAGGGAAGATCTGCAAGCGTCATGAGATGCCACATAACTTTATTCTAGAGGTTAAGGTCTTTGATTGCTGGTGTATTGACTTCATGGGACCATTTCCCCCATCGCGACAGAACTGCTACATCTTAGTCGCTGTCGACTATGTCTCTAAGTGGGTAGAGGCAATTGCTAGTCCTACCAACGATTCTGCCGTGGTTCTTAAGTTGTTTAAGACTATCATTTTCCCACGATTTGGAGTACCCAGAGTTGTCATCAGTGATGGAGGTACTCACTTCATCAACAAGATCTTCGAGAAGCTGCTGAGGAAGTATGGTGTACACCACCGCGTTGCCACACCGTATCATCCTCAGACCAGTGGACAGGTAGAGGTCTCCAACAGACAGATCAAAGAGATCCTGGAGAAGACAGTTGGTGCTACAAGGAAGGATTGGGCGCTGAAACTAGACGACGCTCTTTGGGCCTACAGAACAGCGTTCAAGACGCCACTCGGTACTACACCATTCCATTTGCTGTATGGAAAAGCATGGCATCTTCCTGTTGAGATAGAGCACAAAGCAGCCTGGGCTACAAAACTGCTGAACTTTGACATCAAGTCTGTTGCACAAAGGCGATTGGTTCAGTTGAACGAGTTGGATGAGATCAGACACTCCGCCTATGAGAATTTAAAGTTGTATAAGGAAAGGACCAAATCTTATCATGACAAAAAGATCCTTTCCCGACACTTTGAATCAAATGACCAGGTGCTTCTATACAACTCCCGTTTGCAATTGTTTCCTGAGAAATTGCGTTCTCGTTGGTCAGGTCCCTTCACGATCAAAGAGGTCCGCCCTCATGGTGTTGTAGTGTTGCTAAGTGCTGAAGGGAAGGAGTTCACTGTCAATGGGCAGAGGGTGAAACACTATTAGGCGAAAGCCGCTATTCCAGATGGGCACATTGTGCCTGTGGCTGAGCCACCCGCTGCCTGACTGCTCTCCATGTCAAGCTAATGACATTAAACAAGCGCTTGGTGGGAGGCAACCCACTGGTGAGTCTGTACATAATTTTTATTTTGATTTTTTGTTTTGTTTTCTGTGTTGTGTTTTCACGTGGAACCAGGTCCAGACGACGAGCATCGATCGATACCCTTAGCCTAAAGGGAGTTCTGCCATACGCTGGGCATCGATCGATACTACTTATGGTATCGATCGATACTCGGCTCCAGGTAGGTTTTTTCTATAACCCTCGGGTTTTCATCACAACTCCCTCATTATCATCGCTCGACGCCGTCGATTGTTTTCTCTCCCAACTCTCACATCTTTTTCGATTTATCATCAATTTCTTCGATTCCAAGCTCTATTCCCCTCAGATTTTTGACCACATTATCATTCTCTCATTCATATCTTCGATCTACCAGGTAATGCACTCGATTTCACCCTTTTAGATGTGTTGGCAAAATCGATTTGAGGTTTCCTTTGTTGTGAAGCTTTGGCTCTGTTTCTTGTCATCATTAGCTATATGTGAATGAAATTGCCATATTAGGACGAAAATGGATATAATAGGGATGGAGTAGACTTAGGGATTCGAATTTAGGGTGACATATTAGGAACTGGGTGATCTGTGGAATGAAATTCGTGATTTTTGTCTCGAGCATCGATCGATACCCCTTGGTATCGATCGATACCCGACCTGTAATAGAATTGAATTTTGCGATGTCATCTGTTGAACCTGTGTGCCTCTATCTCCAGCATCGATCGATACCCCCTGGTATCGATCGATGCCTGCACTTATTTGAACGTAGGAGCTATTCTAACTTCGGTTTTCACTTTGATTTTTCAGATGGCTCCCCGTAAGAGGACACGACAGGATGATGCTTCCACTTCCAATCCTCCACGCCGCAATTATGATCTTCAAGACGAGGTGGAGGCATTCCATGATTCACAGTGGCACGCTGGAGTCTTCACCGCCATTCTTACCGGCGATCGCTACAGGGTCCTGAAGGGAGGTTTCACAGAGGATATTGGCCGTCAGAGTTTCATTGACGCTCACATCAGCAACCTGAGGCCTGCGCCACGACGTTCACCATCTCCTTCTACTCCTGTACCAGTTGCTAGGCCTCCCTGGCCTAAGTTGGAGGGGAAGAGGATCGTTCCACGACGCGTCTGGGAAGAGTTACCCAAGGATGTGACTGAGAGTGAGGCTTGTGTTTACAGGCCAATAGCTGAGGAGTGGGACGACTACGACACTCTGTTCTACAACGAGTGGCTTCGTGTTGTCATCCTGCCTACTTGTTTCTTCGATCTTCTCACCATGCTTCGTCTGGGCATCGACATTGATCTTTCTACCATGCTCGACAAGATTGGATTGGGCACTCTTTACTCACGGCAGTATGACCTCTACCCCGATCTCGTGCGTCAGTTCCTCGCCCCAGCTCGAGTGTATTACAGACACGAGGTCCACCGCACCGCTTTAGAGGGCACGTTGACTTTCCTGATCAGAGGGGTTCGCTACAGACTGCCTATCCCTGACCTCTGCGCTATCTATGGGTTTGATCCTTACCCTCAGCAGATTGCTCTCCCTTCTCAGTTTCAGGATCTGTAGAACTTTTGGCGACACATTGGTCTTGGCGCCTAAAGTTCCAAGACCTCTACCCAGATAGATATCCGCCACCCGACTCTGTGTTGCATTGCCCGGATCCTGAGCACCACTCTCCTCTGCAAGATGGAGCCGAACAAGTTGAGGATCTCAGAGCTGATGTTGATATACAAGGCAGTTGGTGACATAATCCCTGAGGATAGGTTTGAGTGGCCCGAGTTGAACCTCGAGGTCAACATTGGCGTCCTGTTTGCACACCACTTGGTCTCTCTGAAGACCAAGCCATTCTCTGGCCGCAACTATGCCACCGCACGGAAGACAGAGTCAGTTGGCAGCCTCCTTACCCCTATCTTCGAGCATTTTGGCATCTCCACTGCAGCATGCTCGATAGTGACTACTCGCTCGCTCATGGATGAGCAGCACATGCAGCATATGCGTTGGTTGAAGGCCACTCGCCGCTGGTGCCTGCCTACGACAGATGGAGAGCTCTTTGTGCAGCTCCCCAACCGCGCTCTCACCTCCATTGGCACTCACCCTTCTAGGCTGCATTTCGATCCAGACCCGAGTTTGCTTTCGGTCGCCCCTTCTGCTCGTGTCCGTGCACCACGCCAGCTTCGTCCGCTCCTGTCGCTGCAGCCGAGACCACAGCCGCTACTCTGCTGGGAGTCAGCCTCCACCGTTCACAGCGCCACCAGACATCTGCTCCTGCTCCTTCATTCCTCCACCACCAGAGCTACCGATGGAGACAGCTACTTTCCTTCAGAGATATGTGGTGGAGAGTCTTCAGTGAGTATCTGGGCCGCTGTTTCTCGCTGCCGCCTGCAGTCGTCACTGACGCGATTCCTCTGCTGCTGGCCTTCGACCCGCTACCCAGTCTCTGAGTCGATTCTGATGAGGATTCAGACTAGTCATCTGTTCCTGAGTTTTCACATTTCCCTTTCTTTCTTTTCTTTTGGTTTTGCTTTCTTTTCTAAACTTTGTCTAATTCTCATTGTCAGTTACTTGTTGGAACTTATGCTATATATTATTCTGTTGCTTCTAACTGTTGTTCTCTGATCTGACAGTTAACTTCACCTAACTTTGGCTTTCCAGCAGGACACTATCTTTGATTTCAGAATCCGACACAGACCTTGGCATCGATCGTACTCCTCGATATCGATCGATGCCCAATCACTTTCCACGGTATTGTCGAACTTACTCACAACCATTTTGTTCCTGTGCTTTCTTTTGCTTCTTCTAGGCTAGATTAACACTGGCGGACAGTGTTGTTTAAGTCTGGGGGAGTGATTACTGACATTGTGTTCGTTTTTCTTAGAGTCAGTCCAGTTTTGAGTCTTTTTGATGTCAAATTTTGGTTTTATTGAGTCAAACTTGTTGGAGATTATGAACCTTTGCTTGATGTCAGTGTCCTGACTTTGTTTTGAGTAACTATTGTCACAGAACCAGCCCTAAGATCGACTAATGAAAAATCCAAAGGCTAACCAGTCGACCAGGAAACACCCATGTCTCCAGCAAATTTCTTCTGAATCCTGAGCCAATTTTAGACTTCACTCCTGAGGTTGGTATTCACTGAACTTGATTTATCATGCATATCTGGCAAAGGAACCCATGCGTTTGATAAAATTGGTAGACCTCTCCCCTGACACATAATGATACACAAAATGCATAAAAGATAGATGATTTTCCACCGAGTAGAGGGTTAGGAGTAATTCCTGTGATCCCATTGTTCTACTTGGACAAGGATTGATCACACAAAAGTCTGAAGCGAGGGGTAGGAACATTTCCTGAGACCCCATTATTCGCCTAAGAATTTTAACACTTTGAGAGGGGAGAACCGGGGATTAGGTGGCAATCACCATCAATTCTCGCGTCTCAAACCTTGATTTGTGTATGCGAAGCTTAATTTAAAAATCAAAAATATAAAAGAGATAAGTCTGGGGGAGAGGAAATCAATACCAAAGTGTAAAATCTGAGTGGTTCCTTAGTCATGATATCGCATGAAGAAGAATCTAGAAGGTTCTTGAATATCAACATCAGTGATGAAACGGCAATGAAGGATTTAGTATTATTGATTGATGTTGTAGATAATGAGTGGATAATGGGAATTGCAATGGTCTAAGGAGAAGTACATGGTGGTCTAATCTGAAACTGTTTAGTGACAACTGGGAGCTTGGAAAAAGGGTCATTACTATGTCTCAAGAAAAGGTGAGTCTCCATGTTTTCAAACCTCTTTCTCTGTTTGGTTTTCTGTTTGCTTGAGGGCAAGCAAAGACTAAGTCTGGGGGAGTTGATATATCATGGTTTTTACCCGTTTTCAGCCATGATATAAGTCCTTTTGTTGAGTCTTTTCTTTAGTTTAGAGTCTTTCAGGTTCCTTTCAAATTATAGGCGCGTATGGAGCTAATTGAAGGATTTGGAAGCTTTGAAGCAATCTGGAGTTCAAGCCGTTCGGAACAAGCTCAGCATCGATCGACACTGAGGAGCATCGATCGACACCATTCGTTTGGAAGAACCACGACCAAAGAACCTGCATCGATCGATACCACTTATGGGTCGGTCGATGCCAAGTGACCAGAACGCGAGACAAACCCCAAGATTATCCAGAAGTTTTCCTTATTTTGAAGATAACTCCAAAAACGTTTTGATTAGCTATTTAATTAGGTTTTACAGCCTCTAGAAGAACACCTTGTGATTTCTGGAGATAGATTTTTTCTGCAACTGAGTTTTTGGAGAAGAATTCTTGAACCTCTTTGTATTCTTACTCTATTTCAATTTTTATTATGATATCTATTCTATTCATTGTGTTTGTTGCATTCACCATGTCTGAGTAGATCCCCTGTTAGGATTAGGGTTACTTAAGGGTATTTGATGAATTGTTCGATCTGAATTGATTGTTAGGGAATATTCTATAGAGCTTTTCACCTAGACTTGAGTTTAATGCTGATTTTAGCCTCGCGAACTAAAATCTGACTTTAGGTTGTTAATTGGCACGGAAGTGTGATTGATTTGCCTGATCTAGTGTTTGGTGAGCAAAAGCCCTATTCGCAAAGGAATTTGGTTTAGGGATTTTGTGAACAATTGAACTTGAACTTTAATGCTTGTTTAAATTCTATGAATTTGCAAAGAAATTTGGAATTCTAGGTTTAGTCATAGATAGTTTTCGCAACGACAGTTGTTTTACTTTACATTTGTGATTCAAGTTTGAAAGCGGAGCTTTATTTATTCCTGACAATTGATTTGATTTGATAATTCTGATTTGCCTGCAAGTCTCCCTAAGCCTAGCGTTTTCCTCCATTGATTTATATCCTTAATTTAATTGTTTTTTCATTTTTAATTCCATCTATTCTGCTTAGCTTAGTTCATATTTCTGAATCTATTGAGTGTCATCTTGAGTTTTTGTGGTTCGACCTCTAAAATACTGTAGCGACTGATTAGATACTTTTAGGGTATTAGATTTGAGCACATCAATTACAAATAACATTCTATTGGCACAAGAAAAGTTTTTTGCTTTACGCACAAATTTAATGTGCAAATAAAAATTTACGGTGATCAAAACAGATATAAGTAAAGCGTATAATCGAGTGAAGTGGCCATTTCTTAAAGCGATCTTGTGGAAGCTTGGCTTTACAGAGCAGTGGATCATCTAGTTGATGTTTTGTGTAACATCAATATCATATCAAATCCTAATCAATGGAGAAGCTAAAGGAGAATATAGCCGTCAAGAAGTCTTTTTCAAGGGGTCCCACTCTCACCATTTCTGTTCATTTTTTGTACCGAGGGACTAATCTCCCAAACTGAATAGAGTGGAGCAGCAAAATCATATCACGGGTTTATAAATAGCAAGAGCAAGCCCTCGGGTGTCCCTTCTCCTGCGTACGTATGACATTCTTTTCTTCTACAAAGAAGACCTCCTGTTGTGTGCAGTGATCTTTAAAATCCTTGGAAACTATGGAAAAGTTTCGGGACAAGAGCTCAATCTATCTAAATCCTCAGTCTTTTTTAGGCACAAAGTTGGGATATAAACTAGAAGAGAGATTAAACGAAAAATTGGTATTACTAAAGAAGGAGATATGGGAATGTATCTAGACTTACCCGAGCAAATACGTGGGTCCAAATAAAAAGTTTTCGCCTTTGTTCAGGTTTGGTTGAATAATCAAATTAAATACTTGGATATCGAAGTACCTTTCCAAAGGAGGGAAAGAGGTTATAATTAAATCCGTAGCATGGGCGTTTCCGGCATATGTAATATCGTGTTTACTCCTTTCCGAAGCATTACAAATACACTTAAAAGCGCCATATTCAATTTTGGTGGAGTTCCAAGGAAAATAGCAAAGGACATTGTATAGCGTGGGATAAGATTAGTACTCCTTGTGAATCAGGTTTGGGTAACTTTAGCATAAGTAGCTTTATTCACAAAATAATTCAAACATTTATTAAAAAATTCATAATAATTCAAGAAACGGAATATTAAATCGCTGAATGATTCTAAATGGGTAATCTCACGGATTGATGAATGATTATTCATATTAAATTACAAGAAAAACGAAAAATTCATGCATTTTAAAAACATAAGGTATTTTTATGGAATTTTTGAATGATTATTATTAGGAGAATTCCTCACACATGTTATGGAGATAGTTAGGATCATAAAATTTTCTTGTGTGTAGTAAATTTATCTAGACTACAATTTTAAACATACAGTGAATAAATCTTATATAATAAAGAAGGGTTCGTGCGACGATAAGTTGACATATGTTGTGGCCATTTCCTATCAATAAATTAAATTTGTGGCTATTTCCTGTCAATATTAGAAATTTGTAATGGTCGTTTATTTCATTCGTCATTTATTTTATTATTATATTATTTTATTGTCATTAATTGTGCCATTTATTTTATTCCTCTTTTAATAAAATAAAAAAAAATCCATAAAAAATCTCCAAGTTGCAAATGATACCCAACTTAAACATTTAACTTTTTTGTTTCTAGTTAAAACCTTGAACTATTTAACTTTCTCATAAAAACCCTTCAACTCCTAATATTTGTGTCCGATGTTAAGTTGACTAACGGTCAATGATGAACACAGTAAAAGTTCACCATTTAGTCAATTTTTTTCTTTTTAACAACCTATCATTTTGATTAATTAGTGTAAGTATGTTACAAATATTTAGCTAGCCATAACGGTGGTAATACATAAGTCGTAAACAAATTTTGAGTGAAACGAGTTATGCGGATGCGGGTTGTGGAGAAAGTGGTGCGGGTGCGAGTCGAGATATTTGACAAAGAGGGTTATAGAAAGCACACTAACTAAATTAAGAAAACAATTCGGCCCAAGTAAACCCAAAACATTAAAATCCAGCCCAATTAGAAAACCTTAACGACCAACCCTCCTTCTTCGTCGTTGTAGCAGATGCACTTGCAGCCAATGGCGGACCAGCAGGTGCAGGTTGGTCACTAGGATTTTCTAATTAGGCTGGATTTTAATGTTTTGGGCTGAATTGAGCCGAATATTTTTTTTTAAATTATTTATCCGGGCTTTATATAACCATCTTTCTCAAATATCCCAACCTGCACCCACATTGTCTTCTCCACAACCTGCACCCAAATAACCCGCTTAACTCAAAAAACTTTTACGACCTATGTATTACCACTGTCATGGCTAGCTAAATATTTGTACTTTATTTACACTAATTAATCAAAATAATAAGTTATTAAAAAAAAAAGGTTGATAACGGTCCACGTTTACTGCTCATCGTTGATCGTTAGTCAACTTAACCTCGGCACAAATATTAAGATCTCAATTTTACTTACATATCATAAAATATAGAAAAATAAATAATTCCTGATTTTTAATTTCATAACATTAAAATATTTTCTTTTTTTTTTTGTTTTTATGCATTTCAGTATACTATTTTTGTAGTTAAAATTACTTAGACAAATTCTCGAAATAATACGTAAACAACAAAAAGGAACTTGAAATGTTTCTTTTTAAATACAAGATAGAAGATTTAAAGATTTTATTTTTACCAATGAATATGTAAAATAAAAGTCATCTCTAATAAATTTTACTTCGACGATTTTTATTATAAGAAAGATTGTTTTTGTTCAAATTATTATATGATATAAGAGGTTTCATATTTGACTAAATTAATTTGATTAAAAAAATAATTCAAAACTGTTGAATTATATTATATAAAGAATTTCATTAAAAACGTGTATTGTAAGATTAGAAATTATTTTTCTAATAGAAAATGTTAAAATTAAGCAATCATTGGTTATAAGAGGATTTTTTCCGGTTTCAATATAAAGTTTAAAAGCTCATAAATTAATTTATTAATAATAACAATTTTGCTTTTAGTTTAATTTTGAAATAAATAAAAACTAACTATAAAGCCTATGAAATATTAAATTTTACCGTCAAATATTTTTGCATTTTACAAAATAGACCCATACTTAAAATGTGTAGTCTATCACAATAAACATAGCTTAGGTTTATTAATTAAAATGTTGTGATTGGATACAGTTTTTTGCTGAGGTGTCAGATGGAGGAGGTTTAGAAATGCTAATGTGTCGATCTCAGGAAAGATTTTAGGACTTTAGTGTATTGATTTATATTGAAATAAATAAAACTATTTTTCTCTTAGAAATATGAGTAACATATTTTTCTTTCCTTTTATCATCATTCATGTGACGTTATTGTTTAACTATTTTGCAATGTCTTTTTCATAATTTTATTACTTTATGATTATCAAATAAAATTCATTTACATATTTGTGCATATATAAGTATTAAGAATAAACTGTTTTCTAATGATTAAAATATTTTGGAAATTTTTTTTATAACTCCATATTTATCATTAACCCAAGCATTGAATTCACATTTTTATAATTGTCAATTAAATCATAAGATATACATTTAAAACGTCTAAATCCATATTATTAATTGATTCTACATATCACATAATATTTAAAAAAGAAAAGACAACAACAAATAGCCACCTTTTCAGATTTTTAATTATTTTTTATAATTTAAAGAAAGTAATACAATTTTAAGAAAAAAATATGTAAGTTGTTTTAATATTGAAAACATACAATTGTACCTCCATTACTTAATTAGTTTTACTACATATTAAAAATATATTATATTTAAAAGAAACATAATTATAATTCTATTACTTAATTACGCTTTGGTTACACATATTATAATTAACTATATATATATATATATATTAATTAAATTATAACTCCATATTTTAGATTAAGGGGGTGATTGGTTGACACTTTCACGACTTTTACTTAATTGTAAAGTTTTAAAAATCTGATTTTTATTAATCAAACTTTTTAAGTTTAAAAGCCTTAAAAGTTCTCTTTAATTTCCTCACAGTTTTTTTCCAATTTTTTGTTCATGTTATGATACTTTTTAAAGCCAACAATTCATGACTTTAATTTTTTTTTAAACTCACACTTTATTATTTTAAATATAATTCTTTACAGCCATTTTTTAAAGTAAAAGTGTAAAACCTATATTTTAAAAGTACATACTAATTATATTCTATAACTCTAAATTTTTCATTAACCTAAGCATTGAATTCTCATTTTTATAACGGTTAATTAAATCATAAAATATATATTTAAAACATATAAATCAATATTATTAATTAATTTTACAATACAATACAAAGAAATTTGACAATGCACGGTATCATTAACCTATGAGAAGACTTGATATTTAAGTGGTAATATAAGACCTAAATATTACGCAAACACAAGCCCTATACAAAGAAGACGGTGAATGCTCAATATGTTTAGACGATCTACAGGGGCCTAAAAACATATAAAATATATTTTGCAACCACAAAATTCAACATGAATATATTATAAATTAGCTACATCATAAAATAACATGTCCTAATGGTAGAACATAAATAGTGTAAGCTTTTATTTATTTAATTATTCAATCTGTTATACATGATAAATAAAAATTTTTACACATGAGGGTGTGGTGTCATTTATTTGATATTTTTAATTGTTAATGGGTTTAGAAATGCTAGGCCTGGGTAAAAATACTCGTACCCAACAAATTATCCGGACCCAACCCAAAAATATTAGTACCGATTTAAAAAAATATCTCAATGGATCCTAAATTTTTCTAGATAAAGACCCGGAACCGAACACAATATCTGCGGGTACCCGAACGTATCCAAATTACAAGTATATATCTAAAAATATTAGTTACACTTGTACTCATAATAAATCCAAATACCCCAAATTACAATTATAAATCCGGATATGTTAGGTAGTTTTGAGTAATTCGAGTATTTTTGGATACATTTGGATAAAAAATAACCAAATTTTATTTGTTTTTTTGGATATTTCGGATACATTTGGATATATTTGGATAAAAAAGTAACCAATGTTTTAGTATTTTTTGGGTATTTCGAGTATTAGAGTAGATTTGGGTAAAAAGAACCGAACCCGATCTGAGCCCAAAAATATTTTGGGTATTTTCCGGTTCTTAAACAAATATTAAAACAAATCCGAACCCGAACTAGAACCGAACAAAAATTTCTAAATACCCGTATGGGTCCCAAATTCCTTGGTATATAATACCCGAATCCGAATAGAACCGATCTGAACCCGAACGTGAATCCGAATGCGTAGGCCTAAAAAATACATATATATATATATATATATATATATTAAACTCAAATCATTGAATAAAAAAAGTTTATTTTCCATATTTCCCGTTAACCAACATTACACAACTAAACAGTGCAATCTGAAAGAAATTTTAAAAATACCAACTAATAAGTTTACTCTCACGTAAGACAAATAACCAAAAAGCACTTTAATATAAACCAATAATAAAACCAAATCCATCTAATTAATAGATAAACCTACAACATACGTGATATATACTCTTTCTATCCCAAATTATTAGATTTTTAAGCTAATTACATAAAAATTAAGAATAATATATATTTCTCAGTTATAAAAATCTAACTAATAAAAAGAATATTACAAAATTCAAATAGTTATAAATTATTACATTAATATAAATTATACATAGAAATTTGAAAAAAATCTAATATTTTAAAACAAAAAAATTCTCTAAAACATTTAATAATTTAGGACAGAAGGAATATAGAGTTTAAACGCTAGACATAATCTTAAAAAAATTTTAAGATATAAGGCTCAGAAATTGCTCCAAGCTCGAGCTCTTGCCGAATATAGAACTAAAAATGTTTTCTACGGATATAATCACATATAAATTGCTACTTTTCCTTTGCATAAATTTCATAATAATTAGTTCAAAGAATGGACAAAAACGTCATCAGTGATATGATAAGATTGTTCTTATCGCATCAGCAGAATAGATGGGGAGCCACAGGTGAAATGTTTCTGGTCAACTTGAAGCTTAGAGATATTAAAGTTTTTTTGATACAGAAAGATTTAATTATTTTGTAATAAGAAAAATATCTTCAAACTTAACAGAAGCCGGGCCGACGACCTATATCCACACAGGATGATCAATATAAGAACCAAACCATCCGAAATTTGATCCTCTGCCCAAATACACATATCATCCAACTTGTATCATTTTTTCACCTATTTTGTAACTTACATCATATTTCCACATAATTCTGGGATTAATCGGTTCAATCGTTAAACGGCTTTCGAAATCAATAAACCAATTTACGAAACCGATTTAATACCTGATTTAAAATCTGATTAAAACCAGACCCGATTAAAATCCGACCCGACCAACCCAGATTCCCGATTCCGATTACCGATTCTGATTTCCGATTCCTATTCCGATTTTCGATTCCGATTTCCACCCGATTCCCGATTCCGATTAAAACCCTAATCTTTAACAACTGATTCCTGATTCCGATTTAACAACTGATTCGAAATGAGCATTGCTTCTGGTTCTTCGAGTCTGACATCGAATCCACGACATTCAATACAAAATGATAATGTCTGAAAATCTGAAAATCTAGTAAATGTATTCAATACAAAATGTCTGAAAATCTGAAAGTTACATCCATTCAATAAGTGGAACATGGTTCAGTAGATTACATAAGCTAAGTGGAACATGGTTACATAAGCTTGATTAAGTAGAAGAAGCTTAAAAAACAGATACAGCAAAGCTTCTTCTACAGACCAAAAAACAGACCCATCCACAGCCAAAAACATACCAAATCCGATTAATCTGATCACAGTCTACTAATCCGACAAAAAAAACATACCAATCTACAAACTAAAACCAGCTAAGGTTCATCTAATATCAATCCAACCTCATTGAGTTGACTGTGTGAGAGTTCCCTATGAAGGTTCACATTGAGTTCCTTGTTGAGCTTCAGGTACCTATAAAAACAGACACATAATACAAGGTAACTAACAAGCAACAAAAGGCTAAACTAATGAAACACATAATAAGCAATTGCCTTACCTGATTCTTCTTCCTATGTTTCTTGGCATTGTGACCAGCCACACCACATATCCCACAGTGCATCACCCTTTTCAACATCTTTGGTTGCTTCTTCAAGGGGGACTCATTCCTGCCCTTCTTTCTTTTGACCTTTTTTGTCTTCTTTTTCCTTCCAGGTTGTGGAGGCTCAGGGGCAGGATGCACATCAGCACCAGATTCAGTAGGCCAAAACTTTGCACCCCTTAATGGCACTAGACCCTCAGTGTAGTTACTTTTCCATTTTGCTGTCCTAAACCAGTGGCATACATAGTCTTCAGCCTTAAGTTTTAACTTAAGTATTACACCATATGCATGCTGACAAGGTATCCCTGTAACATCCCACTTCCTGCAGCTGCAACTCATCTGGTCCAAGCAAACACGGTATGAACATCCAGACAAGATCAGTTCAAACATCCTGTTCGTGCTTTTATGAACCCTACACTCTGCAGCTTCTGCATGTTCTGATGCAAGGAAGTCTTCAACATACTTTGTACATAACCCTTTTTGATCATGAGATTTAGCATTTCTTTTGGCAATCTTTATCATTTCAAGTCGAGTAATCATCTCCAACATAGGCACCAGTGGCTTCTCCCTTGCTTTTATTATGGAGCTGTTGAAGGATTCTGTTGAATTGTTCTCAACATCCTCAACATAGTTCCCAAGCTTGAAGAAAGCTCAACACCAGGTCTTAGGATTCGTCTTCAATACATCCTCATAAACCTCTGTATCATAATCCAAAACCCTCTTCAAATTTTCTCTGTACTCTGCCTCATTGTAGCTCCATGCTAGATTCCATATAAAAGGCTTCATTTGAGTCTTCTTACCATGCTTTGCCTTTAGATTAGCATAGATGTGTCTAACACACATCCTATGCTCAATCTTAGGCAGTTTAAGCTCCACAGCTCTGATCAAACCCTGATTATCATATCATATGTTAGACAAAACCATTTTTAATTTTATTTAAATTTTAAATTTTTTTAATTAATTTCATTCAAAACATACCTTCTGACGATCGGAGACCAAAATATATCCTTCACCATCTTCTAATCCCAAGTCAACCTTGATCTTGTTCACAAACCACAACCAGTTAGCTCCATTCTCCACTTGCACCACACCCCATGCCACTAGATATATGGCATTGTCTGCATCTCTCACTAAGGCTACCAATAACTGACCTTTAGTTTTTCCCCTTAAGAAACATCCATCTACTCCTAACATTGGCTTACATGTCTCCTTCCATGTCCTTCTAATCGTGTCAAAACACACATAAAACCTATTGAAAATATCCAAACCTTCCTCATTAGTCATTGTATCAATCTCCACTGAGGATCCTGGATTTGATACCTCTATCTCAGCACCAAAATCCCTAAGCCTTGTGAACTTCTGATCATACTCTCTATCTATCCACTTCAAAGCTTTTTGTCTAGCTTTCTGACATTGCGGCCTTGAAAGACTAATCTTCCATTTCTCAAACATAAGTTCTTCTATCTTCATTGGCATGTAGTAATCTGGAGCTTCACGGATCTTATCAACGAAAAGTCTAGCAATTACATGCACTTTAATCATCTCACAAACCCCATTAGGCGTACAGCTATGCACATTCTTCAATACCTTAACTTGCCACTTAGAAGTCTTAGCATGCATCGAACAATAGATCCTCCAACTACAACCCTCTCCTACACAACAATACCCTAGCTTCAATTTATCATACATGTACTGCTTGATGTTCCGACTGGAGTGAAGAGCATTGTCGAGGACTGTTTCCTTAAAAGTGATTTTGTTGAAGAAGACTTGCCCAATGTATAAATGCCCATTCCTGCGTTTGAAATCGTTGTCATCTCTCCTGTGAACCTCTTCTTCTTCATCGCTTTCACTATCAGGATATACATTGTGTCGAATCAGTGGTTCATCAACGAACTCCGCCATGGCTACATCGAGGTTGTACTCATTTCGTGCAGCCCGGTCCTCCAAGTCTTCCTCGTCAAGTTCATCGTCAATTGGAACATGGTTCACTGGAACTAACGCCATGAGAAAGAATCTAAAAGAATCTGGGTTAGCTCGATTTGATTTCGAAAATTAGGGTTCTACAGATGGAGAATTGGGGATTTCGAAAATTAGGGTTCTTGGATTTGGGGATTTTGAGCTAAGTCGGGTTACTGGGTATAGTTTAATTAGGTTAATATCGGTTTAGGGTTTGAGTTAAACGTAATTTGTTGGGTATTATGAGGCGTTTAACGATTGAACCGATTAATCCTAGAATTATGTGGAAACATGATGTAAGTTGCAAAATAGGTGAAAAAAAGATATAAATTGGGTGATATGTGTATTTGGGCAGAATGTCAAACTTAAAGTGGTTTGGTTTTTATATTGATCATCCTATGTGGATATAGATCGTCGACCGGCCTATTTAACTTCGCATCTTTTTCGCAATAGAAACTAAATATAGCATTAAACCAAATTCAGTTTTATAATATACTTTTGGAACGATGTGATGTTATGGTTAGTTCGGGTCTACATCAGATAGTGTATATATATATATATATATATATATATGTACTGTATATATGATTTATTATATAAGTGAGATATTATTAAATAATTTGTTTTCTCTCTACTGTGTA
Source organism: Crucihimalaya himalaica (assembly GCA_004349715.1). Classification (NCBI taxonomy): domain Eukaryota; kingdom Viridiplantae; phylum Streptophyta; class Magnoliopsida; order Brassicales; family Brassicaceae; genus Crucihimalaya; species Crucihimalaya himalaica. The sequence continues at coordinate 197,596 of SMJT01000105.1, read as the reverse complement.
TTTTTTTATTCGGATAATAGGATTTAAATAGTTCTTGAAATAATAAATTTCATACCAAAACAGTGACCATTTATGGGTGAATAAAACAATAATAATATTTGTTTTTCATCTGATACAAACTAGTCTAAGAGCTTGGCTGCTCAAACCACTTTCTCCTCTTAAAAAACTTAAATTTGTTCTATCTCTTTCACATCAAGAACTCTTTCTGTATAATCATTAAACAAAATATTTGGCCAGACGTTGAAAACCTATGATAATATCTAAGCTCAAATGGATTACAAGGTATCAAGAACTGGGGAGATAGTAGAAGATTTAGAGCAGATTGATTTGCCCCCTGGTTTCAGATTCCACCCAACTGATGAAGTACTCATAACACACTATCCAAGACCGAAGGTTCTAAACTCTTTCTTCTCTGCTTTAGCCATTGGTGAAGTCGATCTCAACAAGGTCGAGCCGTGGGACTTGCCGTGTAAGTTATAGGTCATTTCTTTTCTTTGTTTCCAAAAATCTCTCTGTTTTTTGAACTTCTATCACTCTGTTTTTCTTAAGGAAGGCAAAGATTGGGGAGAAAGAGTGGTACTTCTTCTGCGTAAGAGACCGAAAATACCCGACCGGTTTAAGGACGAACCGGGCTACTACAGCTGGTTATTGGAAAGCTACTGGCAAAGATAAAGAGATCTTCAAAGGTAAATCTCTCGTGGGTATGAAGAAAACATTGGTTTTCTACAAAGGAAGAGCTCCTCAAGGAGTAAAAACCAATTGGGTCACGCATGAGTATCGATTAGAAGGCGAATATGCCATCGATAATCTCCCTAAAACAACTAAGGTAATATAAATCATAGTTGAGTGTGTAAGAGTTCTCTGTTTGTGTTGTAGCTGAAATTTTTTAACAAAAAATGGTAATATATATACTTTGATTTATAAGCATTTTTTGTGTTGTTTGTGAATACAGAACGAATGTGTTATTAGTCGTGTTTTTCAGAAACGGGCAGATGGTACGAAGGTGCATATATCCGGTTTAATGATGCTTGGTTCAAGGGTTAACAAATTTGAACCGGTCAGTTTACCTCCGCTGATGGATTCTTCTCCATATCTCAAGAGCAGAGGACGAGACTTTTTCGCCAGTACCAACGTTGGTTGTTTGTTTTCTCCCGTGACCTGCTTTTCTAACCAAACATACGACGACAAGAGTCTTGTGGCCGAGACTAAAGACAATTTGAACAGTACCATGTTCGGTTCGACATCGACTAACGTGATACCAAACATTGGTTCTCTACTAGACTCCGATCCATTGTTTCTGCAAGACGATTCTTCCATACTGAAGATGCTGCTTGGTAGTGAAGAAACCAAATTTAAGAAGAATCTTCAGATTTCTGGTTCACTGGAGAGCGAATTAACCGCGAGTTCTTGGCACAGTCACAATCCTTCTGGTTCAACTGGTCTGGTGAATCTTGATTGCGTTTGGAAATTCTGAATTTGGAAATTGGAACATCGAAAATTGGGGTATGGGAAAAAATTAGGGTTTAACAGTATATGTGTTGTGCGTTTGCTTTAGATTTTTGTGTCTAATAAAGACTCTTAGATATACAAATGTGATATTGAAAGATTCTTGTAACGTCCCTTCGGGGACATCCGATAAAATTGAAACAATACAGAGAAAGGTTCTTGTAACATTTTGTAAAAAAGACTATAGTAGTGAAAATATACTCTTCTTACCATTTGATGTCTTAATAGGAGTAATAGTTTAATTTTTTTAGAAGATAAACCGATAAAGTAGTGTTCTGATCTCTTTTTTAATTTAAAAGTATGGTTGACAAAAAAAAAAAAAGTAGTGAAATGATCTGACCAGGAATTCAATCTCACTATGATTTCTTTTCTTTAAGCATGAATCAAACTTGAAGATGCGAGTTGAACCACTTCTTGATGTAGTTGAAGTACCTCAAGAAGTAATACAACAGAGGCAGTCATAAATTATCTAGAAGATCGAAGTATTTAGAAGATAAAACAAATTTCTAGAAGATGAAGACTTGAGAAGAATAAGAAAACTTTGAAGATAATTAGAAGTTATCTTTTGAGAAGTAAATAAGATAATTTCCTTATCCTTAAAGAAAAAGTAAATTATCCACACTTATTAGGTTTAAGAATAGGAAAAAGGCTTGTTGCATAGCCACGACCTATTTAGTATAAACATGGTGCTAAGCTTTAGAGAAGTTTAGCACAAATAAGAAAAAGCATCCTTAGCAATTATGTTTTGAGACTTCGTGAAAAAAGTTAGAAAAACTTAAGAGGGCTAAGGGGTTTCGATCTTGATTTGAAAACACAAGAGTAGGAAATAGTGTGAAGAAAAACCTTGTATCACATAATTTCTATTAAATCAAAGTTGTTGAGAGAAAACGCTTGTGTTACTTCGTGATACATTTTCTGTATCAGTTAGCTCTTGCACTTTCAATTGGTATCAGAGCAGTGGGAAGGATTGCAAACAGGTGAGATCATGTGGAGAAGATGGAGAGCTATCAAGAACTAGTGAACAACACGACGATGATACTGGATGACGGAAACTATGGATTCTGGAAATCAAGAGTTATGTCTGTGATAGAGGAATTGACGTCTTTGCTTGGAAAGCTGTCTTGGAGAAGTGGGAGGAACGTAAGATCAAGGCTGAAGACGGTACTGAGAAACCCAAACCAGAAAAAGACTGGACTGATGATGAGTTAAAGAAATCAAAGCACAATGCTAGCGCTCTCACGACCATACATTGTAGTGTTGGAAGAAAGCAGTTTGAACTGATTGAAGGATTTGAAACAACTAAAGAAGCATGAAATTCTCTACAAACTTACTTTGAAGGAACTGTTGAAGTCCAAAGCTCCAGCAAAGACTTGTTCGCTTCAAATTTCGAGAATCTAAGGATGGAAGATCATGAATCAATTTCAGATTTTAGTTCGAAAATCAGTTTGCTAGCTCATGAAGCACTAACTCTTGGAAAGAAATATAAAGATAAGAAGATGGTGAAGAAATTTCTCCGATGTTAACCGTCAAAATTCATGCCCTATAAGACTTTGATTGTATCGAACAACACAAATGAACTCAGTTTTGGAGATGTGGTAGGTTTGCTTCAAGCTCATAAGATGGAATTAGGAGGAACAAAGAAAGGAAAAGGATTGGCGTTAACATCTCAAAACAGAGGAAGATGATCCGGTAAGCTTGCTTGTATGAAGATTTGATCGAGCACTAACGAAAGTAGAACAAGAACATGGGCAAAAGAAGTTTAGCTTGTTCAAAAAGAGTACAGACGAAGGAAAAACGTTTAAGAAAGCAAGTATGCAATGTCATGAGTGCAAAGGGTATGGGCGCTTTGTTCGTGAATGTCCAACAATCAAAAGACAACAATTAAAGTGCACAGGGTGCAAAGGATTATGACATACTCAAGAGGAGTGTGTGAGTGATCGGAAAAATAGAAAAGAAAAATCAATGATTGGCATCGAAGAAAAGCCGGACGAAGAAGAAAGTTAAGAAGAATAAATTCTTCACAACTTCGTTGCCTATGTAGGCATCACTGATTTTATCAATGAAAAAGAGATCACAGATTCTGAGTCTGAAGGAGAAGAAGAAAAGGTTGATCTTGATAAACGCTACAAATAGGTTCGGGAAGCACTTATTAGAATTGGGCAAGAGAATCAGGATTTGATCAAAGAGAAACTTCGATTGAAAACGATTATTCAATCTCTTGAAAACGAATTGGAAGCTGAAAAGAAAATCAGTAAAAAAAATGTAACTTTGATGAAAGAGAAACTGGCTTTGGCAACAAAATCATATGAACTAGAGAAGAAATTACAAGCTGAAAAGATAGTTTATGCAAAGTTACAAGCTGATCTCGATCAACAACATAGGAAGATCCATATGTTTGTCGGAACCAAACAATTAGATAAAATCTTGAGTTATGAAAAAATAGAAAAAAAAAACAGAGGCTTGGGCTATACTGGATATGGAAGAGCTTATTCAAGGCAAACCAAGTTTGTGTCAGGAGATATGATTCAAAAAAACCTAGAAGCTTTAAGAGACAACACGATCAAGACGATGGGTTGTTATTTTTGTGGGAAAAATTGGAACATCATAATGTTATGTTACAAATACTGGGAAAGAATAAATAAACTCAAGCATCAAGGAAGATTCCTATGGAATGCCTATCGGAAATAAATTTGGATTAAGAAATCTGATATGTATTAAACAACATCAACATATGCATCATGAGGTACATCAGGCCTTGAATTTCGATGCAATATGGCTCTTGTGACAGAGGAATGTGAAGATACTATGGTACTTTGATCGTGGATGCTCACGTCATATGATAGGGACGTTGAGTAATTTGCAGAGTGTTAAGAAAATTAAAGGAAGTAAGGTAACTTTTGGTGATGGAGGTCACGGAGCCCTACCAGGAAAACAAAGAACTAATGATACGAATCTTCCTCAGTTGGTGAATATTTATCTTGTTCAAGCTCTAAAAGTTAACTTAATAAGTGTTAGTCAACTATGTGATGAAAGATTAAATATCTTGTTCACAAAAGTCGATTGTCAAGCTATGAATGAAGATGGAAAGGTTGCCTTAAGAGGAAAAAGGTTGGGAAAGAATTGCTACATGTGGGAAAACAATTCTAACAATTATTTTAGTGCCAAAGATGATCTGAATTTATGACACCAACGTCTGGGTCACATGAACACAAGAAATCTAACTACTCTTGTTAACAAAGAGCTAGTTCGAGGAGTGCCTAAAATCAAGGAAGATAACAAGATGGTGTGTGGCCCATGTAACAAAGGAAAGCAGGTCAAAATTCAGCACAAGAATGTTCCAGACGTTCAGACAAGAGCAGTATTGGATCTAGTATACATGGATTTGATGAGTCCAATGCAAGTTGAAAGTGTGACTGGAAAAAGTATATTTTCGTACTAGTTGTTGATTTCTCAAGATACACATGGGTGAGATTTATTCGTGAGAAATCATATACCTTGGAGATTTTCAGAGTCTGGGGATTATAGTTGATTAATGAGAAAGGGAGCATTAAGAAATCCGCAATGATCACGGGGGAGAATTTCAGAACGATTCCATGAAAGATTTCTGTGAAAATCACGGGATTCTCATCAATTGGCAGCTCCAAGAACTCCACAGAAAAACAGAGTAGTCGAGAGGAAAAAATAGAACTCTTCAAAAGATGGCTTGTGCTATGATACATGGAAATCAAGTCTCTATGAGATTTTGGGCAGAAGCGTTAAACACGACATGTTATATCGTTAATTGAGTTTATGTGAGAAAAGGGTCAACGAAAACCCCGTATGAGTTATGGAAATGGAAAACTCCAAACCTTAGCTACTTTCATGTCTTTGGATGCAAGTGCTACATTTTGAATGATAAGGATCATCTTGGAAAACATCTTGGAAAATTCGATTCAAGAAGTGGTGAAGGTATATTTCTAGGTTATTCAAGAAGTAGTACAACCTTCAGAGTCTACAACAGACGAACATCAGCTGTGGTTGAATCTGTTAATGTTGTTTTTGATGACTATTCACAGCCCAACTGGAATAAGGAAAGCTCAGACAGTGAAAAGGAGCAACTAGAATGAAGTGAACCAAAGGACAGAAAAATCTGATACAGAGCATAAAGTAACTCATGATGTACATCGGGAATCATTCACCATCATATATTATTGGAGATATCAATGATGGAATGAAGACAAGGGGGAACAAAATGGATTACAAAAAGATGGCTAATAATTTTGCATGTTGGGAAACTGTGAAATTTGAATGCTTTGTGTCCATAATTGAACCACGAACTCATATTGAAGCTTTTGAACATCATTTTTGGTCCATTGCCATAGAAAAAGAACTGGAACAGTTTGTGAGGAATGACGTCTTGCAAAAATGGTGAAATCCACTCGAAGGGGTCCGATAGAAAGAAGAAAGAAGGCTCAAGAAGCAGTCAAATATGGAGATCAAAATCGACCTTGTCTCGTTGCTGATACAAGTGAGGAGAAAATTTTTTGTCTTTAAATAGTGGCATATGGGGAATTGCCAGTGATAGTGGTCGGAGAAGAAGAAGAGTCCTTTCTGATGGGTCATTATGACTTAGAAGGAGATAACAGTGAGCAAGATAAGAACAATGAAGAAGAATCTGAGAGAATCGAAGAAACTGAGAAGAAATCAGATGGGGTTGAAAAGTCGAATCAGAAAAATCAAGAGAGAAATTAGAGAGATCTGAAGAAGAAATTGAAGCTTCTCAAGGTGAATCAAAGGAAGATAAGAATGATGGTGACACACACATCTCCAAAGATGATATTGGGCCTGCAGATATCTCCGTTCACGAACAATTCGAGCGGAAGAAGCGTCAAAATAGGATTATGAAGCATCTCGAGCTTCCTCAAAAGAAACCAAGAATCGAAGCATCTAGCTCAAAAGAAGGAATCACCAAATCCACAATACGTTCAAGGCTTTTCAAAACATCTGTTTCCAAAGAGAGGCACACTTACTTCCTAACTCACAAAATTAAAGAAGAACGATGGTCGATCTTGAGAAAGAAGATATTTGGGGATATAGGGGTCTCATTAGGAATGGTAACTTGGAATCTACGATCACAGGTTTAGCAAGCTACGTTCCGGATATAGTTTGTGAATTTTATGCTAATCTGCCTGGTGAAAAGGAAAAGGTGACTACTAAATGGATGAAGGTGTTTGTCAAGGAATACTTGTATGAGTTCTCTCCTGCAGTAATTAACAAGTCCTTGGGCTTTCAACTATTAAGCGAGGAAGAACGCTTGGCTGATGCGAAGACAGATAAAATTAGTTTGGAAATAGTTATTGGTCTTATGCGTGAAGGTAGTAAGAATTATGGCTGGAGCAAGTTAAGTACTACGGTATTATCTCCTCAATTTGCAGCTCTTCTACTTATTGCAGCCTATAGTTGGATATCGTCTTCTCACAAAAACCACATCTCTGAAGATAGAGCGCGATTAATGTACAAGATTGCCTCAGGAATTTGGTTTGATATTGGCAATATGATCTACAAACATGTGATGGGACTGAGTGTTTTTCTAGAAAAATGATTCTCGTTGGTTGATATTTCCTAGGATCATTTTTGGACTACTTATATAGCAAAAGAAGCCAGGGATTTTGACTGAAGAGAAGCTTATCTCTCCTGTAATGTACAAGAAGGATGCTAGAGTTGGAGAGGCTTATGTCAAGAAAGAAGAAGCCAAAGCTAAAGGAAAGAAGAAGCCAATGGTAAAAGGTGCCTCAAAAAAAGATAGTGCCTCAGCATCGAGCTCAGGCCACTTTGTTCAGCCCGGAACAATACGTGTTCCAACAGAACATAACAGACATTGTTTAGCGCTTGATCCAATCCTGGAAACCCTGGAGGATACGGTTGAGGCTTTGCAGACGATAACAAACATTGTTTAGCGCTTGATCCAATCAATGAAGACTACCAGTTGATAAATGATATTTTTAAGTTTGAGTTCTCAAGCAGGGGGAGATGGGTTCCTGGGGGAGTTTGTTTTTGGAATTAGGAACAGTTTCTTGGGGAACTTGGACTCTAGAATTCTGGGGGAGTTTGCTTTGTTTTGTAATGAATTTTGGTATTTGTTTTTGTTTCACAACAAGACATATATGGGTGATGTATGATGATTCAGATGATCATGTGGTTAGTTTTTAACATCTGGTTCTATGCGAAAAACTATTCTTAAAGTTGACTGATATGCTTGAGAGACTCAAAATTAAAAAAGAGGAGATTGAAGATGCGATTTGAACCACTTCTTGATGTAGTTGAAGTAGCTCAAGAAGTAATACAACATAGGCGGTCATAAATCATCTAGAAGATCGAAGTATTTAGAAGATCAGAAAAACTTCTAGAAGATGAAGACTTGGGAAGAATAAGGAAAACGTTGAATTTTAAGAAGTAAATAAGATAATTTCCTTATCCTTAAAGAAAAAGGAAATTATCCACACCTATTAGGTTTAGGAATAAGAAAAAGTCTTGTTGCATAGCTACGACCTATTTAGTATAAATAGGGTGCTAAGGCTTTAGAGAAGTTTAGCACAAATAAGAGAAAAACATTCTTAGCAATTTAGTTTTGAGACTTCCTGACAGAAAGTTTGAAAAAATTAAGAGGGTTAAGGGTTTCGCGATCTTGAGAGGTTCTAAATCAAGGTTGTTTGATTTGAGAACACAAGAGTGAGAGAATAGGAAATAGTGTGAAGAAAAACTTTGTATCACGTATTTTCTATTAAATCAAATTTGTTGAGAGAAAACGCTTGTGTTACTTCGTGATACAGTTTATTTGTCAAGCTCTTTCACTTTCAAAACTGAATGAAAATTAGTTTGAAACACTTTCATATGAATACAGTTTCAGTTAAAACTTCTTCGGTTAGAAGATATATTTAGTTTTCATATTCTTAAAACAAAGATTAGTTTTCCGTAACTTTTTTCCTTATTCCATTTTCGCAGGTTTTTCAAACTTTGATATGAAAAAATCCAATCAATTGACCTTTTCAAATTACCCATTTTAGACACTTTAAACCAAACAATGATTTATTGGCAACAAAAAATTATCGTTTTAAAGATTAATTTGTTCAATGTTTTTATCAATGGGCTAAGTTTATATGCCATTCCATGTGTCATGTGTCTTATGCCACCAACCAAAAAAAATAATATTGTGTAGGGCATATTTCTACCAAGTGTGAAACGTTTTTCACTTTAATATGTCAATGTTGTAATGTTTAATTGATAACATCTTATCTATTTGATTTCAAGCATATATCCGAGATGACTTTATGAGTCAAAATATATTATTTCGTAACCTTCCCTTTTAGGGACCTGATACTACCACTTGGATTGGAATCTACATAATCTCACCATTTTACCTTTATTAATATTAAACGAAAATTTAAAAAAAATAGATCTAAAAAAAAAAAGGAGCATATCTGAGATGACTATATGGATCAAAAATATTTCTTCATTGACTTTCTCTTTTCTACATAACCTCATCATTTACAACATTAATGGTCTGACCATTTTACCCTTATTAATTATAAACAAAAAAAATTAAAGAGTTCACCTTCATTGTTCTTTCTTCTTCTTCATCGTTTTCTCTCTCCCTCTTCCATCTTCCTCTTCACTGATTTTTCTTTGAATGAGTTCATTATTCTTGTCTTTTCTTATGCTATTGAAGTGTTTAGGATGAATTTGTAATCCAATTTCTCCATTGAAGTAAGTGTTTTGAATTTAAGAATGATTTGGGATTTGAAGATTTGATGAGTTTTAAATTTATCTTCATATAACCTAAGAATTATTGGGGATTTTAATTGAATCTTTGAAAAACTCAAAAGTTTATGACTTTACATTGATTTTCGATTGTTTTTAGAGGTGTAATCATCGTAAATCGTACAGACTAAAATCAAAATCGTATGTTAATTACTACAGTTCGTGCAACTAGTATAACTCGTGTAACTGGTACCACTACTTTTACTAGGACAACTAGTATAACTAATATAGCTAGTATAACCAGGACAACTAATATGTATTAATATCATTATTAGAGAAATGAAGAATATATGTTGTACAAATAGAAGTTTGAATTTAAGGGATATCATTCAAAGAACATACATGGATAGCAGTGGTTGACATTACACATTACACATAATATATAAGTAGACGAAGTTGTGAATCTTGAATGGGAAGATTTTGAGAGAAAAAAAGTCTAGGATATGATTTAATTGATAGAGATGCGCATCGAAATTGTTTTCAGGTTGTTACAATAAAGTCCACAACTACGTTGTACATGTTAAAATGCCATACTAGCTACTTCAACGCTTTTTTTTTCTTGGTGTAACATATATAACTAAGTATAACTATATGTTATGTTTATTAAGAATATTGATGTTTATTTTGTATATGTACAACTGGTTTAACTAGGTATAACTATGTGCAAATGTATGTTAAACCTGCGGATGTTTTTTTTTTGTCTAATTATAACTTATTCAACTAGGTACAAATTGTAAAACTGGTACAAATAGTAAAACTAGTACGACCTATAAAACTGGTACAACTATGTATAGAAAAACAAAAAACTAACTTAAGTTGAATCTCAAAGTTTTTAAAGCCAGAGTTTCAAAACCATAAATTCATATTATTTTAGAAAACATTTGTGTTAGACATTTATAAGAAACTTTTAAAAATTGATTACATGAACAACTACTTCTTACATTATCTACCTTATACTTTGATGATTATTCAACTAAGTACAAATTGTAAAACCGGTACAAATAGTAAAACTAGTACGACCTATAAAACTGGTACAACTATGTATAGAAAAACAAAAAACTAACTAAAGTTGAATCTCAAAGGTTTTAAAGCCAGAGTTTCAAAACCATAAATTCATATTTTTTAGAAAAAAATTGTGTTAAGACATTTATACGAAACTTTTAAAAATTGATTACATGAACAACTACTTCTTACATTATCTACCTTATACTTTAATGATTATAATCCAAATATAAACATATGAAATATGGAAAACACACCAACAACATAATTTTCACAAATTATTATATGAAATTATGTGAAATATTATTTAATTAATTCTTTTCACAAGTACAACTAAAAATATTTAAATTTTGGTTAAGTTACACAAAAAAATAAGTAAAAAGTGCTAAACTGCAACTATGTACAAAGTGGTATAACTAAAACATTAGGTACAACTATGTACAAATATAAACAGAGCACGTTTTAAATATTATCGGCGCACATTTTAAATATTGACAGAACACGTTTTACAATTTTTTTTATTATTACATCGATTATAACAAGTTTTTCTAGTTGTACCATCGTAGTTTTATCTAGTTAAACTAGTTGTACAATTTGTTTTCATTCATAACAAGACCCATACATTAGTGTTAAACATCCCAAACAACAAAACCAACTAGAAAGTGGCAAGTTTCCTCTCATTCATAAAAAAACAACTATAAAATACTTGCAGTGGTTAGAACATTTCGCTTTTCTTTTCTTAACACAAACATTCTTCCTACGAGATACGCCCACAACCTCTTTCTTATCCTTGTCACCCACCATAACCTCATCATCATGAACCTGCGTGCTAGCTTCATAATTGCCTCAGCCACCACTTCATTCTCTTCATCACCATTACCATCATCTTCTTTCTCTTCACCTTCATCACCACTCTCTTTGAAGACAGTTTGTGATCAACGAAAGCATCCAAAACTTTATTTGCTTGATCTATTTTCATCCAAGTTCTTTGACTACTCAACTACAAATTAACAACACGTTCTAATCCAAAATAACAACACAAATTTGATGCCTACTTAAATTTTAAAAGTTGCAAGAAAGAGACATAAAAGGAAACATAAACAACATACATTGAACAAAACGCAAGAGCAGATAAAGATAGTTGGGAGAAATCAAACCGCTGCCGCTTAGAAGAAGCAAATATCTTTCTCATGGAAAGCAAAATCCCACTTGAATATCTATCGAGAAATCAACGAACATGACTAAGCTCAACCTAAACTCAAGAAGCTCAACCTAAATTCAAACCGTAAAATAATACGGTGAAACAAACACGAGTTCATCCATTTTAAGAAACGAGAAACTCAGAAAACAAATCAAAAGCACTAACAAAAAAAAGCAAACAAACGAAGGATCTAGAACAAGGTCATCAACAATCGTATCCACAATCTGATAGCATCAATTTAGATATAAATTCTATAGATTGACAAGATCAAGTAGTGAATTTTAGTGATTTTTTCCTCAGTTTAATTGCAAAATCATTAGAAATCAAATTCTGATAGCGAAAAACAGAGAAATGCTAAATAAGAACTTGAATCAATGCTCATAAAAACACGAATTTAACTCTCACCTTGCCAGTCTTCTCAAAATAAGAAGGAACCCCACAACGAAGAGGAAGAACAACAGTCTCAGATAAAAAATAAGAGAGGAAATACAAGTTTGTAAAATGTTCGACTGAATGAAAAAAGTAGAGCTACAATGCTCCTTATTCGAGGCCTAACAAACTTTGTTTCTAGATCCCCTTCCCGCGCACGTGAGATCTTCCAGCTCAGCAGTCTCAAACACGTGTCAGCTTGCACCCTTGATTCCCTATATCAAATCTCCCCTCTTTAAGTACCTTATCCTCAAGGTTCAAAGTCTGGGAACTTCTTTTGAATGTCAAATAAGAACTCCCATGTAGCTTCTTCAACAGGTTCATTAGTCCACTTAATAAGCACCTTAGTGGCAGCCTTGCCTTGTATGTTCACCATCTTCTGTTCAAGAATAAGTTCTAGTTCCTTGGTCACAATGTCCTGAATAACATAAGGAAGCTGAGTGCTTGTATGCACATTTCCAACCAATATCTCCAGCTGTGAGACGTGGAAAACTGGATGGATTTGAGAAGTATCCGGTAAATCCAGTTTGTAAGTGACTTCACCACACTCGTCAATGATCTTGTAAGACCAAAGTACTTGGGTGAAAGTTTCTGATTAGACCGCATAACCACTAATTTCTGCCTCTAAGGTTGGAGCTTGACATACACATAGTCCCCAATAGTGAACTCCCTTTTTTGTCCTCTGTTGATCAGCAAATTGTTTCATTCGGTGTTGTGCTCTCATTAGATGAAATTTCAACAACATAATCATACTCTCTCGCTCCAGTAATGACCTTGCTACCACTGCAACTTTTGACTCTCTTGGGAGATTAGGCAAGTGAATAGGAGGAGCTTGTCCGTACACTGCTTCAAAAGGAGTGAGTTATGTTGCAGAATGAAATGATGTGTTATACCAATACTCAGTCAATCCCAACCATTTAGTCCATAGGTGAGGCTTCTCATTACATATGCACCAGAGGTAAGCTTCTAAGCATTTGTTAACGACTTCCGTTTGGCCGTCACCTTGTGGGTGATAAGCACTTGAAAACTTCAAGGAAAATCCCTGCAGAGAAAACAACTCTAGCCAAAATGTACTGAGAAAAACGGAATCTCTGTCACTCACAATGGACTTTGGGCACCTGTGTAGCTTGAAAACATTGTCCAAAAAAGCCAGAGCCACAATCATAGCAGTATAGGGATGAGCTAAGGCTATGAATTGAGTTGCTTTACTAAGTCTGTCCACCACGACCATTATCACTGACTTACCAAAAGAGAGGGGCCATCCATGAAGTCCATGGAAATGTCACACCATACAGCTTGTTAAATAGGTAACGGTTGAAGTAAACACGGGGAGATTGTATTGTCATACTTGCATTGTTGGCATATTGGACAACCTCTTATATATGCTTGGATCTCTCTAGCCATTCATTTCCAGTAAAATAAGCCTTTAACGCGTTGGTGAGTTGAATCTCTTCCGGAATTCCCACTACTACAAGAGCTAGCTGTGTAGCCATTTAAGAATATTGTCCTTGATCTTGTTGTCTTGTGGCACCACAATGTTACTTTTCCTCCTCATAATTCTTTGAACACACGAGTACTGTTTCTATGCAATAGGATTCTGTTTTAGTTCCCCAATCAACTCCATGATCGCAGTTTCAGTTTCATATCCTGCTTGAATCTCCCGTAATAGATCACACTCCACCATTGTTAAAGCCATGTGAAGAACCTCAGAGCCTTCCACATGGGACAAGGCATATAACACGACATTCTCCTTGCCTTGCTTATACTGGACTTTATAGTCAATTTCAAGTAACTTGGGAAGCCACTGTTGTTGGATGGGAGTATTTAACCTCTGATCCAATAGGTATTTTAAGCTTCTTTGGTCTGTCTTTATGACAAAGTGACTAGGCAGTAGATAGTGTCTCCATTTCTGAACTGCAAAGACCACTGCCAAAAGTTTTCTCACATATGGACAAATGAAGTTGCTTTCCCTTTAAGTCTACTTATGTAAGCCACCGGGTGACCCTCTTGTAGCAAAACTGCTCCAGTATCATTCCCACATGCATCAGTTTCTACTATGAAGGGTTTATCAAACAGTGGTAAGGCAATCACATGAGCTTGACATAAGGCTAATTTAAGCTTATCAAACGCTTCCTGAGCTTGTGGAGGCCACGTAAAGGATTCCTTCTTAGTTAAAGAATGTAGGGGACTGGCAATAGATCCATAATGCTGAACAAAACGCCTGTAGTACTCTGCTAGTCCCAAAAATTCTCTCAATTGCTTTATTGTTCCTGGTCTTGGCCAATCTGCTACTGCTTGTACCCTTAGCTAGATTAGTGGCTACTCCTTGTGCATTGATGAAATGTCCCATATACTCCACCCTGTCCACAACAAAGGAGCATTTACTCATCTTAGCAAACAGTTTGTTCTCCTTCATTACGCCAAAAACATTTTGTAAATGCTGTATATGATCTTCAATGGAGCTGTTATATACAAGAATGTCATCAAAGAAGATGAACCCAAATTTCCTCAGGACTGACTTGAAAACAGAGTTCATCATGCTCTGAAATGTTGCAGGAGCGTTAGTAAGCCCAAAAGGAATAACAAGATACTCATAGTGGCCACTATGAGTCTTAAAGGCTGTCTTATGAATGTCATCAACATCCATCCTCACTTGATGATAACCAGCCCTGAGATCAATCTTAGAGTACACCTTAGAACCCCTAAGCTTATCCAGTAAATCTTCAATAATGGAATAGGAAACATGTCCTTCACTGTTAAGCCATTTAGTCCCCTGTAGTCCACACATAATCTCCATGTCCCATCCTTCTTCTTCACTAGATTTATAGGTGATGCATAGGGACTAGAACTCGGCTGAATTGTTCCATTCTTAAGCATATTCTTCCATTATTTTGTCAATTTCATTCTTCTGATGGATGGCATACATGTATGGCCTTTGATTTACAGGATCAACTCCTTCAATCAGCGGTATCTTGTGGTCATGGTGCTTCCTAAAGGGTGGAAGCCCATTAGGTTCTGCAAATACGTCTTGGAACTGCCCCAGCAACTCCTCCACTTCTGGTTGGGTAACAGTATCATGTGAGTCAGCTTCTAACATGTTAATCCCCTTACCTTTATCTTCTGCAACCTTATGAACACAGATCATAGCCAACTGAATTTTTTCATTTTGCATTTTATTAAGTATCTGAGTTTTGACTTCTTTAACTGAACCAGGCTTCATATCATGTAGACCCATCGTAAACCCCATTTCTAACTTTTTGAAATCCCAGTGAGAGGACCTAATGTTTCCAGCGACTGAACCCCAACACCATGTCACACCCACTCAATGGAATCAACATAAAATCAGCTTGACAAGGAATCGTTTGGAAGCTCCACTGAAACCCATCTATCTTCCCTTTAACCCCAGTTTATTACCATCAACTACAACCACTCTTGTTAGACCAGCTGACTTAACAGGACATCCAAGTTACTCTGCGACCTTAAGGTCCATGAAGTAGAGCCTGAGTCGGTTAGAATGAACAAAGCCCTCTTGTCACATGTACCTTTCACTCTCATCGTATTGTAGTCAGAGATCCCAGAGACAAAATTAACAGAAATCTGCGGCATCACTAAGATTTCAGGTTCCTCTTCTGGTGCTTCAATCTCAACTATTTCACCCACCTCATCTTCGACTTTCATAGAGAATAAATGTGTCTTCTTATGCTGCAAATAGTGTTCAGGTGTGAATTTTTCATCACAGAAGTAACACAACCCTTTGGCTCTTCTCTCACTCATGTCATCTTATGAAAGAAATTTCCTAGCTGTGGGCTGCAGCGGCTTGTTAAAAGTTTTTGCATGTGATTGTATTGCCTTGGTTTCTCCTTCTTTAGGCAGTGCAAGAATTCCTTTACCAGTAACACTCGGATTACTACCCTTGTTGTTTGACCAGCTTGATGTAAAAGGCCTTTTGGGGTGTGCCTTCTCATACAGCTTGCCTAACATCAAATATTGACGCACAGTGTGAGGTTGTAACATTTAAATATGCATTTGAGTGTCAACCCTCAACCCTGCAAGATAAGTACTAACCAAATACTCCTTAGGTAAGTTTATTCGCATCTTAATCAATTCTAATTTGTCATGATAAGCTACGATTCCATTAGTGTCTTGCAGTTGTTTTAGTTCAGCTATTGGATCCTCTAACACATCCCCAAACCTTTCTTTAAGCAACATTTTATAAGAGTCCCAATCGGAGAGGAAACTCCTAAACTGACCTGACTGCAGCAGAGAACGGTGCCAGGTAGCTGCCTTACCATTAAAATGAACTGACATGAGCTTCACCTTTAAGTCATATGAGGTATGATCAATTTCAAAAAACTCCTCCACCTTGAACAACCAGTCCTTAACTTTTGTGCCATCAAAACAAAGAAAATCCAACTTACCCACACGCGTGATGCCTGAATAGTTACTCTGAGGCCCCAATCTTAAAACCTTACCATGATCAGAAGATGGGATCGTTGTCTCTGGAGTCACGTTCATCGGAGAGTTCCGATCGAATCTGCGAGCATCTCCTAAGGTTGATGCCGGTGACGTCAACAAACATATCGCTTCAAACATCTCTGCAAAGTTCTTCTCGATTTTCTGGTTCTGATCTGCTACAAACTCCTCAATCGCCGTGATCCGTGACCTAAATGCTTCTTCTGTTTCACGCACCACGACCTCCTTCAACAATGTTTGAGATCTTGTTTAAGCCATTTCGTCCAAGGAAAGAGAAAGCTCTGATACCTTTGATAGCAAAAAACAGAGATATGCTTAATAAGTACTTGAATCAATGCTCATAAAACACGGATTCAACTCTCACATTGCCAGTCTTCTCAAAATAAGAAGGAGCTACAGTGAGGAGAACAACTATGAGAAGAACAACAATCTGAGAGAGAAATAAGAGAGAGAGGAAATACAAGTTTGTAAAATGTTCGACTAAATGAAAAAAGTAGAGCTACAGTGCTCAGTGCTCCTTATTCGAGGCCTAACAAACTTTGCTTCTAGAATCCCCTTCCAGCGCACGTGAGATCTTCCAGCTCAGCAGTCTCACACACGTGTCAGCTTGAATCCTTAATTCCCTGTATCAAATTCAATATGAATCAATACGATAATCAAATGTAAAAGAGAAAGGAACGAGAAATCTAACCCGAGGAACAAAATCGATGGAGAAGCTAGAAGAAGAGTGTGTATCAGCAGCAAACGAATTTAAAGTCGTTTCTATCAAACCAAATTTCTAAGAGAAGCGAGAAAGAGAGAGATTTTCAAACTCGTAATTTGGAACTTGGGCCGAGAGAGAAAAGTGAAGAACCAAAGAAGACGAAGAAGGTCGAAAAGAGAAGAAGAGAGCAGAGAGAAGAGAGAAGAGAAAAACAACGTGGAAGATGAAAAGAAAAAGGAAGTTAATGGGTAAGTGACCCGGTTTAATATCCAGCTTCATATTTCGGGTGGGTTTTAATGGTTGGATATGTATTTAACATAAAGTTTTTAAAAGTTTTTTGGTCATTGACCTAGTTTTCGATTTAAAGAAAAAGAAAAAAAAATAGTTTAAAACACGGTTGTTTTGGTAGTTTGATTTACCTGTAAAGTCATTAAAGAAATTGTTCTAAAAAAAGAGTCATCATCTCATTTTTTCCGCAGGAGGAAAATAAACCTCTTTCCCTTTTTAATGAAATGTGTGAAAACCAAAATGCTTTCAACTTCTATGTTTAATAATAATTAGAACAAAAAAAATTAAAATTAAAAATAAAAAAACGGAGAAAAAAAAAATGACCCCTCCCGCGTAAGTCGACTCACGAGTCTTCTTTCCGCGCTCCTCAATCGCTGATGTCGAGATCTCTATCGCCGCTGTTTCTTTGCATTGCAATTTAGATTTACAATTTGAGGGATTGAATGAATTTGATCATTTGGTAAGCACATTGGGGAGGATTATCAAGGTTTCTGAGTCGATTAGGACTTTAGATTCGTAACAAATGGATTTCAGTGGTTGAATCGTAGTGAGTAGTAACTAGATTAGAACCCGAAACCATCTTCTTCTGATAGGAGAACTCGGTAAAATTAACTACCAAAACTAGTATTACTGTTTGAATTTGTTGTATTGTTTTGGAAGGATACAAATACCAGCAGCGTCAGCATACATTTGAAATTCTAAGTTCTAATGTATAGTTTAATGTTGAGCATACCAGTGGAGGAGATATCTTTGTCGATGATAGAATCTAGAATATCAAGAAGATTGCGTTAGATGAAAGCAAAGTTAAATTGCAGTTGAGTTATATTCCATTACTGGTGGGATTTCAGAAATAGTTTACTATTTTTGATGATGAGGATTTGTGTGTTTACTTACCGTCAGTTGATAAGGATAACCGTAGATGCATTTTTGTTGTGAAGATCAATGACATCACTATATCGGGTCTGCCTGATCAACTGTCGGAAGCGGTCAAAAGTTCTTTTGGTATGAACTATGACGAATTGCATTTAAATGGTGATGAAATTGGAGCTAATGTCATTACTCTGTACATAGCCAACGAAGAGGCAAAAGAACAACATGAGGTGACATAGGATGATTATGATACTAGAGGCGCTGAAATTGTATCACATAATGAATGTTTGGATAACAATATGGATAGATCGGATATGCATCATGATTATTTTGATATTCCACCTGCTCTAGAAGCTAGTCAGTTTATAGAGGGTTGGGAAGATGGTTTGGACGTGAGTGTACTTCAAGACTTTCCAAAATAAGAAGGCATTGCAAGAATTTGTGGATAGAGATGCATTTGTTAACTGTTATGGTTTTTCAATAGCAAAGCCGGATAAGGTGCGGTTAATGCTAAAATGTAATCAAGAAAGATGTAAATGGGGTTTACAAGGTGGAAAGATTGCAAACACATATGTTTTTTTTATTAGAACGTACAACAAGATGCATACATGCTCTCAGGCTAGTCAGAGTACAAGCAACATGAAGAGGAAAGGTACACCACAATTAGTTGCCTCTCTTTTGCATCAAGATTATCCAGAACAAATGCAAACTCCAACTCTTAAAAGTATCATTGATCTTGTTAAGACAAAATATTGTGTGAAGATATCATACTCCACGGCATGAGAGGGAAATACCAAGCTAATTGTGATTTGCATGGTGCCCCAGAAGAAAGCTACAAGATGTTGTATTGTTATGTGTACATGTTAGAGTATGTCAATCCTAAAATAGTAACAAATGTGAAATTGGATGAGAAGGAAAAATTCAAGTACTTATTCATAGCTTTGGGAGCTAGCAGTGAAGGGTTTCAAGTCATGAGAAAAGTGATAATTGTGGATGCAACTCATCTCAAGAACAGATATGGTGGTGCTTTAGTTTTTGCCTCAGCTCAAGATCCTAATCGACACCATTATCCCATAGCATATGGTGTACTCGATGGTGAGAATAATGCAAGCTGGACCTGGTTTCTCGAGATGCTGAAAACCGTTGTAGCGGACTCTTCTGAATATGTATTTATGAGTGATAGAAATAAAAGCCTCATCAACGCCATAGCTGATGTGTATCCACAGGCTCATCATGGGTTTTGTATATGGCATTGTCCCAAAATGTGAAAGGGCATGCTTCAAACGTCAACAAAGACGTAGTGTCATGGAGATTCATGGAGTGCAGTAGGCTTTACACAGTGGTTGACTTCAATAGTGATTATTGTTATTTTAAATCGAGATTTTCTCATGCGGCTAGTTATCTGGAGGATACTACCGTGAAAGAAAAATGGGCAAGGTGTTATTTTCTAGGAGAAAGATATAACATAGACACAAGGAACTGTGTGAAATTTTTGAATAGTCTTTTAGGAACGCTAGGAGCTACTCCTTAATACCAATGCTTGATACGATCATTAAAAATATTTTTGAATGGTTTAATAAATATCGGAAGGAGGCCGATGTTGGATTGATTTGACATAAACTAGTTCCTTTCGTGGAGAACTACATGCACGATTTATGGGCTGAAGCTGAGAAGTTAATTGTGACCGAGCTAAACACTTTCGAGTTTGAATACAATGTCACCGGTAGTGATGGAAAGCCTTATTTGGTAAACTTGCTCATGAAAAGTTGCAGTTGCAAGGTGTTCGATATTGAAAAGTATCCTTGTGTGCACGCACTATCCGCTTTTATTGAATATAATAGACATTCAGATAGAGTTCGTGATATCCAATTACATGAGCTGTGTTCAAAATATTATTGGAAGAAGTAGTGGGTAATAGCGTATTGCCAGACTATTTATTTAGTGCCGGCTAGCTCTGATTGGAATGTCCCAGATTACATCAAAGAGTTGCAGATTATACCTTCGGATCGAGTCAAAAAGAAGGGAAGAAAGAAATTAAAAAGATTTCCATTGGCTGGAGAACGGCGTCCAAAGACGCAAAATAAATGGTGGCGAAGACAAGGACTAGAATGGTTGTTATTTGGAAATCCCAATAGAAATATTTGATTTTATTTGGTTTTATTTAGAAATTTTGTCTTGGACATCTACGTTAGCACTGGTATCAAATTTTGTGTTATGTGGTCGAACTGGTAAAACTGGTAGAATTGATTGAAAAACTACTTACAATTCAAGTAACCAAGAAAAAGTTTATGTTTTTTGTTTTTACCGAACATTAGGATCACAATGGCAATGACACAAAAAAAAAAGACACAACAAGCACAATTTCTTCATCAATTTCCATTGCTTAATGTCTCTTTTGGTCTGCGTTTCATCTTCTTTCAATTCTTCGATCCTAGATCTTGACTCCTCCATCTCGGCAGCAACCTCGAATTTGGCATTGTTTATCTTGTCTTCAATGACGGAGAATTTGGGTAAAGCATTTAAAACCTCCGCGTAAACACCATCTTCGACCCATTTAGACAAATCGTCTTGCATTTTACAAACCCAAAATCTAATGAGATTCGTTCTTCTATTAACAACACTATTTCGATTCTACTTACATCTCGTCTAGTGATAACACCATATTTTACATGATTTAAGACTTTGTTTTCATATGTTTCAATCTAACTTTGTATAGTTTTTTAGATGTTTTCATGGATTTAGGGTCCAATTGAGTCTCATTGCATTTTAGAGTCCTAGGATGTATATATGCATCTCGTGTGTTGTTTTGTGTATTTTCTAGGCATTTTTGGAGTTGGAGGAGGTTGAACAACTCACGGATGACATGACGGGGGCTCAAGACGAAGAAGAAGTCAAGAAGAAGCTCAAAATGAGTTTTATCGGTCAAATGACCGATAGAACCGACCGAGAAAACCAAAGGAACGTTTCAAGACTTGGAGATGTCCCAGATGGAAGAATTATCGGTCATTTGACCGATATAGTCTGACCGATAAAATCAAAGATCAAGCATCGAGGATATGTGTCTGGAAGATCGACTCGGATGGAAGCCTTCCCTTTAGATTTAGCTTTGGAGCTCTTCATCAAAGTTGTAGGAAATTGAGTAAGCTTTCCATTGGGACTGGTTTCAATGCATTCTGAGTTGTATTTGAGGAGTTAGGTCAGATTTAGTAGACACATATCAATTCTGCCGCGAAGGAGGATGCATCCGAGCATGAAAGCTCTTTGTTGACGTTTCTATCGGTCATATGGCCGATAAAAGAGGACCGATAAAATGGAAATCCAGACCAAAAACACTCTTTAATACATTTTTCTATAAATACTCTTCTTATGTTGTAATAAAACCTAAGTTTTCTTCTTGTAACATTGGGGGCTCGACCCAAACTCTCTCTTTTGAGGGGTTTGGATTGTTCTTCATACATATGCCAATATAGAGAAGATTTCTTCACTCTATCTTTATATTATGTTTATTTGATTCTTGTTCTTCATTTATATGTCTTTTCATATTGTGTTCTTCATGTTCTTATGAGTTGACTTTTTGTTGGATTATGGATTTTGCTTGATTTGGATGGTTTGATGGCTGATTGTTGATGTCTAGGCTTAGATAAACATATGTTCTCATGTTAGGAAGAGTTTTAATCCTAGGATTGAATTGACAACTCATTTCTAGAACTTAGGACATTTATCGCCCGGAAGGTGTTCGATGAAATGTCTAGAAACTTTTCCAAGCATACGTTTCACTCTTAGCCAATGGATGTTGTGTTTAAGATGAATTGTTGACTTATATGGACTCATACTTAATGATTATAGATCATCTAGTTGCAATAGGTTGTTGAATGACAAAATAGCCTAAATAGGTGATATGTAAATTGATTAGCATCATGAGAGTGAGCTAGTCTACTTGAGTGTTCCACGTCATAAGAATGAATGTGAATTGAATGTTTATGCATCATTGGTCAATTGTCTTGATGGTTAGATAATGAAGATTTAGGATGATCTTGGAGAAATCCTTCACTTAGGTTGATTCTTAATGCTAGACTTGACATGATAAACCAAAGTTTTGTACTACACCTAGATTAGGTAGTTCTAGTTTGGCATGAAAAACCGAATTAGATCTACACCTTAGATTAGATAGATTTTTGGTCTCATCCCATGCATTAGGGATAGATTCGAGTAAGCGGTGTTAGTACTAGATTAGGTTTGTTCATTCGATTCTTGAGCTTAGGCATTTCACACCCGAAAGGTGTTAGATGAATTGCTTGAACCGAACCTTTTGTGAGCTCTTCTTCCCTAGCCAACGAAAGCTGATGTTAGGGTGATTAGTGAACTTAATGGACTTGATCATAATGCTTGTTGGTACCAAATTTGCAAACGAAAGTTTAGCTAAATTTGGTAATCGATGAAGTGGTTAAGGCCACGAGAGTGGGTTAATCTAGTATTCGTGTTCCATGTTCTAGGATAGTGTTTAATGCTTCCGAATGATTCATTGTTTGATTGTTAATCATCTCATTAATAACTTAGCTCATGATCCAACACCTTTGTTTTGTGTATTATGTCTAATGTCTTGTGTTTTATTTTCTTTCTTGTCTTGTTTTCTTTTGTCTTGTCTTCTTTCTTACATTTAGTTTATAGTTTAGCTTTGTATTTCCTTTTTGTTAAAAACCAAAAATATGTTTTGCTCTAGATTAAGAAGTTTCTTGCATTCTTGGTGCTTCAATCTTAACCCCTTATGGATTGACATCTCAAGTACTACAATGACATGAGTACACTTGGGATTTAGCATTGATCATTAGGATTTGGATTCTTCTTGAGACTAGAGCCTTTTTTATTTTCTTTTGTTGCTAATCTTTTCCCTTTTCTTGTGATCTTGACCTCTTAGGTGTACAACTACGAGTAAAGGAAACATTCTAGGAGAGAGTGAATAAGAGGAAACAACCGTCAAGCTAGAGACGTTAAACGCGCCATTGGGGACTCCCCCAATCCTATCTCTCGTCAATGCTAGAGACATAAAACAAGCAATCCTATCATTTATTTCTTGTTTTTATGCTTTTTATTGTTTGATAAATTTTGTTTCATGTTTTTGTAGGAGCAATAAGGGTGAATAAATGGGACAGATGCAATGGTCCAACTCCGTGAGCTTCAACGCACAATGCTTCTTCCTCGTGAATCCACTCCACTCCAAGGTACCACTAACTTTTCCCTTTGTATATACCATTTCGTTTTTGTTTTTGTTTTTGTTTGTTTTACTCTCTCTTTGGCTCAATTCACACCGAGACGGTGTGATTTAAGTCCGGGGGAGAGGTTCTTGTGTTTTGACATTGTGTATTTTGTCTTATTTTCATTTTCTTGAGTCATTGCATTGTATTTTCAATTGCATAAAAAAAAAAAAAAAAAAAAAATCATCATGTAGTTTGCATTAGTCCATGTGCATTCTAGACTTGACTTGATCACTCATTTCTAGATCATATAGGACTGCATTGCATATGCATAGGGAACAATGATAGAAACCACTAAAGCTTAGTTTAGAACTCGATGTGATACCCTTAGTAATATTATCATGTTGCTTGAACAACCTTTTTGAAACTTGTATGCTCTTTGCTTTGATCTCTCTACTCTTAACTCATTATCTTGTAATTACTTGTTTAATTTGAAATCAACCCCTTTGATATTGGACTTAAATGAATTTAATCTTCTCGCTTATGGGCTTGTGATACATAACCATGGTTCAAAGAAAACACTCGGGTTATCTTATCCACTTTTACCACTCTCTAATAACCCGAGTGGCCATTCTCATCTTTAGAATGGTTCCCTACCTTTTACCTTAACCGTTTTCTTTCCACCCCTTGTTGTTTGATTGAGTGAGGCCTTTTTCTTGATAATGTTATTGTGTGTAAAATCTTGTAAGTATTGGGAACGACAAAGGTTAGCTTTCATTTTGAGCTAGTTTAAGTTGTTCAAAGAAAAAGGGCTTGCATTAGGATGGGGATCAAAAGAATGAATGGTATTGGGTTTGGGGAACATGACCTCATGAAAAGTGAGATGCGATTGGTAGAAATAGAATCATTGGTTGAAAAAGAAAACTCTAGAGAAGAACTTAAAAGAAAGACCCTAGGAAAAGAAAAGAAAAACATTCTCCATGTTTGAAAAATAGAAAGAATAAAAAGTTTAGGGAGAGTAAAAAGAAAAGAAAAGGGTCGAGTGAAAATAAAAAGTCTCTAGGAGTTTAGAGTTTGGAGTTGGAAAAGAAAATGGGGTTAAAAAGAGGTTTCCGTTCTAGCCAAAAGGCTTTGGAGGTTTAATGAGCTTCAATGAAGTAGAATAAGAAGAGGAAATAGAATCGATATTCGGGTAGAATGCTTTGCTAGGAGGGTAGAACAATGTGAGCTTAACTTTGTATGCATAAATTGTTTCTAGTCTTCCTCGCTTTTGCATTACATATAACATTCCTTCTTGAGAGTAAGTCACCAAAAAAGAGAATGAACCTCCTTGCACTCAGATTAACAAGTGCCAAAAGCCTTTTCTTCCAAACCGATTGGACTTGATCACTTGCCAGTTTGTGAGACCGCACCTTTAGAAAGATCAAATGAATGTGAGGGTTGGTTAAGAGAACTTGTAGGCATGAGACATTGTTGTTAAGAGAAAAGATTAGGAGTTGTGATAAGCCTTGAATGAGTTAGAGTGGATTGAGTGTTTGTTTTTGCAACGTACTAGTATTATTCAAGGTGATCACATCGAATGCTTACTAAGATCTTTTGGTTTTGAGTTCCCACTTTCAAAACTCTTTTTCGGTTTGTCTTTTCTTGTTTGCTTGAGGACAAGCAAAAGGCAAGTCCGGGGGAGTTGATAACACCATATTTTACATGTTTTAAGACTTTGTTTTCATATGTTTCAATCTAACTTTGTATAGTTTTTTAGATGTTTTCATGGATTTAGGGTCCAATTGAGTCTCATTGCATTTTAGAGTCCTAGGATGTATATATGCATCTCGTGTGTTGTTTTGTGTATTTTCTAGGCACTTTTGGAGTTGGAGGAGGTTGAACAACTCACGGATGACATGACGGGGACTCAAGACGAAGAAGAAGTCAAGAAGAAGCTCAAAAATGAGTTTCATCGGTCAAATGACCGATAGGATCGACCGAGAAAACCAAAGGAACGTTTCAAGACTTGGAGATGTCCCAGGTGGAAGAATTATCGGTCATTTGACGGATATAGATGACCGATAAAATCAAAGATCAAGCATCGAGGATATGTGTCTGGAAGATCGACTCGGATGGAAGCCTTCCTTTTGGATTTAGCTTTGGAGCTCTTCATCAAAGTTGTAGGAAATTGAGTAAGCTTTCCAATGGGACTGGTGTCAACTCATTCTGAGTTGTATTTAAGGAGTTACAGCCGATTTAGTGGACACATATCAACTCTGTTGCGAAGGAGGATGCATCCGAGTATGAAAGCTCTCAGGTGATGGTTTTATCGGTCATTTGACCGATAGAACTGACTGATAAAAACCCAGTCCAATTTTTTTAAGTTTATAAACACTCTTAAGTTGTAAAAAAACATAAGTCTTCTTCTTCTAACAATTGGGGCTCGTCCCAAACCCTCTTTTGAGGGATTTGTGGATTGTTCAACATCCATATGCCATAATAGAGAAGATTTCTTCAACCCATGTTTATATTATGTTAATTTGATTCTTGTTCTTCATTTTTATGTGCTTTTCCCTTGTGTTCTTGATTTTGGTTGGATTGTGGTTTGGTTTGATTGTGATGGTTTGATTGTTGATTGTCGATGTTTAGCCTTAGATAACCATTTGTTCTCATGTTAGGAAGAGTTTTAATCCTAGGATTGAATTCACAACTCATTTCTAGAACTTAGGACATTTCTCACCCGGAAGGTGTTCGCTGAAATGTCTAGAAAACTTCCATGCATGCGTTTCATTCTAAGTTATCGGTGGATTCTGACTTTAGGATGAATTGTTGAGTAATATGGACTTGTGCTGAATTATGGATCATTTAAGTGATCAGTGGATGCTGACTTTAGATGCTTCTTACAATGATTAGTGTTCCTTGTCATAAGAACAATTGTGCATTGAATGTCTAGGCGTCATTAGTCAACTGTCTTCATTATTAGATGATGATGATTTAGGATGATCTTGGATGAGTCCTTCACTTAGGTTGATACTTAATGCTAGACTTGACATGATAGACCGAAGTTTAGTACTGCACCTAGATTAGGTAGTTCTAGTTTGGCATGACAAACCGAATTAGAACTACATCTTAGATTAGATAGATTTTTGGTCTCATCCCATGCTTTAGGGATGAGATTCGAGTAAGCGGTGTTAGTGCTAGACTAGGTTTGGTCATTCGATTCTTGAACTTAGGCATTTCACACCCGAAAGGTGTTGGATGAATTGCTTGAACCGAGCCTTTTGTGAGCTTCTCTTCCCTAGCCAACGAAAGCTGATGTTAGGGTGATTAGTGAACTTAATGGACTTGATTATAATGCTTGTTGGTACCAAATTTGCAAACGAAAGTTTAGCTAAATTTGGCAATCGATGAAGTGGTTAACGCCACGAGAGTGGGTTAATCTAGTATTCGTGTTCCATGTTCTAGGATAGTGTTTAATGCTTCCAAATGATTCATTGTTTGATTGTTAATCATCTCATTAATAACTTAGCTCATGATCCAACACCTTTGTTTTGTGTATTATGTCTAATATCTTGTGTTTTATTTTCTTTCTTGTCTTGTTTTCTTCTGTCTTGTCTTCTTTCTTATATTTAGTTTCTAGTTTAGCTTTTTATTTCCTTTTTGTTAAAAACCAAAAATATGTTTTGCTCTAGATTAAGAAGTTTCTTGCATTCTTGGTGCTTCAATCTTAACCCCTTATGGATTGACATCTCAAGTACTACAATGACATGAGTACACTTGGGAAATTGAAAATTAAAAATAGCCCGTATCAATTTGGCGTTGTTGCCATTGGGGTTTAGCATTGATCATTAGGATTTAGAGTCTTCTTGAGACTAGAGCCTTTTTTTTATTTTCTTTTGTTGCTAATCTTTTCCCTTTTCTTGTGATCTTGATCTCTTAGGTGTACAACTAGGAGTAATGTAAACATTCAAGGAGAGAGTGAATAAGATGAAACAACCGTCTAGCTAGAGACGTTAAACGCGCCATTGGGGACTCCCCCAATCCTATCTCTCGTCAATGCTAGAGACATAAAAAACAAAATTTAAGGATAGGTAACACTAATTAAATCCGAATTCAATTAAAGTAGAACTATGTGAAACTTTCGTATAACTACTATCTACTGTAAAACTATGTGTAAACAGGGCGAGCACATGGGAGTAAAAGACGGCGCACGTGGCGACAAAATTGAAATTCTCGCCCAAAATGTCAAAATTTTGCCTTCAAAATCAAAAATTTCGGGCTTTCCTCCATTTCATACATCCCTCATCTATTTTCTTCCCAAATCTATTCATTTCATTTATCTTCATTCCCGAAGTTCGTCGACTTCAGTAAATTTCTCTTCAATTCTAGATTTTTCGATTTCGGGTAAGTTTTTCTAAGATGTGTTGATTTAGATTTAAGTTATTTGTTTAAGTTGATTTGATTTGATTAAATTTGATTTCGTTGAAGGATATGGACCCATACTACAAGACAATGAAGAGGAATAAGGATTTCATCGACATGTATTATGCCATAGCCGTTGGTGACAATGACATTCCTAAAAGATGTCCATGTGGTGGACGCATCATCCATGCGACCTAATGATGGATAGCAGCACTAAGGATGTGGAGCTTGAAACGAATGAAGCTGAATATGTAGCTGAGGATGAACTAGTAGATGTGGACGTTGAGAAAGCTTGATTTGCAGTAGAAAGACCAATGACTCGTTCTAGAGCCAAGAAGTTCAACAAAGCAATCAGAGGAATACTTAATCACATTTGGGAGAAATCACATATCTTGGACCAGGATGGAGAAGGTATCATTCAAACCACACTGGTTATGATACAGGTCCAAGACAATCAATAAATGGGCAAGTGGTACATTTGTGTTCTTTTTTCCCTCATCTTTGGTTTTGTCTCAATGGGTTTTCCAAGAGAAAGTTTTGATGAGACATTTGGATTACTTTCAAATCACCCATTTTATTAATTCTAGCCCAGCCCATCATGGAGAAATCGAATTTTGAAGGGCAATAGTTTTTTTCATGTTCAAACTCTGTTTTTAATTCTGTTTGTTTCCAAGGCAGTCTTGGGTGTGTTTCCAAGACTTGTCTTCCTCTTCTTCCTTTATAATTTCTTGGCTCTCCTTGTAAAACACTTATCTATCTTTTTATCAAAAACTCTTTCAAGTTAGATCATTGTTGGTGTGTAATATCCTAAGAATCGATCTAGGTGAATCAGAAGTCATTCTGTAGCTTCTGTGCGACCATTCAATCCGCATCCTTTGTCTTTGAAGCTTCACGGTTTCATAGTAGCAAGGCCTATCCCCTTTTCTCAACTTTAAGAGTGCCGATATTAGGAGAATCTCATCAAGTGGTATCAGAGCACACTCTGAAAGTTGAGTTTTCTTTTTCTTTTTCTAAAAATATTTTGAATATTGCCCAGTTCCTTACTTTTGGATTCTAGGTTGATAGATCAATCACCTATCTATTCCTTAGAGTTCTGATTTTGTGAAAATCCGTTTTTGACTGATCTGGTGCTTAAAACAGGTTGTTCATCTTCTGTTTAGATATGTCACTATGAATCAGACTGTTGCGTGACTCTTACGCTACTTTTGTTTTGTAAGAACTTGTTATTGGGATCTGTTGTTTTGTTTTAGGAAAGATGTCTGAATATGATGCAGAAGCCAACAACAACAACAAACTGTTAGTAAAAGCTATCACAACCCGAATGGAGCAGTTGATGAATACAAAAATAGATGCAATTTGTCAGGAACTACAACCAAATTAGATCATGAGCAGAACAGATCACAACAAAGGGATGAATAAGAAAGAATCCCTAGGAGAGACAGAGAGCAGCCTAGACAAGCAAGAGATGCTGGAGCAGATGATTACTATGGAACTAACAACAGTTCTTCTCATAGCAGTCAAAGGAGACATAGACGTGCACGAGAAGGCAGAGCTCATCAACAAGATAATTTTGGTGGTCTTAAACTCAGAATCCCTCCATTTCATAGGGAAAATGATCCAGATGCTTACTTGGAGTGAGAGCAGAAGATTGAGTGGGTTTTTAATTGTCAGCACTACACAGAAAATAATAGAGTGAAAGTTGCTGCTGCAGAATTCTTTGACTATGCTCTTAACTGGTGAGATCAGGTTGTAACTTCCAGAAGACGTAATGGAGAGTATCTTGTGGAAACTTGGATAGAAATGAAGACTTTGATGAGAAAACAGTTTGTGACCAGTCACTACCATCAAGAGGTTCATCAAAAGCTGAGGAGACTCACCCAAAGAAACCATCATGTGGAAAAATACTACAAAGAAATAGAAACTCTTATGCTTAGAGCTGATATATCTGAGGACAGAGAAGCTACCATGGCTAGATTTCTTGGTGGTTTGAATAGAAAAATCCAGGATAGCCTAGAAATGCAATATTTTGTGAAATTGGAAGAATTGTTAAATAAAGCTATTCTGCTGGAAGAATAGGTTAAAATAAAGAGAGCTTCACATTCTGGTTATAGAGCGAGAACGTCCAGACCTACCTTTCAAAAAGAGGAGAAACCAAACTATTAAAAGGAATTCAAGCATATCACAATTCCAAAGGTTGAGACTCAGGACAACAATGGCAAAGCTGCGGTCACTGCAACCACACACGTGATGTGAGTTGTTTCAGGGGCCATGGAAGAGGGCATTATGCAAATGAATGCTCCAACATAAGGGTTATGGTTTTGCTTGAAAATAGAGAAATTGAATCAGAGGATGAGAAACCAGAATCATGTCCATCTTCAAAAGAGCATGAAGAGAAACCAGCTAAAGGAGAATTACTAGTATCCACGAGGTCTTTGAGCATATAAACTAACGTTGAAGAGCAAGAGTAGAGAGAGAATATGTTCCAAACTAGATGCATTGTTTGAGGGAAAAGTTTACAGCGTCATTATTAATGGAGGAAGCTGTACCAACGTAGCTAGTGATTCAATGATTAAAAAGCTTGGATTGAAGGTGATGAAGCATCCAAATCCATATCAGCTTCAGTGGCTCAATGACAGTGAAGAAATGAAAGTAAAAAGCCAAGTAAAAGTGCCTCTAGCCATTGGGTAGTATGAGGACAAATTTTTTGTGATGCTTTACTAATGGAGGCTGGTCATATACTACTTGGGAGGCCATGACAATCAGATAGAAAGGTAACTCATGTGGATTCACTAATCACCATTCATTTGAGTTCAAAGGCAGAAAAACCGTTATGATTACCATGACACCACAAGAAGTATACAAAGATCAAATGCATCTAAACCACTAGGAAGAACGAGTTTCCAAGCATTCAAACTTCTTTGTGAAGCTTGGTGAAGTTAAGAAAGCTTTATTTTCAAAATAGCCAATGTTACTATTTGTTTTTAAAGAAGCTCTCTTGAGCTTAACTGACCTTGCACTAGTGTTGCCATTTGAGATGATCTCCCTTTTGCAGGATTATGAGGACGTGTTTCCTGAGGATGATCCAATAGGTTTACCACCTATCTGAGGGATTGAGCATCAAATAGACTTTGTGCCAGGAGCTTCACTTCCAAACCTTCCAACTTATAGAACCAATCCTGTGGAGACAAAGAAGTTGCAAAAGCATGTAAATGAGCTCATGGAGAAAGGACACATCAGAGAGAACATGAGTCCTTGTGCTGTACCAATCCTACTTGTGCCTAAGAAAGCTGGCGCATGTGTTTTGAGTGTAGAGCAATCAACAATATTATGGTGAAGTATCGACATCCTATTCCTAGATTAGATGATATGCTTGATGAATTACATGGTTCTAGCATCTTTTCTAAGATTAATCTTAAAAGTGGCTATCATCAAATTAGGATGAAAGAAGATGATGAATGGAAAACAACCTTTAAAACTAAGCATGGACTGTATGAATGGTTAGTTATGCCATTTGGGTTAACAAATGCACCGAGTACTTTCATGAGGCTAATGAATCATGTTCTGAGGGCATACATAGGAGTATTTGTTGTAGTGCATTTTGATGATATCTTAGTTTACAACAAGAGTTTAGATTAGCATATTGAGCATTTGAATCTAGTCCTAAGTGTTCTTAGAAAAGAAAAACTATTTGCTAATCTTAAGAAATGCACGTTTTGCACATATAACCTTGTGTTTCTAGGTTTTGTTGTAAGTGCAGATGGAATCAAAACGAATGAAGAAAATATCAAAGCCATTAAAGATTGGCCAAGTCCAAAAACAGTATAAGAAGTGAGGAGTTTCCATGGACTTGCTGGATTTTAAGGAGATTTGTGAAGGATTTTAGCACCACTGCTGCCCTACTCACAGAAGTTGTCAAGAAGGACGTTGGTTTTAAATGGGGACAAGTCTTTTAAAGAGAAACTTACTCATTCACCTGTTTTAACTTTACCAGATTTTCTTAAAACGTTTGAAATTGAATGTGATGCTTGATATATGAATTGGAGCTGTATTAATGCAAGATAAGAGACCTATTGCTTATTTCAGTGAAAAGCTTGGAGGGGCCACATTAAACTACCCTACATATGACAAGGAGTTGTATGCATTAGTTCGAGCTTTACAAACATGGCAGCATTACTTGTGGCCTAAGGAGTTTGTTATACACACTGATCATGAGTCTCTCAAGCATTTGAAAGGTCATCAGAAACTAAACAATAGACATGCTAGTTGGGTCGAATTCATTGAGACATTTTTTTATGTCATCAAATACAAACAAGGTAAGGATAATATAGTTGCTGATGCATTATCCCGAAGTTATGTCTTACTCTCAACTCTTGAAACAAAACTGTTAGGATTGAACAACTTAAATCTTTATATAAAATTGATTCTGATTTTAAAGAGATATATCAATCTTGTGAGAAGTTTGCTTCTGGACATTAGTACAGCCATGAAGGATTCTTATTTTATGAAAATCGTTTGTGTGTGCCTAATTGGTCTGTTTGAGAATGGCTTGTTAGGGAAGCTCATGGAGGTGGTCTGATGGAGCATTTTGGAATTGCCAAGACACTTATGGTGATGCAAGATCATTTCCTTATATAAAATTGATTATGATTTTAAAGAGATATATCAATCTTGTAAGAAGTTTGCTTCTGGACACTACTACAGCCATGAAGGATTCTTATTTTATGAAAATCGTTTGTGTGTGCCTAATTGGTCTGTTCGAGAATTGCTTGTTAGGGAAGCTCATGAAGGTGGTATGATGGGGCATTTCGGAATTGCCAAGACACTTATGGTGATGCAAGATCATTTCTATTGGCCACACATGAAAAGGGATGTTGAAAGAATCTGTGAAAGGTGTGCGACATGTAAACAGGCTAGGTCTAAGGTTCAATCCCATGGTTTGTATACTCTTTTGCCTATCCCTACTCATCCTTGGAATGATAAATCTATGGATTTCGTGGTTGGTTTGCCTAGAACTGGGACAGGAAAGGATTATATATTTGTGCTTGTTGATAGATTTTCTATGATGGCGCATTTCATAGCATGTCACAAAACTGATGATCCATTGTATGTTGCTAATCTGTTCTTCAAGGAAATAGTTTGTTTGCATTGGATGCTTAGAATTATAGTTTCTCATAGAGACACCAAGTTTTTAGCTATTTCTGGAAAACCTTATGGTCTAAGTTGGGTACTAAGCTATTGTTTTCAACTACATGTCACCCACAAATTGATGGACAAACAGAAGTAGTTAATAGAACTTTGTCTACTCTCTTGCGTGCATTAATCAAAAAGAACTTGAGAACTTGGGAAGACTGTTTGCCACATGTTGTATAACGATTCTGTGCATTCTGCTTTTAAGTATTCTCTATTCAAGATTTTTTATGGCTTTAACCCAATATCTCCTTTGGATCTAATCCCTTTGCCTTTGAGTGAAAGAACTAGCATGGATAGAAAAAAGAAAGTTAAACTTGTCAAACGGATTCATGAGAAAGCCAGGGAGAACATATAGGAGAAAACTAAGCAGTATGCTAAGCAAGCAAACAAGGGAAGACTTAGCATAATATTTCAAGTTGGAGATCAAGTTTAGGTACACTTGAGAAAGGAGCGGTTTCCAGCTGAAAGAAAGTCCAAGCTTATGTCCAGAATTGATGGTCCATTAAAATTAACAAGAAGGATCAGCGACAATGCTTATCAACTTGATATGCAAGGTAAGTATAATTTAAGTCCTAGCTTCAATGTTTCTGACTTGAATCCTTTTATTGTAGATGTTCAAGATTTGAGGTCAAATCATTTTCAAGTGGAGGGGGATGGTGTGATCATGGATAGCAGCATTAAGGACGTGGAACCTGAACCGGATGGAGCTGAATATGTAGATGAGGATGAACTAGTCGATGTGAACGTTGAGGAAGCTTTACTTGCACCAGAAGGACCAATGACTCGTTCTAGAGCCAAGAAGTTCAACAAAACAATCGGATGAATACTTAATCACATTTGGGAGATATCAGATATCTTGGACCAAGATGGAGAAGGTATCATTCAAACCACACTGGTTATGATATAGGTCCAAGACAATCAATAAATTGGCAAGTGGTCCATTTATGCTCTTTTTTCCGTCATCTTTGGTTTTGTCCCAATGGGTTGTCCAAAGAGAGGTTTTTAATGAGGCATTTGGATTACTTTCAAATCACCCATTTTATTGATTCCCACCCAGCCCATAATGGAGAATTTGAATTTTGAAGGGCAAGAGTTAGTTTTCATGTTCAAACTCTGTTTTAAATTCTGTTTGTTTCCAAGGCAGTCTTGGGTGTGTTTCCAAGACTTGTCTTCCTCTTCTTCCTTTATAATTTCGTGGCTCCCCTTGTAAAACACTTATCTATCTTTTTATCAAAAACTCTTTCAAGTTAGATCATTGTTGGTGTGTAATATCCAACAAACAATTTCGATTTCTGTTGTGTGTAATATCTTGAGAATCTATCTAGGTAAATCAGAAGTCATTCTGCAGCTTTTGTGCGATTATTCAATCCACATCCCTTGTCTTTGAAGCTTCACGGTTTCATAGCAGCGAAGCTTATCCCCTTTTCTCAAATTTAAGAGTGCCAATCTTAGAAGAATCTCATCAAGACCTTTACAACTGAATCGGGAGAACTAGGAAGGAGATCCTTTACATGCAATGTGTATGAGGAGAAAAGGGGACATTGTTTTAAGAGTAGATTAATGTCAATATTGAATACTCATGAGATGTTATATCTATCTTTGTGCGCATAATGATCATCTCCATATCCGGAAAGAATGGGTTCACACAATCAAAGAAGAGGTGAGTATGTTAAAAAAAGGAGCTTGATGAGCAGTCCAAGAAGATTCAAAGTTGTTGGAACCTTCCATTTGAGATGAAGGTAATGTGCAATGAGCTGAAAACCAATGCTGAAGAAATTGCAAATCGGAAGGAGGTCGTGTCGGGTCTTGTGGGTACACTCACTAAGCTTGGGGGGGGGAATGAATTTTGATTTATCTATATTTACTCCTTTGTGTAATTTCCCTTTTCTATTGTATTAAGATTGTCTTTGTTGTTTGGTAATATTTAACTAATGTTGTGTTAATTAGAGCCTCTGTTAATTAACATTTCAATAGAGGCAGAAACTTAGATAACTTTATAAACTTTAGAGCATGGTTCAACATAGATAAGTTTAAGGTTCAAAATACATTTCAACATTGATAAATAAATAAAAAGGAGGTTAAAAAACTAAAGATTCTTAAATAAAATTGACATAGAGGTAAAACAGGGATTGATAAAAGGTTCAGTCATCTAAAACTCCATTGTATGAGAGTGTAATCTCCCTCGCCGTGGCATCGAAAATTTCCTTGTACAATCTGTAGCTCTCTGCAATTGCCTAGTCATAATAATCTCCCTCACCCAACTCTGGTTCCGTCAGCATTCGCATAAGCGTGTTTCCAACAGTCGATATGGAGTACGCGGGGCACCAATATTCTGGCTTCAACATCTTGAAGAATATACTTCTTTTATCCCCGACATTAGGGTGGTGAATTTAGGTTATGAAAGTAACTTAGATTATAAACAAAGACTGATCAAATACAGATGATAAACAGATTAAACACCATACTCTAGTATTACCAGATTAAACACCAACCAACATACTCTAGTTTTACGTGATTATATACTAACCGACCAGGCTAAACCCAAGACTATACTCTATAATTTTTGATTCTAATACACTCAAGATCGTAAATTCAAGGCTAGTGGTATCTCGTTCTTGGAAAACAACACAAAAACTTCTAATCATTTATTTATATTTGAAAGTATTAACAAGTATTACCTTTGGGGGTGTGAGAGGATACCCCGGCACATACCAAATCGATAGTTTAAACACCGCCTTCGTAAGGAGTGTTAGGTGGTCTGACGAGAACCGCGTCCCACTTGAACTCGTCGTCATCAGTAGGACCTAATAGATTGAGACGATCATCAGCAATTTATCATACCCTTAACCATGGAAACAAAAAAAAAGAGTCACGAGATTTGAGTAATATCTTAACCTGCTTTGAAGTGGGGCAGGGGGTTCTTTAGCAATTTTTTCAAACCAAATTGGATAGATTGTTCAGTGTCTGCCATAGTCCTCGTGTTCGCCATCACAAAAATGAAAGAGGAATCGACGAAAAAAAAATTGAGGAAGATGAGAATTAGTGAGTGAGAGAGAGATGATGAAGCGCCAAAAGTTGCATCGGTTCTCGAAACATTGTGTATTTATGAGAATATCTACCAAATCGATTTACTACAAAGATAGACATTCAGTCAAATCAATTTAAGGGAGGGATAATGGGCCATTATGGACTAGTAGATCGAGATCAAATTAAAAGTTAGGAATATAGTTTTATGAAGTAAGTCTAGTATTACAAAGTAAGCCCAGTTCTACTAAGTAAGCCCAGTACTACGAATACAACACCAGTTCTACCAAGCATAAAACAACCATAACAAACAAGACAAAGAAAATAGTTCTACCAAGTTCGTACAACCATAAAACCACCATAGGCGAAGATATGTATTCACCCAACATTTGTCTTTGACCTTGTCTGTGGCCTAATATAGTTAGGGTCAACGGCATTCCGAGCATTCCGTTTAACACCCTTTTTCACATAACATTGTACATTAGAACTCCAAATCTCAGTGTCTTCTTCTTGGGAAGGAATTGCTGGCTCGTATGGTGGGACCTGGGAAGCATCTTCATCATTTGGTGGGACTTGGGAAGCAGCTTGCTCGTTTGGTGGGTCTTCGGAAGCAGCAGCATCGCTTTTATTATTTGGAAAATTACCAACTCGTCTCTACTCTCCTGCAATCAAATAAGAGTGTTACCAAATATTTTTTTTTTGCACACAGTTTTACTTTAGTATTACCAAGTGTAACATTTTAATGAATATAGTTATACTCAAGTACTACCAAGTGTTACCAGTTTTTACCAAGTATTACCAAGCAATATTGAGAATTCAAAAACACAATGTCTTACCTTTGACTTATCTCCTTTCTTCTCCTTCACAAAAGCTTCCAAAGGTTCGATTCTTTTTTCAAACCCATCAAACTTGTCCTCCATTAGCTTCAATCGTTCTACCACATTATTTTTGAAGGTGTTAAAAAGAACCACCAATTCAGCTGAAGGCGTGTTTTCCAGTCTTACATTGGCGGCTATTCCCTCGTTCACCGCCTTATCAGCTCCCTTTCCTAATTGGGAAGATACATCTTGGTTGTACATCTTTTCAAAATATATGGAATGTCATTTACCAAAACATTCCATCCAGTTGTTGACAATGACATCATGCTTATCATAGTCGTCTTCTTCTTCCGTTATTCTAGGCATAAGAGAGTTTTCATCATCACCTCTAGCTACCATGATACTATTAATTTTCTTTTGCTTCTCGATGCATGCCATTCGAAGATGAGAACACCATTTACAACAAACCAAGCTTCCCTTTGCTTCTTAATGCATGCCATTCGAAGAAGGAGCATCCACATGCCCATAACCTTGTGGTTTTTGTCCCTTGGCATGTGGAAAATATGTTTGAACTAACGATGATTCTTAAACCATTTTATCTCAACCGTTATGAGCGAAGGATCCAAATTCTCTAAGGTTTCCAAAGCTTCATTGATGAAACACCTCGTCGATAGCTTTATTTTCTTATTGTACTTCGTCGGCGGGAAGTACATTTTCATTGGTTGAATTGTTGTCGTCCTTCCATCCTCGGATTCATGCAACCAAAAATTTTACCAAGTATTACCAAGTTCTACTTTCTCAAAAATTCTGAAAAGACTAATTTTCACATACTAGCTCTTCATTTCGAGATTCATTCTCTCCATCTTTATCTTCATTCCGACTCCGGGCCGGAGATTGCCTCTCTCGAAGTTCTTCTCTATCCTCTTCATTCCGGGATTCCATCTCTGGTTCTTGGAGTGCTTCTTCATCTCCAACTTCCTCACCACTCCGAGACGGAGGTTCCCTATGATCCCTTTCTTCTCCTTCGACTACCACTTCGTTAGTTAAAACTTCTATAATAGATCCCCTCTCTCTCTAGAGTCATCAACACGCAATGTCCTCACTTTCACTCTCGTTCCCCCATCTACCATCGTAACCTTCTTCTTTCCCCACCTTGCCGTCGGAGGCATCTTCGTCACAAAAATTTGAATCGTTTCGATTGAAAGAGGAGAGTATAGTTTAGCAAGGAGAGTAGAACAACGGTTGACGGTTTTGATTCGTTTTAATTTTTAAATTAGAGTGGCATTAAGGATTTCAATTTCATGAAATTTGGGTTCTTTTTAGTCGGGTTAGATCTGATGTAGGCTGGGTGGGCGGATAAAAATCCATAAAAATTCTATAATTTCCTTGGAATGGCTGGGGTAACTACGTAAAGTGCTTCATTTTCTATTAAAAAATAATTCAAAATGAATTTTATTTTATTATGTGCCCTTCACAGGTTTTCCTCCGAGTTTGAGGGGCAAACGAGACGAAAACTCAAAAAAAGCTCACCTTTGGCGTGTTCCATCTTCTTCTTCATCATCTTCTTTCTCCTTTGAATGAGTTCAATATTCTTGTCTTTTCTTATGTTACTATAGTGTTTCGGATGAATTTGTAATTCAATTTTTCTATTGAAGTAAGTTATTTGAATTTAAGAAGGATTTGGAGATTTGAAGATTTCATGGATTTTGCATTAATCTTCATATAACCCAAGAATATATGGGGATTTTTATTGAATCTTCGAAAAACCCAACAATATAGAACTTTACATTGATTTTCGATGGTTTTTAGAAGTGTAATCGTTGTAAATCTTATAGACTAAAATTAAAATCGTAGGTTAATAGTTACAGTTCGTACAATTGGTATAACTCATATAACTGGTATAAATAATACAACTGGTACCACTAGTACAACTGGACAACTAGTATAATTATTATAACGAGGACAATTAATATGAATTTTAATTTGGAGGGAATTAATTAAAGAATAAACATATATAACAATGGTTGACATTACACATGATGTACCAGTACATGAAGTTGTAAAACTTGAATGGAAAGAACTTGCAAGCAAAAGAAAGTCCAATATTTAGTTGATCAATATGCATATCAGAATTGTTTTCAGGTTGTTACAATAAAGTAGACAACTACATTGTATGTGTTAAAATGTCTCGCTACCTGTTGCAATCGGAGTCTTCGACGCTTTTTCCTGATAATGCCACAACTAGTATATAATTTTGTTGGTGTAATTTCAATCTTGGTAAAACTTATATAATTAGGAGTAAAACTGTGTTATATCTATTAAAAATATTGATGTTTATTTTTATATGTATACAACTGGTTCTACTAAGTACAACTATGTGCAAATGTCTGTTAAAAATGCGAATGTTATTCTATCTATGTATAATTGGTTCAACTATCAACTATGTACAAATTGTAAAACTGGTACGAATTGTAAAACTTGTACAACCAGTAAAACCGGTACAACTATGTATAAAAAAATTAAAACTAACTAAAGTTTAATTTTAAAGTGTTTTATACCAGGTTTCAAAACCATAAATTCATATTTTTTTAAGAAAAATTTGTATTAGGCAATTATTAAAAACTTTTAAGAATTGATTACATGAACATTTACTTTTTACGTATGGTTAAATTTAAATATTAGCACATGAAATATGAAAATCACAAAACAACATAACTTTTTTAAATTATTATATTAATTATGTGAAATGTTATTTAATTACCTTCTTCACAAGTACAACTAAAAATATTTAATTTTTGGTCAGATTATACTAAAAATAAGTAAAAAGTGTTAAAGTGCAACTATACTAAAAATATGTATGGTACAAGTAAAACACTAGATATAACTATGTACAAATATTGGAAATAT
Organism: Crucihimalaya himalaica; assembly: GCA_004349715.1. NCBI lineage: Eukaryota > Viridiplantae > Streptophyta > Magnoliopsida > Brassicales > Brassicaceae > Crucihimalaya > Crucihimalaya himalaica. The sequence goes on along the minus strand of SMJT01000105.1, from coordinate 157,792 downwards.
TGACAGCGCACGTAGTAAATGACAGCGAACGTTTTACAAATCTTTTTATTTATTTTCTGTTACATATATTATTTATATTAATTCTAAATTTGTATTTTCTATGTCTTTTGAATGATATTTTACCAAATTTTTTCAGTTGTACAATCGTAGTTTTACGGTTTGTTTTCATTCCTAAAAAGATCTATCCATGTGTGTCAACATCTCAAGCAGCAACGAAAAACAGAAAGTGACAAGTTTGTATTCATGGAAAACAAGTTTTTATTCATAAAAACAACATACAAAACCAACAAGTTTCTTTGCACGTGTAAGAGGACGCTTCAAACCAACAAGTTCTAAGTTTCTTAAGCTACTTAGAGCATGATTGTCCCACAAACCCAAATGGGTTTCTTAACATTTATTTAATATTAAAATAGGGGTATGTGTCACTAAGAAATGGTCTTTTCCGTATCCTAAGAAACATCTCTTATAAAAATGGGATCCACAACATAAAAAAACTCTTAAGATACGACCGATAATCATGGTCTTAGAACTTCTCACTTTCTTTTTCTTAACACAAACCTTCGTCCTATGGAATTTTGCCAACAGCCTTCTCATCATCATTTCACCCACCACAACCGCATCCCCAACATCAGTCTCAATCTCTTTATCCTTCTAACACCACAACCTCATCATCAGCCCTAAAAGAAGAATTGGCCAAACCTTGTATGTATCAAATATCCTTTGCAAGTAAACCAAATTTGACAAAGAGTAGATACCACAGATGCGTCATTTTCAATGCCAACACAGTTCTTGTGAAGCTTTAAAACAACAACAATAATTATTATACATGGCTGACTCGTACAAGTCATTTTGAAAAATAAGGATACGGTTATGATGGGAAAAAGAATTGGCCAATATGCAGATCTAGAGGAGTTGTTCAATATGCATAAGTAGAGGGCCTAAATACACATTTTGATTCCTATAAGCATACCTTGAATAGTGTCGATATGCTGCTGCACCCATGACAAGTTTCCTGATTCCAGCTCCGAGACCAGTTGCACATTAAGAACAAGATCAATGACCACAAACTAGAAAGGTGTAAAAAATTTCACATATTTAAAGCTACGATTAGGCTCTTACACAAACAAAATCTAAGGTACTTACTAAGTGGAATCTTTTGGGAGGGCTGATGAACATGAATAAGGAAAATCTTCTTCCCTCTGTTAGAATTTTTCTACTTGTTCAAAGTAAAATAATTTTGTTTGTGAAGAACTTGATAANTATTAATTATGTGAAATGTTATTTAATTACCTTCTTCACAAGTACAACTAAAAATATTTAATTTTTGGTCAGATTATACTAAAAATAAGTAAAAAGTGTTAAAGTGCAACTATACTAAAAATATGTATGGTACAAGTAAAACACTAGATATAACTATGTACAAATATTGGAAATATTGACAGCGCACGTAGTAAATGACAGCGAACGTTTTACAAATCTTTTTATTTATTTTCTGTTACATATATTATTTATATTAATTCTAAATTTGTATTTTCTATGTCTTTTGAATGATATTTTACCAAATTTTTTCAGTTGTACAATCGTAGTTTTACGGTTTGTTTTCATTCCTAAAAAGATCTATCCATGTGTGTCAACATCTCAAGCAGCAACGAAAAACAGAAAGTGACAAGTTTGTATTCATGGAAAACAAGTTTTTATTCATAAAAACAACATACAAAACCAACAAGTTTCTTTGCACGTGTAAGAGGACGCTTCAAACCAACAAGTTCTAAGTTTCTTAAGCTACTTAGAGCATGATTGTCCCACAAACCCAAATGGGTTTCTTAACATTTATTTAATATTAAAATAGGGGTATGTGTCACTAAGAAATGGTCTTTTCCGTATCCTAAGAAACATCTCTTATAAAAATGGGATCCACAACATAAAAAAACTCTTAAGATACGACCGATAATCATGGTCTTAGAACTTCTCACTTTCTTTTTCTTAACACAAACCTTCGTCCTATGGAATTTTGCCAACAGCCTTCTCATCATCATTTCACCCACCACAACCGCATCCCCAACATCAGTCTCAATCTCTTTATCCTTCTAACACCACAACCTCATCATCAGCCCTAAAAGAAGAATTGGCCAAACCTTGTATGTATCAAATATCCTTTGCAAGTAAACCAAATTTGACAAAGAGTAGATACCACAGATGCGTCATTTTCAATGCCAACACAGTTCTTGTGAAGCTTTAAAACAACAACAATAATTATTATACATGGCTGACTCGTACAAGTCATTTTGAAAAATAAGGATACGGTTATGATGGGAAAAAGAATTGGCCAATATGCAGATCTAGAGGAGTTGTTCAATATGCATAAGTAGAGGGCCTAAATACACATTTTGATTCCTATAAGCATACCTTGAATAGTGTCGATATGCTGCTGCACCCATGACAAGTTTCCTGATTCCAGCTCCGAGACCAGTTGCACATTAAGAACAAGATCAATGACCACAAACTAGAAAGGTGTAAAAAATTTCACATATTTAAAGCTACGATTAGGCTCTTACACAAACAAAATCTAAGGTACTTACTAAGTGGAATCTTTTGGGAGGGCTGATGAACATGAATAAGGAAAATCTTCTTCCCTCTGTTAGAATTTTTCTACTTGTTCAAAGTAAAATAATTTTGTTTGTGAAGAACTTGATAACACATAGACTTGGCCGAGAGATTGAGAGTATAAATCTGTAAAACTCTTTTTTATATTTTCGACTACTTTACAATAACACATCTCTTACACTTATATACATGTCTTCCATAAACGAACGTAACTGTTCGTAATGGTACGTGACTTTTCACAAATGACTAACTATTGTTACTTATATAACAAGTCACGACTCTTACATACACCTCTTCATTTTACATACACACACTAACTTATATAATTTATTAAATACACCAAACTCAATTATAAACTAATACCCTCGAGTGTTTTGCAATGCCCAAATGAGTGTATACTTTCCTAAATCCCCACAACAACGAAACGAATTAAGAATTCAACAGATCACTACTCCAGAACACGAATCAACAAGCAGAGAGTAAAAATAGAAATTTCAAAATATTAGTAGGGGCCTAACTCACACCCAAAAGCTAGCTCTAGAGTGGAGGATTGCCACACACTTATATATTAGTCCACAAATATCTCAACTTCTAATGTGAGACTTTTACACTCTAATACACCCCCTCACGCTCAGGACTGGACATCTGAAACGTGAAGTTTGTGGGACTAGATATCCACGGGTGGTCCACAATTGAGAATTTGAAACCTTGAGCTCTGATACGATATTAGAAGGGCTTAACTCACACCCAAAAACTAGCTCTATAGTAGAGGATTGCCACACACTTATATATTAGTCCACAAATCTCCCAACTTCCAATGTGAGACTTTTACATTCTAATACAAAATCCAAAAGAGAAAGTTTTAACCAGACTGAAATTATCACTACATCGCAGACAGACAATCAAATCGTACTGGAAAGAAGAAGAGGGTGAGAGAGAAACCAAAAAAAAAAAGGTGTGTTTTTTATATTAATAATTTTTTTTTATTATTTTAATTCTATTTTGTTTTGATATTTTTGTGTTGTTATTTTATGGTTAGTTATAAATATTTCATAATTTTTAGAAGTTTTGAAAGAAAAAAAAATTAGTAGATTAATTTTTAAGTTCTATAAATAAAGTGGATTATTTAGCAATTAATAACAAACTTGAGAATAAGAATATACTTAGAATATTCTTTTTAGAGTGAAAAATAGAGTAATACATTGGAGAGAAATCCAACTCTATTTTAGAGTTATTCTATTATAGAGTGAAAAATAGTTCAATACATTGGAGATGCTCTAACCCGATGAACCGACTTTAATTGGGTTTCAGATGGGTTTTTATGGTTGGGTTAGAAAATTATACAACTTTCACAGGGTTAATGGTCATTTACTGATTTTTGTTTATTAAAAAAAAAAACAAATTAATTTTTACAACAGGTACTACTAATTTGGAACATGTGTCGATGAATTGGAGAAATTGTTCCTTTGATTTCTGCTAATTTCAAGATTCTACACACGATACTGAAGAAAACCAAGTAATCAGCAGGCATCACCACTTTCTGATTACTTGAGAGATGAAAATTTGACACATGATTCCGACATATTTCACCAGGTACCACATGGTTGAAAGCTCTTGATTTTGCTCTCCTTAACCGCCATAAATTTCCAGTTTCTTCTAGTAATCATCCTATTTGTCTTCGCAACCAGCATCTTCTCATGCACTTCTTGAAGGGATTTTACTGCAAAAAGTTAGATTTTAATGAGGATGTACATGCCTTCTATAAGACTCTTGAGCACGCACATCTCACATTTTCCCACTACCTGCCTGAGTAGCTTAAGAGCTTTACTTGTAAGATTTTGTATTGTTGCAGGAACCCTAAGGATATGTTTGTTTCCTTATGACATTTTGGAAAGAAACTTGCACCTCAAGAAACAGCAGATAATTCCATAATGTGAGCATGATAAGATATTGGTACGAGGCACTCATGAAGCTGACTAGAGTTGAATTGATGCAAATCGCTGAGTTCTTGAAATATTGTTACAAGGAAGAAAAGCGAGACCAAATGTTGTATAGGAGACATTGCCTGATGGAGATGAACCTGGTGCTTTCTTTAAAAAAGGACGGATCAGAGGATGGAGAGGATATTGATAGAACCATTGAAGACATGTTTCGAGGTGCTAATCTTACATTTACATGCTAAAGCTTAGAAAATTAGTTATATTGTGTTTTGCATATGTAATTAGTTAATTGTAACATGTCTAATAGACAATCGAACTTAATAATATGACTTGTTTTAATACCATTTTTTACAAAACTTTTTAGCTCCTTAATCTACTTTTACGGGAAATAAATTATTTTACCATCTTTAATATGTCTTTCTAATCCATATAGAAACAGTCTTAATTATATAGAAAGAGTCTTGGACTTAGAAGAAAAAAAGTCATAGAATTAAAAAAAAAAATCATCAAACCATTTTTTGAGATTCTAATTGAATCAATATAATCTAACAATATAAAAATAGTAAATTTTAACATATCTTAAAGCTAATAAATGCAAAAACATGATTATTAGACTAAGAAATTAACTTTTAGATTTAAGAAGATTTGAATATAGTTAAAATATAATAAGGTTACATGAAGCAAAAGCAAATTTCAGGAGATTACTGGCAGCAAAGACATGGAAAAAAACCCGAATTGAATCAGGTCAGGCCAGAGGCTGCAAAGCGGATCCCTAATTTTGATATATGCACATAAAATTATTAGACAGATACCCCAAGTTTATATATTCCACGGGGATGTCCCAGTACTTGTGCAATCACATACATAGCCTTTGATAATCAAAATAAAAACGAAATAATCAGACCCAAAAAAACACAGACACTGAAACACAATGGAGAAGACATAAACGGCTGAAGAAACTGAGAAGCAAAGTGTTTTTTTTTGTTCTAACATAAGCTGTTATACAGAAGCTAATATATAATACTTTCGAGTAAACCCTACTTATGTTCGTAGATGTTTTGGGCTTGACCTAAATATATGGGCTATTTTACTATGTTCTTTTGGGCTTTTTACAACTTTCGGTTACACTTTATGAAACTAGCATGTGTCTCGTTAGTTTTCTTTTATCATTAACGCAATGAAGCGTTAACAATACTCATTTACCCAATTAGGTTTGGACATTCGGATATATGGGGTATCCATTCGGTTTTCGGTTTGGTTCGGATTTGGTTCCAGTTTTTCGGATATAGAAGTCTAGATTCCATTCAGATATTTCTTAGCGTTCGGATCGGGTTCAAATCGGATATTTCGGGTCGAGTTTGCTTTGGATTTTCGGATTCGGGTATTTTGCCTAGACCTATACCCAATATTCCAAGCTAGTAGATCGATCTGACTTTGATTTTAACACTCATAAGGTTGGTGAATGGTGAGCAACAACGAACTCCGTGAAGAACTCACAAAGCACCACACCAAGTCACTCATTTCATAAGCAGAAATCTGGCACTGAAATTATTTTAGATTATCCAGCAAGCTTGTAAAAAAATGGGAGGTAAGATTGTTGGACTCTAGACCGTAGAGACATCAAAATCAACTGAAAGATTGGTGGAGATGCATTGGGTACACTTCCCTTATTAGAAACCTTGCAATCTTTACTTTCTTTAACTGCATTTTTGGTTTACCAAATATTTTTTACCAAGTTTTATTGCTTATAATTAACCAAAAAAAATTTTGTGGCTTAAATGCTCGTCCAAGTATTCTTTCTAAGTGGAAATTCGACTTGCGGCTGCAACCTTCTTTAAACTTTATCGGTCCAAAATAGTTCACTAAAACCACTTCGACGGACCGGCCACTAATTCAGATAGTAGAAAGTGGCCAGTTTAACATTTTAAACTATTTGTATACTTGTAGCCGAAATTCAACTTCTTTTCTCCATTTTTTCTTATATTTTGTACACTTTCCGAAATCTTTTTCTTAATTACATAAAGAATAAACTAACATAGCCAAGATCATATCTTTTGACGTCTATCATATCTTTGTTACATATATGATTTTCAATTATTTACGGTGATTAGACATCAATTAATACTTAATGTGCATACTATCACAATCGAATGGTATGTCGATGTAGCACTTTAGGATCAAATCCACAGGGAATTTAGAATGGCTACATTAGGAATACAAGTCTCTATTTAATCGAAGTAATTAAGTATTAAAGGTTTAGTTCTAATAACCTAAGCAATTCAAACAAATGACACAAGAAGCAAGACAAACCAAACTAATACTAAACAAAAACCAAAACAATGCTAGATATTAGAACTAACCAAGGCAAAACATAAACAACGCAAGAGACTATTCAAATTCAAGACTAAACAAGGCAAGCAAGCACAAATCAAAATTAAACGGTTCTTAAAACGATAATTAAAGACGAGACTTCGAATTTAGGTTCGATTCGAGTGATTACTAATCAATCCAAGATGCTCTATCAGTCACACTATGCTTATGATTTAGTCTTAGGTCACTAATGTAAACTAGGCCATTTCCATGATCCTAATCCCACACTAATCAAGTAATTAACAAAAATTCTCATCCGTAATCACAAGACTAATATGCATTAATTCCAAGCCTAACTAACCACTTAGCACCCTACCATCTATTTCCATAGGGTAGGTACACTAAACACTCTCTAAGTTCTCTCGGGAATTTCATCAAACACCTTTCGGGCATGAAACTACCTAACATCTAGTTTTAGCTTGATCAAGACTAATCTAATCTAGCATTAAAACCACCTAGAGAGTAAGGATCTATAAATATTAAGTCCTAAGCATCTTGAATAAACTCCTAATCACCCTAATCTACTAAAACCAAAGACCCTAAAGAGACTACTCACTAATCATGTTGAAAACACAAAGATCCACAAAGATTAAGTGCTTAATCATGATGAAACTTGAAATACTTAAAGAGATTCAAGATGAAAAGAAAGGAAATTGCATTTAAATTAAGAGATCATTACAAGGTTCTTCAAGTGGCTAAGAGAGTTCTAAAACAAAACATCCCCCTTAAATTTAAGTAAAAAAGAGTAAAAATAGTAAGAGGGACAAACTAGGTCAACCCGGAACAAACCAGATTTTGACCCTGAAAATCTAGTTTTTGTGTTCTGTAACGGCCTGCATTTGGCCATTATAGTTGGCCGCTAGGACTGCAACGGCCTGCGTTTTGCCGTTACAGTTGGCCGCTAGGACTGTAACGGCCTGCATTTGGCCATTACAGTTGGTCGCTATAATCTCTAGAATCGGATGAAGCCTTTGTAGCGGTCAGTGTTTGGCCGTTACAGTTGGCCGCTAGGACTATAATGGTCTGCTATTGGCCGCTAGGATCTCTAGAATTCAAACTTGATCCTCTTCCGCATCCGAGCTTCCCTGCAACTCCAATTCTTCTCATGTGTCCAACTCTTGCTCTCATTCTTCCCAAAACCATCATCAAGGGTCCAAACTCCAAGAAACCTACGCAAATGGAACAAATGCAATGCAAAATGCATGAAATATGCTGAAAGTCTTATAATGCAAGGAAATGATCCAAAAAGATTAAAACCTTGCAAATGTGTTAAAACAATGCAAGAATTGATCTTAAACTTAAGAAATACAACTTAAAAACTATGCAAATAACATTAATATCAACTCTCCCAAATTTATCATTTGTTTGTCCGCAAGCAAACGACAAAGAACAAACCGGAGAAGAAGTTTGAAAGCGGGGACTCAAAGCCACAAAACCCAAACAAAGAATTCAAAACAATACCTTTAAATATGGTTAAACAATGCAAGAAACAAACATCTACTCATTCGTACTTTGCCATGACTAGTTCAACTCAAACTTCTACTCTAAAATCCGAAACCAAATAGAATCCAAGCAATCAAGCCAAAACATCTTTTTCACATTCATTAAAGTTTCAAGTGTGGTCTCACAAAGGGAATTCAAAGCGTTTTCAATCAGTTTGGGTGAAGGCCTTTTTAAGGTGGTTTCTAAGGAGTCTTTGTTTGGTGGTTTCGCTCTCAAACAAGAAGGGTGCTAGACAAATGCAAAATCTTTCTAAGGCCAAGAACAATTTATGCATACAAAGTAATACCTCTCGTTGTTTTACCCGTCCCATGATACAAAATGTATTTTCTACCCTTTTGACACAATCTTTTCAAGCCCCTTTTTAACCCCAAACCTCAACTCTCATGATCAAACTCTTTTTATCTTTTGATAACCTCCTAGGGAAGAACTCTTTTTCTTAATCCTTAACTTTTGTTCAATCTCTTTTTTAGCTTTTCTTTGTTCCCATATATTTTCCCTTTTTTTTTTCTTTTTCTTTCTTTTATTTTCTTATTTTTATGGGGAACTGAGTTAATCTTTTGCACTTAGAGACTTAGAGCATTTTTCTTTTAACTTTTCATTCCCTAGAGACCCTTTCTTTTAGGCTAGTGATCCAACTTTTCTTTTCACACCCTTATCAATCTCTCCAAAACCCTAATATCCAATCTAAATACTTATTCTTTCATTCCCAGCCTAATCGCTAGCCTCGCAATGTTCCAAGAGCTAGGTAAAACAAGAGGCATACCTTTGTCGTTCTCAATACTCTCAAGATTTCACACTCTATAGCACAAAACAACACAAGGTCTTACTCAACAATCAATTACAAGGTATGAAAGAAATGGCAAAGGTTAGGGGTAAGGGAACCATTCAAGTTGATAGAATGGTAATTCGGGTTAGCATAAGCATGGTAAAGTTAATAAAAAACCCTGAATGATGCACCATGAGAACGCATGTAAACTCCATAAGCGAGAAGATTAGATTCAAACTAAGTCCAAGTTCATAAAGATGCTTTGAAAATCATGCAAGTTTCACAAAGGTAAGTGCTTTCAAAGTCCAAACGAGCTAAACATGGTGTTTCTAATTTTTCAAAGAAGTCAAATGTAACAAATAACAATGATCAAGGGCATTGGTCTCAATCCTAAGTTCGAGTTTCTACTAGGCAATATCATCATTATCCCTATGCATATGCAATGCAACCTAAATGCTACTAGGTTAAATCCTAAAATCAAGAATGCAATTCTACATGATATTTTTTTTATGCAAATGAATGAATTCATGAGACTCAAATATGCGAAAATGAAAATAAGAACACAAAACACCAAGTCAAAAGACACAAATCCCTCCCCCAAACTTGAATTACACCATCTCGGTTTAATAAAAGCCAAAGAGAAAGGGAAAACAAACAAGAAAAGAGAAACTAAATTATATATACAATGGAAGAGGGGACCATACTGTGACCCTAGACTTATCCTTAGGGAGTTGGAGATGAGGAGTTTTTTTAACTCCTTGAGAGACCGATTGAATTGGTGGAAAGAGCGTTGATTGAATGATTTGAGCGTGTGCCACCATTGAAGTTGATGGTGATGATCCTTGAGAGGAGCTCTTGAACCTTTCCATGGTTACTTTGAAACTCGGGGTAGAGCTTGGCTTTAACGCTTGCAAAAAGTTTTGAAGTTCCCTTACACTTCACCTTGTATTCAATTTCGCCATCTATGAGGCTTATAGGGTGTAAGCTCATAGTGTTCGAACATAAAACAAGGGTGGGAGGCTGGGTTTCTTTCATCTCCCTCTTGCTCTTTCCAAGAACCTCCTTATCATTCCCTATCTTCACATCTTTAGCACCTCTTTCATGTTCATCAAACAAGGAGTGTAGACATCCACCATCCAAGATTTCTTCATCTTGCTTTAGAGCCTCTCTATTTCTCATATTTACAACTTTGATCTCTTCTTGTTGATCCTTCAAATTCTTAGGATCTTCTTTGCTTTCCACCTCTTTATTAGTGATTGTTCCACAAAAACGTTTAGAGGAAGGTTTGATTAGATAAAAGACCTTGGCATCCACGTGGAGAAGAGTCACTCTTTTGTATGGAAAGTCGATGTTTGCTCCGACAGTGTCGAGAAAGGGAGTTCCTAGGATGAGAGGAAGCTTGTGGGTTTCTTTCATCTCCACTTCCATCAAATCCGTTGGGACTATACAATTGCTAACATTGAGTGGGTAGTCTTCATCTATACTAAGTGGAGATTTTGAAGAAGCATCTCCAAACATAATGGACGAAGAGTGTTGCTTCATATCATTGATCCCTAAGCTCTTTACCATCTCAAGTGATATCACATTCACGCTTGCACCCGAGTTGCATAACGCATCATCAATCTTCAAATCACCAAGAGAGCAAGTTATGGAGAATTTACCTGGATTTCCAAGCTTGGGAATAGTCTTGGGTTCAAGTGGTTTTGTGCTTGGCACTTCAAACACTTCCATAATCTCTTCAATTTTTTCTCGGTTTGCAAGTATGGCTTTGATGAACTCTTTGTATGTTGACACTTGAGACAAATCATTGAAATAAGGTAATGTAGCTCCAACTCTATTCATATTGGCCTTGAAGCTTGAGAGTATCTTCTTTTGATCCTTGGTAAGAACTCTACCGAGAAATGGAAGTGGAGGCTCAAGGCTAGGGGTTTCCTTCTTTTCAACCTTCTTCATCACCAAATTCGCTTCCCTAACCTTTTCCTTATTACCCTTCTCAACTTCAATTTTTCTAGCAACCACCAACTCTTCAACCTTAGGACTATGAAGAAGTCTAGAGATCTCCTCGATTGCCTTTTCATTCTCATCAACCAATGGTACCTCACTTGATAGGATCATGTTACAATACTCTTTGGATTTCGCTTCAAATTTTTCTAGAAATGTGCCCGGTTGTTTACTAGAAGAAGATGCTCCTTGAGCCATTTGATGATCGATATGCTTCATCTTGGAGTTGAGGGCCTCAAACTTTGCATTAAGCTCATTGTATGAGCAATCCACGTTATTTTGTATCTCGGCCATATTCTTCTTCATTTCAACGGTCCCACTAGCTTGCCCTACTAACAATTGTTGAAGCATTTCCTTCATATAAAAGTCTTGAGGAGAAGGTTGAATAGAAGAACTTCCTTGGTTGGAGAATTGAGGCTTAGTTTGGAAGTTCTCTTGTTGAAAGCCTTGTCCTTGAGACTTCATAGGAGGATAAGAAAGATCTTGTTGGTTTCCCATATTGGTGCTTTTATAAGAGAGATTATGATGATTACGATAATGAGGGTTGTAACCTCCTTGATAACCACCAACAAAGTTCATCTCACATTGACCCTCTTGATAAGCTTCAATACCAATCTCTTGATTTCATTGGTTTCCAACAATTTCTCCTACATATTTAATTGGTTTTTGAGTAGCTTGAAAGACCTTATCCATCTTCTCATTCAAAGCCTTCATCTCTTTCTTTCTTTGCTCCACATAATCACCACTCCCCCTTGGAGGTCTTTCGTAGTCTTCACTGTAGTTTCCATCGCTTTGAGCTAGATTCTCCACAAGGGACATCCCTTCTTCAATATTTTTACCCAAAAAGTTCTCGTCACTTGTCGTATCGAGAAGCATTCAAAACTTGGGTATAAGTCCTCTATACAAGGTACTTAAAAGTGATGCATTCGAGAACCCATGATGAGGGCACTTGGTGGTGTAACCCTTAAAGCGCTCCCAAACTTCACTAAAGCTTTCACCATTCTTTTGAGTAAAGCTTGAGATCTCATTCCTCAACCTAGCGGTTCTTGGTGTAGAGAAGAACTTTGTTAAGAAAGATTTCTTACACTTATCCCATGAGTTGATGGAGTTACTAGAAAGGTTCTTCTCCCATAGGTGTGCCTTATCCCCAAGAGAGAATGGGAATAGGAGGAGTTTGAAAGCATCTTCCAAGACTCCATTGATCTTTACCAACCCACACAACATGTCAAAGTAGTCTAGGTGATCTAATGGGTCCTACATTGGTAGACCATGGAACTTTGATCCTTGGATCATGTTGAATAGGCTCGCCTTGATCTCAAAGTTGTTGTTCCCAACCGGTGGAGGCCTAACACCGTTCCTATTACCATGCACATTCGGTGCATTATAAGCTCCAATAACCCTAGCGGGTCTAGGTCCGTGGTGAGGAACTTGCTCACCATTGTCTCCATGACCATTTCCATTATGACCTTGATTACCACCACCAATGTTCGGGTCTTGATTCATCATACCCAAACGCTCAATATGGGCAAACCATTCTCGTTCACGTTTTGCTCTAGCGTTTTCTCTTTCCAATCGGCGAATGTCAACCACTAAATTAACCAAGTTCTCTTGTCCTCGACTTCTCAAGTGCATGCACCTATAAGAAAGAAGATAACCAAGCCAAGAAAACAAAATAACAAAAAAATTAAAGGCTTAGTTTCAAATAGATTCTAAATCCTAATGGCTATTGCTAAACTCCTCGGCAACGGCGCCAAATTCTTGATAGAGAAATATTTTGGTTTCAAACACAAGTTTTAAAATTTATATCACTAAATCACCCAAGTGCAAGTGCAAACGTTGTAGTAATTTAGATGTTGATCCCACGAGGAATAAAGATTGCAACACTAGAGATGTGAGACTCAAACTAATCTAGAACAATAAGTTTTTGGGTTTTTGTTTTGATTAAAATGTAAGAAATGCAAGAAGTAAAATAAAGATAAAATATTGGACCATGGGTTTAACTATCATGAGAATGGATCAACAATCAAACAATGATTCAAGAGATTTAAATAAGCACTATCCTAGAACATGGAACTCACAAATATGACCAATCCACTTGTGTGGCACTAATCACTTCACTAATCATCTAATTGTTATAAACTTCTGTTCGCAATCAAATGATCAATGAGCATTAAAAACAAGTCCAGTTAGTTCACTAGACACCCTAATCATCAATTTTCGTTGGCTAGTAATGTAAAGCTCATAGAAGGTTTGGTTCAAGCATTTACAAAGACACCTTCTGGGCATGAATTGCTTAAGTTGTAGATTTTGAGTGATCAACTCAAAACTAGCATTAAGATCAACCTAAATGAAGGATCTAATAAGAATCAACCTATATCATCATCATCATCTAACAATCAAATCATCCTAATCTAGCATTGCCCATGATCCAACAAAAAGACTAGCTACTAAACATGATGAAAGACAAAGTAAAAGTTCATAAACATAAAGATAAAGATAGAGGTGAAGAATCCTTCAATAAAGTGGCATGAAATGTTGAAAATCAATCCAAAATACCAAGAAGAGAGTTTGGATTTAAATCCAACTCTAGAGAAGAAAACTTATGTTTAAAATGTCTAAAAATTGCTTATATAGCAAAAGGGGAGAAACCGGATCAACCTGGGATTTGCATGAAATCACCTCCATTGGAAAGCTAACTCAATTTTCAATAACTTCTGAAGCTATATATCAGTGTAAGACCTTCATCCGGGTCGATCTTTGAGGCACTTCGGACTGGTTCTGCATCATCATTTTTTTTCTTTGCATCCAAATATGTGTCCTCTATTATTATGATCTAAAATGACTCAAAAGACATAAAAACACACACCAAAAACACACAAAGACACTAGAGAACTTCTAAAATGCTAAAGATTTAGTTGAACACTAAATGCAACAAAATACAAAAAAAAATATCAATAAAACCAATAAAATAGATATTAACTATCATGATAAAGCGGTAAAATGCGAAGTTACAATAAGCGATTATAATGAATAGGTTTCACATATAACGATTCCACAATTTAGATCTATCCACAACACTCGAATCTATCCACAATAAAATTCCACAATTTACACTTTCTAAGATGGACAAATTCTCCCAATAACACATGATACCACGATTGACTATCAACAATACTTTGAAACCTCCGAAAAGCTTTGCACCATCAACTTGAAAGAAACTGCACTCTCTAGAAATACGTGGTGTAAAAGTACTAATAAACTTTTGTCCAACCACTCAACAAAGATACTTCCAAAAATGTATCAATTTATTATTTTATTTTTGAGTATCAAAGAAAAACAAATTAATCAATATTTCAAGTAGCTAATATGAAAGTCGTTCCGTGATTAATATTATCCATTTTCTTAAAACGAATTTTGTTATTCTAATTATGCTTAGCCATCTATGTGAATTGAATAATTGAGTATTAGAGTATTGTCTTTTGCTGGCTTAAGATTTTCTTATTGAAGTATATATTCGTGTAAAAAGAGAATTGGGTTGTGAGTCTCTCCGTTGACTATTCTCTGGCATCGTTAATTTCTGAGTATTTATCTTTCTTGTGGTTTGTAATTTAATGGAGCTGTTTGGTTAAAACTATTATTTGTATTCTTCTACTTCCTCTGTTTCTAAAAGATTAATTTTCTACATTTTTTTGTTTTTTCTAAAAATTTAATTTTTTAGATTTATTAATTACAAAATTCATTAAATACAAACATTAGAAAAAGAATAATCCAAAAATTAGTGGTGAAACAACTAATAAATGGAAGTTATTACTAAAATAACTAAAAAAATAAAAAAATAAAAAATAGTTAAAATAAATTTTGTAATGCTTCTTAATCTATGTAAAATATCCAGAAAATCAATCTTACAGAAACGGAGGTAATATTAGTTAGTAAAATAAACCAAACTTATTTCATATTGATTATTTTTTTGAGAGATCATGTGTAGTTCTTCTAGTTATTGAATTAGTCATGATTTTATGAGTTGGTGGTAATATGAAAGGCCATCGTTAAAGTATTATTGTTTTTTTTCTTTCAAAGAAGTATTATTTCTCATCGAATTGGTTACTTTATATCTAATTATTAACTTAAAATACAGTAGCATTTAGTATATGGTTTGCCGTATAACTTTTATGTTTTTTACTTGGTTGATATATCAAATAAATCAGGGGTAATTAGTTTCAAGTAAAAATTTGTCAAACATGAGATGCTTTAGAAGTTGATTAATAAATAAATTAACTTTTATTGATTTATGAAGCTGTGAGATTTTATGGCTTAAGTATGTGTCTTGATCCAAGGGGTCTTGATTGTCACGAACCTCACGGTGTTGCGTAAGAAGTGACTATTTGATATGCTTGGTATTTTGTTTTTATATTCAATTGTGTTAAGATATGGCTGAATTATAGTATATAATCTTATGTAGTATATAAAAGAGCGGGTACTATGGTATCGAATCTATCGTTGACTAAATAATGATCATGTAAAATATTTCTTTGTGCATTAACGTGGATAAATTTTTTATTAAGTGATGATATATAATTTGATCCTCGATTCTTTCCTCGATATTATTGTTTCTATATTATCATTTTATAAAATACATTTGGAGTATGACATGTAATTTATAAAATAATAGGTAGCTATATGTATAATGTGTTGTCCTGTTCTAAAAATCTCCGGCTAGACCTGATTACTTCCCGTTTAATTGCTAGATCCATTTTAGCCGCTTCGTAGTGACTAATCCCTTAAAAAAATCAGTCACCCGATTATTCTCCGCTTAACCCGATTAATCTCTATATAACTCGATTAATTTCCGTCCAATCTTACATGTTTTTATTATTTTTGGATTGCAAATATAAAACAAATATTTTTTTATTATTCAAACGTCGAGGTAGAGAGTTTTTAATGTTAAACAATAACTTATGTTCATAATTTCAATGAAAATCATAAAATTTTGAGGTTAAAAAATATATTTTTATGTGTTTACTATAGTTTTAAAAATAATATTATATAAAATACTAATTATAATGGATTAACATGTTTGTAACACATAAATTAGCCCTAAAACTAGTTCCCGATTAATCGCCGTTTAATCTCCGATTTTTTTGCTAGGCGCTAGGCCTACCTCGAGCACCTGACAAGCGCCTAGCGTTTAATTGAACGTAGATATGTGGAGAGAAAATAAATAAAATCAGTATAATTATAGAGTATAATAAATTATAAAGTATGTTCAGCTAAAAATAATAGCGAAAGTAATGACTAAATGAATACATTAAAAGATGCAAACATTAAAAATAAAAAAATAAAGATAATTAAAATATTTTGAAAGACTTCTTTTTACACTATATACATGATTTTTCTGTATATTTTCGTCTTTTTGGTTATCAATATCTTTATTAGAAAGAACATTAGACATAATGCTTAAACAAAATATTAAGAGAAAAAACGGTTATATGTGAAATGGAACTATATGACTAACATTTATATATAATTCAATACAAATCTGACAGCTAGAAGAACAAATATTTAAAACCTTATTTATTTTTGGATATTGATTAATTTAAAACTATCAAAAATGTTTTGTATATATCGTAACAAAAGTTGTATAGAAAATACTAAGGAGGTGTTATTGGTTTGTGTATTTAGAGTAAGTTATAAAGATTTAAATGTTGTTAAGATTCTAGTATTATTCAATTAAAATTTTTTAAAACTCTATTGAAGTTTGGTGTTATTGGTTTATGTATTTGTAGAAAGTACTCTAAAATCTTTATAAATCTAGAGTTATTGGATTCATGAATTTATAAAGTCTATGTTATTTAATTTTTACGAAAGAATCTTATTTTGTCATTGAATTAAAATATTATGTTATTGGTTTATGAATTCTACACATTTCCTTTACAAAATCTAATCACCCAAAATATTGTGCTCTGATAAGATATTCTCAAAATCATGCACCTATTGAGTATCATTTTCATGTATAACGTTAATCAACATCCATCTAGAAATGACGCTAATGGATGTTGTGATGGTCTTCTTTGATATAAAGATTCCGGAAACCATGTTGGCGGGGAGTTCTCTATGTCCGTGATTAAATCATGAGTTCATGACCAATATGGTTTCTTATATGTCTTTTTTATAAGTGTACAAAAAAACCTGCTATTTTATAAAGAATAATTTTTTTTTTAACAAGACATGCATCATCAAAAACCAAAAATCAGACATCGTAGCTTAGCAAGGCAGCACCACCATTTTTGTAAGCTTCTCAAATCGAGGCATTTTAATTCAGGAATGATATATGCCTCTATATGCCAATAACAAAACCCGTTAGTATGTTTGATTCAGATCCTTATGCTGCTTTTGTTGGTGAAACAAAAAAAGAGACACTTTCAATCATCCGATATAATAGGAGTAAAAAACGATTTATAGAGAAGCATACTTGTGACTATTGTTCGCTCTTTTATGAATATATATAGCAGATGAGGAAAACAGAATAAAATATTTTGACAATATTCTTCGTAAGTTTGAGATACTCCATAAAAGTTTATGATTATCTTACTTTGGAGAATTTTATGAGATTTTAGAAAAGGTAATCAAAGATTATACAAAACTCTCTAATAGTCATTTACAATTTTTAATTTATTTACTTTCTATATATTTTTTTTAAGTCATTAAAAGTCTTTCAAAGTTACAAACCAATAACACCTCCTAAGATTAGTGAAACAAATGTTGAAATTACATATAAATTTATCCGGCCCAACAAAAATGTAAATCTAACAATTTTTGGAAAATTATAAGAACGTATATTAATTTATTTTGAAGATTTACGAAGATATTTTATTTACGCATTTTACATTTTTAAAGTTAAATGACACACTTTTTAGTTAACTATATTCATTAAAAATAGGGAGATAATCAACCATTTTAAGGATGAATGAGGACAGAACACCCGATATTTGTAGAGAATTTTCCTCCTATAACTGTTTTTTTAAAAATTTTTATCCGCTCAAGAATATTTATTATAGTCCAACGGTAAAAAATTTAGATAGTATATTCGTCTTTATGGTTTAAAATTTTAATAGTTACAAAACTAACGAAATTATTCAAAAAATGCATTTCTCAAAAGTTCTCTAAACACATGAAATTATACACATATGAAAACATATTTACCGTATTTCCTTTTGGGGCATTTATGTTTAGTTGATAAAACTTTTTTATTTTCCAAACTTATGACATGGTCCAAATAATTTTACATTCGCCAAACTAAAAAAAGTAATTGATGTTTCCATGACATTTGTTAAGTTTTGCATATAAATTTTAAGGAAGTGAAATACTCATATAAATATTTTTAGCATTTCAAACTTTTACAAAGTTTAATTATAATAATATTTTTTTGTCACGAATTACTAATCATATTTAAACTTTAAATCTTTATACTATTTTAAATTTTTAAGAAACTTAAATATTCGCAATATGCGGTAAAATTATGAGCTCAATAAACTGAATAAAACTTTTAAAATTGGACGCCTATTAAGTTAAGTTTCTGACTCATTCCAATTTGGAATCAATTAAATCATTTTTATAATATGACTATGAACCATTATCCAATATTTTTAACATATGTGCAATTGTGCACACATTATTTTTCTTCATTGATTAGGTAATATATGTCCATCTTTGAATAACACTAGATGCCAAAAATATATACTTTTATTAATTATATGTATTATATGATAATTCAAAAAAAATAAAAAATAAGATCAAATAAAGATGATTGGAGAATATATATATATATATATATAACTTTTTCGGTGAAAATACTTATATATATGGCTATATTTATTTTATATATAATAATTTATATATAAATATCTCTATAAAGAATTAAATATATCATATATATGTTTGAGTAAATATTTATATATTTTGTAACAAAAAATATTAAGCCATTGACCCATTATCAGGCTAATTCAACCTAGATATCTGGAAGATAGTTTACATTAATTTCTGATTTGTGTTTAAAATTGTTTATAAAACCAAGCAAAACCACTATGTATTTTTCAAACGTAATAATTTTTAATAATCTAATAAAATGTATATATTAACTATAAATAAAATTATATATAAAATGATTTAGCACGGGTTCTTAACTGAATTTACATATATTTCTTATGTCTGCGTATTTATGCGTCTAATCTAGTTATATATATATATATATAAATCTAAGATTAATTTCCTAATTAATTTTATTAATAAATTTAGTTTTAAAAACATATAATTTCTTGGATTTATTCTCAAAACGATATTTGTTTCGGTTGTTTCATTTTTTTTTTTTTTTAGTGTGATATATGTTTTCGTCTTCTGAAAAATTTAAACATATTTGTTTTTTAGTGTTATAGATAATTTTGAAGTATATGTTTTCAACCTATATTTAATTAAGTGGGACCTCTTAATTATAACTTAAGAAAACTGAACAGATGTTCTATAAAAGAAATAGTTATCTTTGTCCAAAGAGGAGAGAACCAAAACAAAAGAAAAGAAGAGAAAGATAAAGACCCACCGATGGACACAGTGAAGGTTGAAACCATTGGTAAAGAGATCATAAAGCCATTAACGCCAACTCCAAATGATCTCCCAACTCTTCAACTCTCTATTATGGATCTCATAATGCCTCCAGTTTACACCGTTGCATATCTTTTCTACACAAAAGATGATTTGATCTCACAAGAACAAACTTCCCAAACTCTCAAAACTTCCCTGTCCGAGACCTTGACAAAATTTCACCCTTTCGCTGGAAGAGTCAATGGAGTCACCATCGACAGTAACGACGAAGGAGCCGTATTTGTGGACGCACGCATCGATAACTGCTCTCTCTCTGAGTTTCTGAGATCCCCAGATATCAAATCCCTCCAACAGGTTCTTCCTGTAGACGCTGAGCCCACTCCTACATGGCCATTGCTTCTTGTGAAAGCGACCTACTTCCAATGTGGTGGCATGGCCATTGGAATCTGCATCTCCCATAAGCTCGCCGATGCAACCTCTCTCGCGATTTTTATTCAAGCTTGGGCTACCACAGCTCGAGGAGAGAGCGACTCGGTGGCCAGTCCTGATTTTGCTTCCACAAAGCTTTACCCACCAGGAAATGAGGCCATTAAAGTGCCAGGGGCGGATCAAGCAGATAAAAGAACAAGTGTCACGAAGAGATTTGTGTTTGTAGCATCTAAGATCGAAGAGCTCAGGAACAAAGTCGCTAGTGATGCCATGCCTCGACCGACGCGGGTCCAGAGTGTGACTTCACTTATATGGAAATGCGTTGTGAGTGCATCGACAGACACAATTCGTGAGAAAGTTCTGATCCAACCGGCTAACTTGCGCTCCAAGATACCCTCCCTTTTGTCGGAAAACCAAATCGGTAACCTTTTGTACTCCACCATGACCATTAATGGAAAAGGCGATGTGGACATTGGAGAAACTGTTAAGGAACTCCAAAAAAGGGGCGAGGAGTTATCCCGTTTGATTCAACATGAGGAAGGGTCAGCAGTGACGATAGGTTCGAAATTGCTTGGTAAAATGATGGAGTCCAAGTTTAGCTACGAGGTTTATGACATGTACGCCGTAACTAGCTGGTGCAAAATACCTCTTTATAAGGCTTGCTTCGGGTGGGGATCTCCGGTTTGGGTTACTGGAAATGTTTCTCCAGTTGTAGACGATGTGACCGTGTTGATCGACTCTAACGACGGACAAGGAATCGAAGCATGGGTTACACTGCCTCAAGAGGACATGTCATTGTTCGAGCAGAGCACAGAACTGCTTGCATTTGCCTCCCTAAATCCAAGTGTATTAATTTAAATATATGAATCAAAATGACGAAAGATGTCTATTTTCTTATATGTAACTTTCTTTTAAATGTTTCAAAATGTTCCACATAAAATGTTCTTCACCTTGTTCATCTTCTCTTAAAACTTTTTGGCTTCAATTTAAGATCTACATGTGTCTAATATGCATCAACTAATTTAGCTAAAAAAAGCAATATTCAAATCAATGTTTAAAGCAATATTTTGCGAACGTGACTAAGAATTTAGCATGTGGATGCAAGATTTGCGTTTATGAATCAAATTGAAAAATATTTTATCCGGGGGTAAGATTTTATAATAACATGGAATCAAAAGATCGATAGAGATCAAATAGCCAAAAATGAAACAAGTGTGTATAACTGTATATTATTGAGATTTTGTATAAATAAAATATCAAGTCAACGATCTAAAATTAAGTTCACAGCTGTAATGGAATAAGTTAAATCTGGCATATTCATATAAAATCAAATTTTTATGTCAACGATCTATAACAAAGTTTACAGCGGTAATGGAATAATTTAAATCTGGCAACTATATTATTTGATTAGATTAGAACCTGCATTAATACACAGGTATTAAAATTTGTTTGTTATGAAATCAATATATATGTGTTTATATAGGTGTACGAGTATATATGTATATTATTATATTAATATTATTATTTTGTGTAGAGTTTTGGAATAAATGAGAGAAAGTTACAATCTTTTTACTCATATCATTATTTCCTTAAATTGTTAAACCTATTTATAGGGAACAAATGATAATCAAATGACGAGACATATATGATGGCTAATCTCTTAAAATGATGAGTAATCATTGAATAAAATAAAGATACTTAATTAGAGACTCGACTCATGTGATGAATAATCATTCTCATATTATCTATTGTTCTCCCCTTAAGTATTCATTACTAATGATCCATTCGTAGTGCATCAATAGAAATCTTATCATGGAAAACTTATTTGGGATAAAAACCATGAAAAGTGAAAAAGAGTGCAATGCCGTAAACTCCGTTTGAAAGTGGATGCTATCTTCTATTTTAAAATTTATGTAGATGACGCATTCAAATATTTTGAATATGTTTTCAAAAAGTTGATGTTGAGAGTGCATTTTTGAGGAGATATGCTGTGTTGTCACTTTGAGCGGATGTATTGGATATCCACTTCTTGATTCTTCTCTAGTTCTTTAGGATAAGAGAAAAAATCTTACGCGGTAGGGGGGATATGTTTTGTCCTCTCGCTCTTAATGTAATCTTCCTTGAGTTGAGCAACACAAGTAGCAATATCCTCGAATAACTTTGTAGGCTCTTTTTGGATCTCTAGCCCGCTAACTTCTTGTATGTGATGCATTATGGATTTAAGCCATACACATTCTCTACTTGTTCCATGACGTGTTATGATTTCCGCATGATTTGAAGAAGTGGCAAGCAATGTCTTCTTTTGAGAACGCCACAAGTTCGTAGTACCTCCCATTGTGAAAACGTATCCAGTTTGTGATCGAACTTTATGCGGATCTCATAAATATTATGCATCGCAAATCCATGCAGACCAAGAACAGAGTTTTCTAAATAAAATAATCCTAAATCATTATCGACATTTTCATTTTCAATTTATTTGGATACAAAACATTTTCAATTTCCAGAACTGGAGAGTATTCCATCATTATCCTCTATTTCATTTCTAACCCAAATTTTTCTATCTTAGGTGTAATTGATAGAAATCTCACACTTTTGTGTATAATGTTCATCCTCTGGACATTTCTCTTCAACGAGTTCTTTTACCTAAAATAATATCGCAAGTATACGATAACACCGCTATAGTATTTAAGGATCAAATCCACAAGGACCAAAACGATTACACTATATATTATGATAATTAAAACCTAGTTAGGGTAAAATTAATATGATTTTGTTTTCTAACATCCTAATAAAATAAATACTAACATTGATAGCTAAGTTAGGCAAAAGGAATCCTAAAAGAATTCTAAACAAACAATATACATGCATAAGAGAAAGCATTATAAACTATTGTCGAACTTAATCATAAATATTAGCTACCCTAATTCCTTAGTGATAACTATTAAGCTAACAATCCTAACAAAAAATTCCGTTTATTATTGAGATAAAAGCAAGCATAGGTATGGGATTGATTGGTTAACAAGGCTCCCTAGCGACTTCCGTTGTCTAGGATTACCTTTCTAACCTAGGGTACAATCCAACGTTCAATTGCAAGGTCAGTTTTCGAGAAACGTCTAAAGGCATACTCAAACTTCTGTATTAAAAACTACCTAGGCGAAGAATCAAAATATCATTCTCAAAATAACATGCATAAATACATATCTACAACATCCTAACAGAAACCTTAACACTACCAGAAAACACACGTTTTGCGAAGGAGATATTCCTAGCAAATCCCTTGCAACTATACGTTTACGATGGATTTGCGAGGACAGCAAATCCCTCGCAAAACGGTCCTCCCAAAATTGTTTTTTTCTTGCCAATCCCTCACAAATATTGCGAGGGACAACACAAGTAGCAAATCCCTCGCAAATGAACCGTCATTATTCCCTCGCAAAATTAGCGATGGATTTGCGAGAACTTTCTTCTGTCGCAGGTGTGCGTCGCAAAATGGTAGCAATCATTGTGGGGGAATTTTCCTCGCAAGTTCATCGCAAATTTTACGAGGGAATTGCGAGTATTCTCTGTCCTCATAGATACCTAGTAAATCTCTAACAAATTTGCGAGGGATTTGCGAGTACGACAATTACCATCCCTTGCAAGTTTGCTAGGGATTTACTAGCCACGATATTATACATGAAATGAATATTTTAATTTTAATTATTATGATTATTTTTAATAATTATTATTTCTGATTTTTTTAAAATAATTAAATACTATTATGAAAAATTTAAATTATAAAGATTTTAATAAATAAAAAGTGTTCAAAATGTAAAAAAGAAAAACTAATCACAAAAACAAAACTAATTTCTGGTTGCTTGATCGGTTCCCGTACTAGTTCCCATTTCGGTCTTGGTTCTGTTTCTTCTTGCCTCGAGCATAGTAGCGAGCACAAGATCTTTCTCCGCGAGGTAGCTGAAGCGAGCATCAAAACTGTTTATCTTCTCATTTTGAGTTGCAATACAAGCTTTTGCTTCGGCAAGCTCCGCCATAAGATCCGAATCTTGAGAAGGAGGCAGAATACTTGACTCTAACAATGCCTCACGCTGCAACGAGCCAACACCGTAAATTCTCCCTTTCTTCATCGGAGCAACCTATCAATAATAAAAAGTATTATGAAACATATAACACTAAATTCAAATTTAAACTTAGATTTTTATATTAAAATTACCTCGGTAAATATTTTGTTCTTCGTATGAATACTTAATCAACCGGATGCGATACTCTTTGAATGATCTGCGATCGGAAGTTGTGACTGATGCTCTTCTATCCTCGATGACACTTCGTTGTAAAGCACCTCCGATCGACCATCAATTAAAGAACCGTCTGGTTTCCGATGAGTTTCTTCCAAAATAAGAAGGAAATATGTAGTAGACTCACCGATCTTCTCACACTAAAACACATTATACATAAAAATTAATACAAAATGAACCGAATAACCGCTAGAATAAATTTTCTTGGAACACTTACCCTTTTCCAAGCTCGAGCTCTAAACGACGTCTGGCCTGAATGATGTTTATAAACTCCTTGGCCGTCAGGATCGTGATATCGAGCATTGCGGCTGTTGACATTCCTAGCTTCTAATTTTGGATCACGTCAATATCGAACTAATCCGGCCCATATATTGGGATCTATCCAACGGGGCTTCACCTCATCACCCTTGTCCTTCCATTTTTTCTTCCACCGGACCAACTTGATCGGTCATGCGGCTCTTCACCTTTGCATCAAACTCCTTGAGTACTCTCGCAGTTATGGCGGAATCCCAATTATATGTTTGCTACAAAATAAAATTAAAAACAAGTTATTATAATCATTAAGAGATTTATATTATTAATAAAACACATAAATAATCTAATTAACTTACCGCAAAAGCTTTAAACCAATGCCGTACAACCGGTTCCTGTGTTTGCGTCCAATGGGGATGAGGTTCTTTGAAGTCTTTTTCAAAACTCGATCTCACGGTTGATGCAACACAACCATCATCGTCAAACCTACAATGTAATAGAAAATTAAATAAATAAATTTACAAAAATTAAATAAAAATAGAAAAATAAAATGTAATAGATATTACCAAAGAGTTCCACGAGGGCGTTTTGGATCTAATTTAGGTAAATTTTTCCGAGCGGGACTAGCTAGTAGGGCTTCCAAAGTGAAATCGTTAACTTGTGGTGGAGGCGGCGTTGGGGCACCTTGTGGAGTGTTTGGTATAATCGATGGTGTCCCTTGGGAACTGCTATTATCGGCCAACGGAGGAGACTCCCCGATTGATGATAGAAATTGAGAGTAGTCATTGCCCATAAATCCCGACATCTACAAACAATATTATTCGTTAGAATCTTAATTACTAGAATATAATATTTATCGCAAATAAACAATCAAACAATTTTAGAAAATTGACATATATAATTTTGAAATTAATTTCAAACAAGCATTACAATCAAACAATTTCAGAAAATCAATCAAGCAATATTAGAAAATTGACATGTATAATTCTGAAATTAAATTCCTAGAATATCATATAATTTTAAATTTTAAAATCAAAATTATCAATCATACTTAGCATTCTAATTTCGCAAATATTAATAATAAGCAAACAATTAAAAATTCCATGGTTTTCGTTTGATGATTACTAAACAATCCAAATCTATCATCTCAATCCACGATCAAAGAGAGACTAACATAACACATGATAAGAAATTTCTAGATACTAAACTTGTTACGAATTCCAAAACTTACAAATCTAACATATCTAACAAATCTAACAAATCTATGTTAATAATAAGAAATCTTACCTTCAAATCTATGGATTGAAAGAGATGAAGATAGAGACTGAGTGGAGGCTGCTGAGATTGTGATTGAGAGGAGATGAGGGAGACGGAGAGATTTGGTAGGGCACGAGGAGACAAGGGAGATGGAGAAAGTGAGATCGTAGAGCACCTAAGGGAGAAGGAGATCGACGGCGAGAGAGTGAGATTGGCAGCGAGAGAGTGAGATCGGCGGCGTGAGAGTCCGTCGAGAGAGTGAAATCGGCGTGAGGGTGAATGGTTTTGAGCTACCAGAGTTAGTGAATATATATTTTTTTCAGTCGTCGCAAATCCCTAGCAATATTGCGACGGAAATGCGAGGAACCGTCGCAAATCCCTCTCAAAAATACATTGAAATATAGGGCAAATCTATTTATTAAACTACAACGCAAAACCCTAGCAATATTGCGAGGGAATAGTGAGATTTTGTCGCACATCCCTTGCAATATTTCACCAAAAAAATTGCCCACTTATGTCGCACCAAGATTTTGCCGCGTGAAAACAAAAATATTTGGCCAAAATATTTAAATATTTGTGAGGGATTTGAGACGCTCAATTGAAAATCCCTAGAATATCCCTCGCAAATGCAGAAATTTTATTTAAAAAACAACAACAAAACACTCATAATAATTAATCGGATTCATTTTCTGAATCATTACAATGTTCATTATCCTCATTAGAGTCTACTCCATCATCAGGCTCTTCAAATTCGTCTGATTCTGCATCTTTTTTGGATCCATCCATAATGTCTTCTACATCTCTCTTTAGTGTATCAATATGTACAACATCTTCTGTTGATACCACATGGATGGATACTTCCCCAACTCTTTCTTGTTGCATCGCTACATCATCAACTTGCCCAATTATACGACTTCTTGGATTAACTTTTATAACTGATAACCACACATCACGTTTTTGTCTCACTCGCAGATAAGAAAGAAAGCTCACTTGTTCCGCTTGCGCTGCTAGGATAAAAGGTTCAAATTTGTCATACCTTCTGTTCGCATTTACATCGACAACGCTTAAGTTGTTTGTGCAAAATCCCCGACCGATGGTTTGATCGTACCAATCACATTTGAAAATTATGCATTTCAAATTCAGTAGTCCTGGATAATCGACTTCTAGAATCTGTTGTAAAACACTGTAAAAATCATTTTCACCATGGACGGAAAGACCGTAATTTGTTGTTGCCCTTCGAATTCCATGTATGTATGTATGGAATGTGTATCCCCGAGTAAAGTACGTTGGAGCAGTAGTGATCTTCGATCTTGGCTCTTGAACGAGCTCATGTAACCAAAGTGGCAAGGGTTCATTTCCATATCCGTTTTCAACCTTAATATATTTTAAAAACACATTAATTATTAATTAATTTATATTTTTGAAAAACTTAAGTACTTTATCATATTTTAAAAAGCAATATATATACTAACATAGTATTTTAACCATCCAACATAATGTCGATCCTTGAATTTTTCATAATCTGTTTCTTGTAAACCAGGATACGCTTCACGAATTTGCATATCAAATATTCTGCAAAAACAAAAGATCTTCACATTAGTTTATTTATAGTTTTATAAGTATATAATATTATAAATCAGCCAATACCTCTCGAATTTTTGCACATAATCACAATTTCACAAGATATAATTGTGAGCTGCTCGACAATGGTCATGGTCCTCCCACCAAACTTCTTTCAACTTTCCACCAAGTCTACCAATCAGAGCAAACATATCTGGAACATCAAGAACATGGTACGTAGGTGCAACGCCTCCATCGTCGTATCGTCTCAGAGCGGTTTTTTTGTTCTTATAGTGGGACTAAAATAATACGACGTGAAGTGAGATGTTTCTTCTGTTAAACTTCCGTCAACTATCGATCCCTCGACCCTTGCTAGATTTTTGGCCTTTCCTCTAAGATGTTTCATGAACCGCTCAAATGGATACATCCATCAAAATTGCACCGAAACACCAAGAGCTGCTTCATGTGGTAGATGGACTGGCAGATGTTCCATCACGTCGAAAAAAGAAGGGAGGGGGAAATGTTTTCCAAGTTACAAAGCAACATATGGATATTGTTATGTAGCTGCTCTGTGCCGCAAGAGATGATCCTTCCAATATGGGAGTTCCCAGAAAATACTCTTTTTCTACCAATTGTGAGACTCCGTATATCCGTCAAGCATATTAGCTGGAGTATGCCAATTTTCTCCTTGTTTAACTGTTTCTTGCGCACCGTAATAATCAAGTTGTTCGAACAAGTCATTCCCAGAAAGATAAATAGGAGCGAGAACACGAACAACTTTGTTCTTTCTAGAAAACTTCTTGTTCTTCCGATACGGATGATGGAGGGGAAGGAACTGACGATGACAATCAAAACAACATGATTTTTGTCCATATTTTAGCTGAAATGCTTCTGTTCGATCAAGACAATAAGAACAAGATAATCTTCCATGGGTGGTCCACCCTGATAACATTCCATATGCTGGAAAGTCACTTATCATCCACATTAGCACCGCAAGCATATTAAAGTTCCGTTGTTGCGAGTAATCAAACTTACAAACACCTGAAAACCACAACTGTTTCAACATGTGAATCAGAGGCTGCAAGAAAATATCAAGAGATTGCTTCAGATGCTTAGGGCCTGGAACTAGAATACTCAGGAACAAAAATTATGCACATATCTAGAGGAAGATTGTATGGGGTCAATATGACAGGCCACAACGAATTATGCCTACCAGACATACCAAATGAGCTAAATCCATCTGTGCATAAGTCAAAATACACATTCCTACACTCCTTAGAAAAGTCAGAATGTACCGCTTGAAAATGTTTCCACGCCTTTGCATCAGATGGATGTGTAATTTCTCCCTCCATAGTAGAATGTTGTGCATGCCATCTAATTGTCGCAGATGTTCTTTCTGACTAGTATAAGCGTTTCAATTTATCAGTACGTGGCAAGTACCACATACGTTTGTATGGCACCCGCGTCCTTCAACCAGTTGGCTGATATCTTGGTTTTCCACAAAATCGGCATTCCTGCAGCTTATCATCATCTTTCCAGAAAATCATGCAATAGTCAATGCATACGTCAATCATTTCTGATGGTAACCCAAGACTTGTAACCAACCTCTGTATTTCATAGTAATTCTCAGCCGATAGATTATCTTCTGGGAAATACTCTTTAATTAGTTCAGCCCAAGAATCCATGCAATTTCCACTTAAGTTATTATCAGCTTTAATTGTCATCATCCTAGTTGCTAATGATAACTTAGACTGCCCTTCTCTACATCTGTCGTAGATGGGTTGATTTGCAGCATCTAACATATCATAAAATTGTTGCGCATCTACGATAGGTTCTTCCCTACTATCATCAACAAATGCAGCAATATTTTCATGAGATGCATCAATAACCATATCATGGATTCTATTTTCCTGGTTATACCCATAACCAAACTGATCATGACCATAATTATTAGCATAGCTACATTGATCAACACCATAATTCGTACTGCTACTTCCAGCATGATTATCACTACAACCTTCCCCATGCTATAACCATACATATTAATTTGGTTTAAACCCCCTATGATATAGATGCCTCCGAACAGTATCAAACTCTAAAAATTTATCGTTGGCGCACTTAGAATATGGGCAGAATGTTTTACCGTTTTCACGAGTAAATGGTTCGTTTGTAGCCTGGTACATGAATATGCGCAAACCATCGAGAAACTCTTTCGTCATGTTATTAGTCGTTGCATCCCTACGATTATACATCCATTGTCGCAATACATATATTTCGTGCTTTCAGACATTTTCATAAAGCCAAGATATATATATATATATATATATATATATATATATATATGTTGTGTTTCTTTGTTTATCGATAGTTGTGTTGTGTTATGAATTGTGATTCTCGTATCTCTTCAATGGGTATTTATAGGGCTAAGGAAAATGATGCTAGGGAAGTGCTAGTGATTTGCTAGGGAAGTTGCTAGTAATTTGCTAGGGACGTGATATACTTGCGAGGGATTTGCGAGGGTGAGGGTGGTATATCTGCCAACCAAGTGGTTAGTTTCATTTAAAACGTGTGGTACCGAATTCGATACCTCCATAGCAATTCCGTCACAAATTTGCTATGGGTATATGATCTCGCAAAGCCCTCGCAAATTTGCGAGGGTGTTGCGAGGAGACCTTCTTGTCTTGCCAAGACCTCACAAATCCATCGCAAATTTGCAACAGATTTGCGAGTCTCGTCTGCGGTGTCACAAAGGAGACGCCTTTCCGTCGCAAATTTGCGAGGGATGTCGTGGCTCGCAATTTTCCCTCGCAAATCATGTATTTTATTGTAGTGTAAAACCTAACAAGGAATTACTCAAGCATAGTAGAGAGAGAGAACAATACAAATATGAAGAACTCATAATCATATTACTAGATCTACTACAAAAACTATAAATAAGACGCTAAAAGAAACATTATATTAAAACTATGAGAAAAGTCTTTACAAGGTGTTTTTTGCTTTATGGATTTTTTAGAGGCGGGTTCGCGCCCCCTTTATATAGTAAAAGAGATGATGAGTAAAATGGAAATCTTCCAAAAACTGCCAAAATGGAAGTTTTACAACAAATGGTCCAACCGATCGGTGCAAGGATACAGTTGATCAGTTCTCCATGATTCCTCAACCGATCGGTTTGCGCTTCCGAGTTTTTCTTCGTTCTGGTTTACTTGAAGCCCAGTTGATTTTCTTGAAGCCCATTTTATCTCTAAATCTATTTTTTTTGTCTTCAAGCTCATTTTCCCGCAAAAATCCAAAAAGAATAAAAAATTATCTTGTTATTGGTGAAAAGACGTAAGGATAGTCATTAAAGGACCTATGAAAATCAGTAAAAATAGGGGTTAACACATTCTGCTAGACATGAATCTTTGCTTGTCCTCAAGCAAAGAACAATAAAAAATCGAGCCCGGATAAATGGTTAGAGAGAGATGGACTTCTAACATGGTTCTGAAAGAGTTGTTGGAAGCTCGTCCCAAAGCAAGTTCCTCAAAAAGCTTAATATCCCCTAAATTTACTGAAAAATGACTCGATTAAAAATTTGAAAAGTTTCATCAGAGATATCCAAATGGTACGTCGGTACCCTCCCCCAGACTTGAACTACACTGTCCCGATGTATAAAGAATGAAGGGCGAGTGAAAATTTTCAAGAAAAAGTCTAAAAATATAAATAAAAAAGATAAGGGGTTTCAAAAATAAGATTCAACCGATTGGTGCACATGTGCAACCGGTCGGTTTCTAACCTACACACAACCGATCGATGAAACCCGTGAACCGATTGGTCAATGAATCCAATGCTCACTCATCTAATCTTTCTTGCAAGCTAGGCTCTGCGAGGTAGATTTCGGGGAAAGTCTCTTTATCGTAATCAACTAGATGGGATTTCAGACGTTGCCTATTATCGGTGAACTCATTTCCAGTTTTTTCTAATAAAAAATTGCACCATAAGGTTTAACTTCCTTGATAACATATGGGCCGGACCACCGCGATCGAAGCTTCCCAGGGAAAAGCTTAAGGCGAGAGTTAAGGAGTAATACTTGGTCATGAACGGTAAATCCTTTCAAACAATCTTCTTGTCATGCCACGTCTTTGTTCGCTCTTTGTATATACGGTTGTTATCATATGCATTCATACAAAGTTCGTTGAGTTCATTCAGCTGGATGAGTCGCCTTTTTCCTGCAGCCTTGAGGTTGAAGTTCATCTTTTGTGTCCCGAAAGCGAGTTGTTCTCTAATTAGAAGGGTTAGTGACAAGAGTTCCCGTACACAAGGGAGAATGGTGTCGTTCCAATGGGGGTCTTATATGCCGTTCTATATGCCCATAAAGGGTCATCCAAATTAAGTGACCAATCCTTCCTTGTTGAATTTACCGTTTTTCCAATATGCTTTTAATCTCACGATTTGAAATCTTTGCTTGTCCTTTGTCTGGGCATGGTAAGGTGTAGCAAACTTATGGCGCACTACGTGTTTCTTAAGAAAATTCCTTAAAAGTTTATTTACGAAGTGAGATCCCCATCCCTTATAAGTACTCGGAGTACACCGAATCGCGGAAAGATAATGGTTTTGAAAAACTTGATCACGGCGCCCGAATCGTTCATGGGGATAGCTATTGCTTCTACCCATTTTGATATGTAATCAATGACTAGTATGATGTAGTAGTTACCTCGCGAATTAGGGAATGATCTCATAAAATCAATGGCCCACCAATCAAAAATCTCGATTTCGAAAATGTAATTTAATGGAATTTCATTTTGTCGTCCAATGTTTCCCCTCTGTTGACATGTATCACATCATGAGATATAGCTGTCAGCATAAGTAGTTTGCAAAATCCCCATACCACGAGAGTATATCAGAAACCTTCACCTCAAACTCTTGATCTAGGCATCTGTTTAATGAGATGTTGTAAACATTCTCTTCAGGTAGTCTATCATCAATAGGGATGTCCTCAGCAATCTTCATCTAAAAGAGATGATCGGCTACTCCGTTTTTGATTCCCTTTTTGTCTTTAATATTCAAGCCAAACTCTTATAGTAGGAGAATCCAACGTAATATACGTGGTTTGGCATCCTTCTTGGTCATCAAGTATCGTAGGGCGGCATGATCGGTGTGCACAATCACTTTAGATCCAACGAAATAGGACTAAAACTTCTCAAAGGTGAAGACAACAACTAGGAGTTCCTTTTCTGTCGTATCATACTTTGCTTGTGTTTCATCTAAGTTCCAGCTAGCATAGTAGATGACATGAAATTTCTTGTCCTTTCTTTGCCCTAAAGCTTCCCCAACAGCGAAGTCACTTGCACCACAGATTACCTCAAAAGGTAGTGTCTAATCTAGCAATTGAACAATGGGAGCTATTATGAGAGCTTGCTTAAGCTTAGTGAAGGCTTCATGGAATCCTTTGTCAAAGTAAAATGTCACCTCTTTACATAGGAGACGTGTCAAGGGCCTTGAGATCTTGGAAAAATTGGGTCGTCAGGGTGTAGCCCTCTTAAAACTTTGCGTTAAGTCTGTAACAACACGGTTTTCCAATCTCAATGTTTAGCCCCATATAAAGTATCATTTCGAGGTGTAACCCCATGAAAAAGTTTAAACGAGTTGTGACCACATTTTATTGACTTTTTGTTGACTTTGACGGGTTAACTTAACAGCGTAACTGTGCTGCTTAGTAGGCGCCACTGTCTTGCTGACGTGGCAAGTGGTGCTAAATTAAACTTAAAACAATTAACCTAGGTGGTGGGCAACCACATGGGATAACTCATTAACCACTGGGAAACATTGATATTTTGTGTTATAATGGTTTGTTATATACTAGTAGTTTGTCCTCTTTTGCAATATAATGATTAAAGGGTTTCTTGCTAAACTAGACCCTTATTTGAAGTCAATTCCAAAACTAGACCCCTCTTCCTTTTTTTTTGAAAATACCTTAAAATACTATTCCCAGCTTCTTTTTTCACAAAAAATACCTAGTACGGACTTCTCCTGTGAAGTCTGGTAGCTGAGTTTGAAAAACAATAACCCAAAGATTTTCACGTAATAACAAAAATGTCATCGTCTTCAATAGTTTCCAACCACCATTACCAAACAAAATTGAGCTCTAAATGCTTCAAACAACCAAATTAAGTGATGTTATTGCTCTAAAAATGAGTTAAAAGCTCTATTTTTGTCGATCTCCACTCTCATTTCAACCATTTAACTCTATAATATCGTTTTCAATATTTACCATCCATATATCTTGCGATTTACTAAGATTCGAGCATAATATCGCTTGGGTTGCTTGGGTATTGGTGGCGTGATTAGTTCTTGGCCGTTTAGGAAGCTAAACACAAGCTCAAACCGAATCTTGGTAATTTTTGCTTCATTTCTCTGATTTTCTAGAAGGCAGACTTCATGGGTGAAGTCTCAATAGTCAACTGGGGTTAGTTTTGCAATTGACTTTTTGGGTCTCAGACTTCACGATGGAACCACGATGAAGTCTGGAGTTCTCCTTTGAAAACAAAAAACAGTGTTTAGACTTCACCGTTGAAGTCTGCTTACAAGGTCTAGTTTTGCAATTGACCATTAAGTCTGACTTTGTACAAAGACTTCTCTTGTGAAGTCTACGAAAAAGGCGGTTAGATTTGTAATTGATCGGAACGAAGACTTTTTATCGAGACTTCATTTGAGAAGTCTGCTGAAAAGGGGTTAGTTTTGCATTTGACCAAAATTCTGAAACATTGACTATTGGTAGACTTCTCGTATGAAGTCTACAACCATCAGTAACTCTGGAATTTAAAAAATTAAATTTTTTGGTCAGTTGCAAAGTAACCCTTTTTCTACATAGACTTCTCAGACGAAGTCTCATGTAAAAGTCAAACTCTGGTCAATTGTAAAACTATACCCTACTTTATGGGTAGACTTCACCGAAGAAGTCTCTGAAGGCAAAAAGACTTCATCATGGAAGTCTAAATACGTAATAGACTTCACAGACATAGTCCATTACCAAAAAGACTTCCTAGATGAAGTCTACTAAAAAAGTCAAAATTGTGGTCAATTGCAAAACTAGACCCCAAACTGGTATAGACTTCTCTGACGAAGTCTCCTTGTGTAGGAGACTTCGCCTGTGAAGTCTGCTAAAAAAGTCAAACTCTGGTCAATTACAAAATTAGACCCGTGCTTCAGACTTCAGGGGCGAAGTCTTCTTTAGATAGCAAAGCAGACTTCATCGAAGAAGTCTACTAAGAGACTTCGCCTGTGAAGTCTCTAATGATAATTTCAGTAAAAATGCAATTTTAGCTTATTTGTAAATAATTTTTTTTCTTGTCCTAACATGTGTTTTACGTATGGCTTTTGATGTTTTAGAAATTTGAACTATTTTAATCGCATAATTATTTTTAT